>WEIT01014199.1:20160-33360 GCA_013389985.1 Dryoscopus gambensis
TAGAGTTAATAATAAAAACTTTTGGTAAATAGGCAGTTGTAGTAGGGGGCCAAGATACATTTACAAGCCTTGCTGAAAATGTGGTCAATATTTGAAACAGAAACCAGAATGTGTACCACATGTGTAACACAAACTGGAAAAACAAGCTAATAATTTCCCACTCTACTAATTTTTTCTCCACTCTACTAATATTTTCCATTTCTACTATCCTGGCATTATTTGTGTCAATAAAAGATGATGGAAACTTATTTTGAAATGGAATGAAGGTTTCTACAGAATCATTATATCTTGTCCGTCTGTCATCATCCCAGTGTCCTGGGCAGAATCATTTAATTTCTTCTCTGTGTGCCATTGATTAGAAACAGTTGAGCAAGTATTGCCATTACTACTGAACCTGGCTGTCACTCAAGGGGAAAAAATTTTGGTAGGGTGTTTTTGAGAAAGCCAGTTAGGAAGAGAATAGTTTGCTAATGTTCACTATTAGAAGAGGTGTCCCAACAAACTGACTTCTTGCCAAGAAACATCTGTGAATCCTAGTAATTTCTATTGTGTCAGAAGCTGTACCATAAAGGGAAAAGGCATAAGTATATTTAGGGCAAAAGAATGAGAGAAAAAAGGAACCAAAAAAAAAAGCAATGGAAACATTTCTCATAAACTTAGGTCAGCACTAGGAGGCACATGCAATTGTAATTCTTTAGTTGAGGACTCAGACCTAAGACAATTTACTGGTACTGCAAATGTTTCTCCAAACTATGTCAGAGCAGACCAGGTATGCCATATGGGCACATCTTTAAGTAAATGTGTTCCAGATACCTCTGGGAAGTCAGCAAGTCTCTGGGGAGTCACAGCAAAGAGGAAGAAGCACTCATGCCCACAGAGCTCTAGGAAAGACTGACGGACAGTTGTACTTGCCTTCTGCCTCACACAATACGCAGGAGTTCAAGCTGTCTCTGTGCTTTTATGCCTGAAGGAACTCAAGAGGAGCTGTCTAAAAGACACTGCTAATCAGCCACCCAAAAGCAAATTCAAAACTATACTCACACATTTTTCCTTCCTGCATTTGTATGTTCTGTACAGAGGTTCCAGGGGAAGTAGGTAAGTGGGAGACACACACACACACACACATCAGAGTTTGGTCAGAGTAGATGTGGAATTTTCAAGAGGATTTTTCAGGAGGCTGTTACCTGAAATTCAAACAGGGGAACAATGATAACCAAATGCATGGGAATGGTTGACGTTCCTGAAATAACCAAGGAAATTAGAACTCTTTGGCATCCAACAGAAACAATTTAGGCTCTAAGAGATGTCTACCAACTTTGAGTCACATGGACCCAGTAGATAAAAATCAGTTGTTCACTGTTTCTTCCAGTTACAGGAAGTGGGAGACATAAAATGAATCTATTAGGAGCCTTTTGATAGTTTTACAGAGTAGAGTTCTGGAGTCAATGGAGTTTTCTGAGGGTTTTTTACCAAACACAGCAATCTTCCTACTCTTGGGAATCCTATGAAGAAAAAGATGACTTCCCATTAGCAGGTCAAGATTTCTTAGAATAGAAAATCTCTCTCATTTGTTCTTTAAAAATCACTACTATGATCTTTTTACTTCAGTTCATCTACGTCTACCTGTACATGGTGGCTCAGCATGTTGCCTCTGATTTCTCCCCTACGTTTTGTTCTTCCAAAGCCTTTCCAGAAGTGTTCCTCGTCTCACCTCTTCTCTCACTTGCAAATGACCAAGTGCAAGCAAAGGCTGAAATAACTTGTCCAGTTTTTCGCTAAGGTATTTGTTGCAAGATTTGAAGTCTTTTTAAATTTTGGATCAAGATGATAACTCTTCCAAAATGTTATTCCTCAATGAGTTGCAGTACTGCAGATAATTATCATTTCTCTTGGTCAGATGAAGGCTATGGTACATGCTTACTGTGTAACAACCAAATAAAATAAACTGGGAGTCATGTGGAGGTGGATAGCAAGGCAACAGAACAGTAAAGAAATGTTCTGTAATCCAAGGTATAATATGCTGTAGCCACTGGGATATGACATCCGGAAAATTGCATAAACCAACTGTTCATGTAGATAAGGACAGATATCAAATCTGAGAGCGTTCAGCAAATTTCAGGTATTTTAATGCCTATTAATACCCCTACATACCATAACTAAGTACCTCTGATCCCACAGTACCTTACACACAATGGCTGGCAATTGTTCTGTCTCATGGAAAAAACACATGGGAATGTGACGAAAATGAGTTGCTGAGGGAATTGAGAAATGGAAAGGAACTCCTCCTGTGCTATTCCCTCTGCAGATTTTTTCCAAATGTTTTGATCAGGGACTAAAAGCTCTGCTATGTAAAAAAAGTTCTTTCTCTCTGCTGCTCAGTTCTCCATCCCCACCCCCAAGTCAAAGTTAAATGTCATGAACACAACTGACAAAAAAAGCATTTGGAAAGCACACCACCAGCATGAGATGGAAGGTAATCATATTCATTCAGAAGAAAACCAAACTTAGTGCTTCTTTGGGTGGTGTCAGAGAGCTTCTCAGAGGTGAAAAGCTGTGAGCTCTCTAGCAAAAACAATTTTAAGTATCCTTTTTTTCAAATAACCAATAATTATGTAGGCAAAGCACCACTGATTCCTAAAACCAGCACAGATCAGTGAAATCCACAACAGCTCTGGGACCACTTACCTGTTCTTGTCCCAGTACCACAGCTCTAATTATGTGTTTTCTCATTACCTGATATTCCCCCTGTACAATAACATTCATATTCTCCTATAGGAAAAAAAAATACTGCCAAGTTTTGATTATTTTTCTCCTCTATGTCCAAGCATGATAAATTTACCTTTTAAAGCTTCTCTGCCCTCCTCATTATAAATGAGAAATACGAAGTGTTTCAGTTTCTCTTTCTTTCCCTCTTTTATTTTCTTTTTTAAAATAATTGGAAAAGCAGTACACATCCACACTACCTAAGCGAAGTGCAGGCCAGGCAAGGAGGCTCCTGGTTTATTATGGCTATGTCGAAAGTGCAGATTCATGTCACATGTGAGCCTGGTGCCCGTACTTATCCAAACTGGGACACCATTGCCTGGTGTTGTGGCTTCTGACCTCTGCAGGTGGAAAAGATGGGGGAAAAAGCATGGGAAGTAAGGGAAGATATAAAAAATCAAGACATGGGCAAAGCTTGCACCCCTGCTTAGGAGCTCTGAACCTGTCCTAGGTTTCCTACCTTATACGCAACCTATGGCCTTTCAGTAAGAATGATTCTTTTGGAAGTGTAAGAGCAATTCCAGTAAACACTTACACTTTCCTCATTTTCAAAAGTGCTTATGTTACAAATGGGAATGTAGTCTATTATTAAAGAAAATTCATGTTCAGGGTTGATTTTGAAGCCAACAATTGTGTTCTGCAAAAAAACCCAGGGTACATCTAAAATGCACTTAGAAAAAGATACTTCTAAAAATAAGAAATTCACATATAAAATCTGCCTAGACTCTCAGTCTAAAGCATCCCCTTTGAATATGCCAGCTTCACTCTCTCATGAAACTAAGCAGGCAAAGAAATACAGCTTTTCCCAGAGCTTCTGGTAGCAGTTGTAGTGAACTCCAAAGCTCCCACTTCTACACTGTACTCACTTCCAGATGCTGCTCCTGTGAGTTCACACTCATAGGCTTCTTAAAATTAAGTTCTCAAATCTGAATGTTTTGTACAGGACTTAACAAGGACTTAACAGGGGACAGACACTATATAAATTACATATATATTGTTGTTTGTTTTTTTTTTTACTAAAGGAAAAAGGAATCTAAAAAATGCAAGCAATTCACATAAAAGACAGAGGAACCTGTTTTTCTGTGAGAAGGAAACTCACAGTTCTGAAAGGAGCAAATTTGAAAAAAGGAGGCTAAAAGTCTGCTTTTCTTGAATGCACTGTTAGTATTTTATAGGGAACCCTTGGTTTCATATGCTGCATAGGGCTGTATCTCACACTGCACAATAAACAGGATCCCAAAGTCTCATCTCCTGAAACTCTAGTATCTGTAAAAATGTCATTCATATGTCTGAAAGGGCCTTACATGGTCAAAATGCTGTAGGAAACATTTACTGTTTTATTCAGTTGGAGGTGAATGGACACCATCAATCATCTCTCACTATCTCCTGGAGGTAAACTCTGTCATCTCTGTTTTGCAGAATGGCTCTTCACTTATGTTTTCTCCTTAATTTTACTTCTGAATACTTAACAGAAACTGTACTCCCTCTTCTGTGGTAGAACATAGTATTTAAGTAGGCACTGTGTGCATAATGTTTAGGCAAAAGTCAAGAAATTAGCAGTTATATTGATCGTATATTGGGCATCTCTTCAGTTATCCTGCAAGCAAAACCTGCTGTGAGCCTGCATATGGTACTGAAAACTGACAACAGCAGTGTAGGTCAACAGTCAGTATTTTTACTGCTCAAGCAATATGATTTGTTTTGCTCTCAGGCAGGAGATTAAAAGACTGTTTCTCAGTACAAAATAAAAATAGAAAATAATTAAAAATAAACAGCATTTTTACTGTCCCCTGTCCACTTAGCTTACGTATTTATGTTATCAGTATTGTTTTTCATGCAGAAAAGAAGTAAAACCTATACTCTCTGTTCTATTTATGATAAGCAGGTTTAGTTGGAAAATGAGAACCAATAATTACAGTTATACATTAAACCTCTCTCTGAAAAATCTACTCTGGGTAAAGCTCTTCGCTCGTCTCAGATTTGCAGGAACAAATATACAGTCAGCAAAATTCGGAAGACAAGCCCAATTCTTTTTTCAGTTAATTATGATTCTGATTTAAAGACTTCGTTCACATGACTGTACATGTGGGTACAAAGTTATGGTTCTGATTTGATGTTGGTGTTAGAGCAAAATGTGCATGAATTTCAAGGGTGCTACTAATTTAAACCTCAGTATATCCAATCAGAATCAGACCATAAACAGACAGTGATTTTCAGGAAAATATCTGCAAAGAAAGCTCCAAAACTGCAAGGCACCTGAGGGTGGGTAAGCCAAAGTACTCTGAATTGAAAATATACTCAGACCAGCAAATGGATGGGGACAATAAATTCAATTTTTTCTATTATCTTGCACCTTGAACTTGCCAGATGAGGAGGATAGGATGGGAGCTGGAATCCAGCAGTGGACAGGGAGCATGAACCCTTTCCTTCTGTGTCTGCCTGTGCAGGCTGAATGTTCTGGAGAACAATGCTCTGCTGAGCCTCTTCTTCCTCTGGGGAACAATGAGACTTAAGGTGTATTTATGTAAAGAGAATCCAAACCATAAAGTTACCAGACAAAACAATACACAGAATAGCATTTTCTAAAGAGATATTCTAGATTGCTTAAATACAGCCATGGAAAAACCAGATGTATCTTATAAAATCAAAACTGTTTTTTGTTGGAACCCTGGATTCTGAGAGCTTTAATCTCTCAGAGCTGACCAGCACAGACCCTCAAAATATACTGCATTTGACTTGAGGCCCTGGAAAAGGCTTACAAAACTATGTGATAACACCGAGATTGTTAGCATGTAATTGATAGAAATGTGTTATATCACTGGGTAAAGACAGAGAATTTTAGGGTTTGGGATATAGTAATATATATACACACAGGTAACAAGATGGTGGAATTAGGGTGGTGGTTAGTACCTCTTCTTTACTCTTCTTTCTTCTTCAGTTTGAATAAGTTTGTAATTGCATGAAAAAGCTCTGCAATGCAGAGGCCAGGGCATTAGATTATTGGGTTATAAGTAAAAATGAATTTGTTGGCACTGTATAATTGGATAACTTGGCCTTCACAAGGCCCTGGAAGAACTCAACATCGGCTATTTCTCACGTTGCTAGCTTAGAAGCACATTCTGTGTAGTTGTAACATAGATAAGAAATAATAAACATCCAAGTCCAAAGAAGAAACTGCGCCTCCTGCATATTAATCCGGGCTCTGAGTAAAAGAACAAGATAAAAACAAACCAGAGAAAAATCCAACAAGTGGTGCCCCGTGTGAGGATCGAACTCACGACTTTCAGATTATGAGACTGAGTTTGGGTGGTCTTTTATCACGGATTCTAGCCAAATTAATGCGTATTTCTGCAATTTTGACATAGTGTTTCCCATTATTAATAACGATTAACCCTAAAGTATTTTGAAAGCGTACCTGACTTCGATGTCAGAAATTCCTCTTGGTCCCACATTCCAAAACTGACCAGCAGCTTGGTTCTGGTTCCAAGTTTTTTCCCCGGGGATTTTTCTTCGTTTCCAGCTCTCTGCCATTTCTTCTACTCCAGCTCTAAGCTGCTTCTTTTCCTCCAGGTGTCAGCTGCTTCTTCTTCTCTAGCTGTAAGCTGCTTCTCTTCAGGGAAGTCCAGGCTTTGAGGCCTCATGAGGGGCACCACTTGTTGGATTTTTCTCTGGTTTGTTTTTATCTTGTTCTTTTACTCAGAGCCCGTTCTGCAGCTCAGTTAAGGCTGTGATACAGGGAAGACTACCACAACAGGACCTTGAAAATCAGTTTGTAGGGGGTTTAATATAGTAAAATTATTCTAAGAAAAACTTACTGTTTCTTATATCATACTATATTTCAAATATGTTCAGAATAGTAATGATACAGTCAGCAGCACCTCATGGCTAACTCAGAGATAAAAAAAGAAACTCATTTTCATTGAGATTAAAAATAAATTCTGGGCATTCACAGCCCAGAAAGCCAATCTTACCCTGGGCTGCACCAACAGTAGTATGGCCAGCAGGTCAAGGGGGGGTGATTCTGTCCATCTACTCCAGTCTCATGAGACCCCACCTGGAGTGCTCCAGTGCATCCAGCTCTGGGGACCCCAACAGAAGAAGAACACGGACCTGTTGGGGCAAGTCCAGAGGAGGGTCACGAAAATGGTCAGAGGACTGGGGCACCTCTCCTGTGAGGAAAGGCTATGGGAGTTGGGGTTGTTCAGCCTGGAGAAGAGAAGACTCCAGGGAAACCTCATTGCCACCACTCAGTACTTATAGGGAGCTCGTAAGAAAGATGGGGACAAACTTTTTAGCAGGGCCTGTAGTGATAGGACAATGGATAATGGTTTTAAACTAAAAGAGGTTTGATTTAGACTAGATGGATGAAAGAAATCTTCTACAATGAGAATACTGAAACACTGGAACAGTGTACTGGAACAGCTCTGGTTGCCCAGAGCTCCATCCAACCTGACCTTGAAGGTTTCCAGAGATGGATCATCTGCCAGCTCTCTGGGTAACCTGAACTAGTGAAAAATGTCCCTCTGGGGACACTGAAGTAGACGGCTTTTAAAGGTTCCTTCCAACCTAAACTATTCTAAATTACTTTAGCAGGCCTAATGAAAAACTCTTTGTTTTATTCCACTGCACTCCTACCAAGATTACCACCAGATGCCACTCCAAGGCTGCAGTGCAGTCATACAGCCAAATCCTGCTAACCCAGGTGGCCACCTGCTGCCGGGGCAGTCAGTTGTGCTTCTGCTCTTCCAAACATGCAGCTGTTGCTGCAGGGACTGGCACTCCTCTGCCTACAGCAAGACAATTCTAGGACCACAGAGAGCAAAAAACCCCCACTTTCTCCTTTTTTTTCCTCCTGGAATAATTGACATTTTATCAGATTGTGATCTGCTTGGTGCGGAGCCTCTGTGTTTGTTTTGGCACAGGGAAGGGGCAGGAATGGCTGGATATTTGGTACCTGTCTGTG
Organism: Dryoscopus gambensis; assembly: GCA_013389985.1. Taxonomy (NCBI): domain Eukaryota; kingdom Metazoa; phylum Chordata; class Aves; order Passeriformes; family Malaconotidae; genus Dryoscopus; species Dryoscopus gambensis. The sequence goes on from WEIT01014199.1 coordinate 27,887, forward strand.
TGCCTTGAGCCTGTTAGTCTCCCTATGCACATATCCACTGGAGACAGTTGTCTAAAACCAGTTAATTCCAGTTATATATTCCAAGGAGCACACCATGGGTTTACCTCAGCAGAATTTGGCTTCTTGATCAGTCCTGACTGCCAGATTCCTCTCCAGACCTATGTCAATGGAATGATCACAAATGAGTGTTTCAGACTCAAAGAGAGAATAGTAGGATGCTTATTTTCAAATAAGTACTTTCCTGAAAGTCCAAAACCAAAGAAAAATATAACCTTGCTACTAACCATCATCCTGTGGGTTTTTGAAGCAAAGGGACTTCATTATGCTTAATGTCTGAGGAAGCTGTAAGTCCTTCTTTATGTAATGAACAAGACTGATGTGATAGGTCCTACAGAAAAATAGGCTTTATTTATTAAATAGGTTGGTGTTAGGCAAACAATAGCTATTACATGTCAAGAAAGCAGGGAAGACATTTAATTAAGTACACTTTATTAAGAGCTCTGTCTTTTTTGTGACAGTACAGTTTCATATTTTCAGGGAAATAAACCTTGGGTTCACTTGAACTGTATAGCACAGGCAGGCAAAAACATGCTCTGTCCAAAATTTACACCAAATAACAGAAGTTTCTGTGCAAGCACAATGCCAAGTCTGGGCTGGTAAGTCAGATCTCTCCGCAGAATGAGCTTGTGTCCTTGCCAGCCACACACAGTGTAAACATACCCAGTGGCACAAAGACAGCACAGCGCGTCCTTACCCTGCTCCTTTATCAACAGGCTGTATCCCTGATCCATCTGCCTATGATAGCAACAATGGTAAAAAATGTAAATGGAGATCATTAGTAGACCATAAAATCTAAGTAATTTGCTTTTCTTTGTGAAAAATCAAATAGTTTCACCTTCAGTTTGTTCAGCTGAGGGTTTTTTATTTTGCTTTTACCAGATGCAGCTCTCTTTACTTTGAAGTAGTCAAACATGTAGTCATGTTTTGATATGGCCGACAAAAAGGCTTCAGAGGAAATCAAAGCATTTGTGTATAAAGGGTAAAATCTTTTGTGTTCACTATCCAGCAGCATAAAAATAATTACTGATGTATTTTCTGAGGCCTAGCCTAGAATATTAATTGCAGTGAAATATGTAATCATGCAGGTTTTGAGCACTACTGCAAGGGTTTTTTCTGTTCAACACTAAGGTGTCCTGTGAGACAGTGCTGGTTCTCCCTCCAAAGCAGCTGCGAGGAGTGGGAAACACAGGAAGTAAGGGCTCCTGTGTCCAGACAGGTCTTGTGAGGAACCCTGTCTGCTTGCCATGGGCTGTGCAGTGTCTGAGCACATTTGATGTATCATATCTCTCAGAGGCTCCAGGCAAAGGACCATTATCTGGTCATAGAATCATAGAACCATAGAATTTTTTAGTTTAAAAAAGGCCTTGAAGATCACTGAGTCAAACTGATAACCTAACACTGCAAAGTCCACTACTGAACCATGTTCCTAAACACCACATACATATGTCTTTTAAAGACCCCCGGAGCAGTTTAGTATGGTGACTCAACCACTTCCCTGGACAGCCTGTTCCAATGCTTGACAACTCTCTCAGCAAAGAAATTTTTTTATCAACCTCTGTTAGACAGATGCATGACAAAGATGCTGATCTACTCTTGCCAGGTTATTCTAGGCCGACACAGAAACAGAAACGTGGGTGTTTCACGCTCAAACTGGGTGAGGGAGGACTGGGTGCTTCAGCCTTTCCTCCTGTCTACAGCATATGTTTTTTGCCACATGAAGTAGTTATATCTTTCAAGGCCTTACATCTAGCCTCACCTGCCAAAAAATCTATATCAAATTAGAAAGTAGGTGTCCAGTGAGTTCAGGTGTTTTTGCAGTCCAGAAGCAGGTTACAGGTGTCACAGACCTGGAGGCCACAGGACCATCAGTACCCCTGCTAGCATCCACTCTCTCTATTCTTAGTCCTTAGCCAGTGGGTGGCATGCAACCCTCCAGTGTGTTATTTTTCCTATGTTCATCCCTCTTCCTTGGACCCATCACCTCTTCTTCATAAGGTAACTGGTGGTTTTTTTACTGTATGATGAGTGATGGACAAAAAAGGCACCTCAAAAGTCTGATAGTCAGCACAGGCTGCCCCTGCCTGACCAGGGTGCAGGACAATTTGTAATGATTAGCATGTACCACCCACAAACATGAGAAAACAGTATAGAACCATAGAAAGATTAGTTAGCTTAAGCTTCTGGGAGATTATGGAAAAGTGGAGTAAAGTCATTGTCCTACATGTTAAGGAGTCAGTATAGAGTAGTACCCAGAGTGAGTTAAGCCTTATGTCTCTTTTTTATGAGAGGCAACCTCTCCAAATCCTATGAAAAGTTCATGGAGGAATGGTGAGTGAAGGGCTTCATGGACCAGAAAAAACCTCATCTTTTGCTTCTGCTGAATGAAACTGTAAGAGTGAGGGCAAAACTCACAAATTTTACCTTGTCAGATGAGATCAGTCCTACCAATTTGCAGACAGCGAGACAGCGCCATGAAACTGTTTAGGGTACAGAATAGTAGAGAATAAGGGATGCACACTGTGCTCTGTGAAATCTGATCTTTCTGCATTGTTTGCCTTTAATCCAGCGACCATTATCTCTATGGAAAAAATACATGTGGGCTTTTATGTGTGGCAACTGCACTCGGGGTGGTCTTTGAATTAGAAGGCTTTTGGTCACAGAGCCTGCAGCAAGTCACACCACTGCAGCCTGCACAGTTATACTGGGAAAAAAGAAGCAGGCAGGAGAGGAAAAGCCTTCTCTTGGATGGTTAAAGGGGACAGGTCTGTGAAAACTAGATCTGAGGAAAGAGGTTTCTAATACTCATGTGTATTTACTGTGAAGTGACATTAGCTGAGGGAAGAGACATATATTTTAAATGTTCATTCCACAAGTAATGGACCTACCATATCTCATTTATCTTGTTAGAGCTAATGAAATGCAGTCTTGATGGAGTATCTAATAGCTGGCCAATAAATATGCAAAATAATAATTCTGTTAAAACATAAAATAATTAGAACAAACAAAAAAAGACTTTATGCAGAAGGTAAATGCAGGGATCTTACTAGGAGGACCAGTTTTACAGCACCCAGTGGAAAAATTAATTATTAGAGTGTATATAGCAACAAATGTCCCTCTGACATTACTTTTTTTCCAGGAGGAAAAAATAAGACAAACTTCAAGCAAACAAAAGAGGAATTTTTGAATTAGTTGTTGTATAAAAACTTTGCTTCTTACCAGAAAAAATAAATGGGTGAATTTAAGGTAGTATTCTTAAAGTTATAAAATTGCAGAGAGAGTATTTATTTCTGAACTGCATGGCTGTAAAACACCAGATGCCATACAATGAAGCAATCTCAGAACAAGACTGGAATCTGTTGTCTGTGAGGAACACACGGATGCTTGCTTTTAGCAGTGACGTCTTGCTCATAAAACAGGAACAGCAAACACTCTTCACTGCATTCAAAACTTGTGTCCTCGTTACGTGTGGAATTCTGTTGTTTTAAGCTTAATAATTACTCATGTGAAACAAGGAAGGGACAGTTTTAAATTGCAGTTTATAAAGAGAGAAGTAAGAGCTGTCTCATATTATGTTAAGGATTAACTGAAGGAAATGTTGCCTCTTGGTTGAGCTTGGCAGCCAAAGAGGCCTTTACTCTTGGCCACATATTGTCCTGATGTATGGCTTAGGTCACTCTTCTCTATTTTACAAAAGCAAAACTGGAAGCTCAACAAAAAGATATATTTTTCATTTGAGATGGAAAAAACAAAAATTCCAATATAAAGACAAAGTATCACCTGATATATTGCGCTGCTTCTTGTGTAATACAAGTTTTGGCAGCTTGTTCTTAGCCATGGAGCACGCCAACTCCATTTACCATGAAATTTGATGTAGTGATAGCTGGTTACAGAAAGAGTATAATGAGAAAGAAGAGCAGAAATATGGAGCCAACAATTTAATGGTTTTGTAAAGCTCTACATTTGTGTGATATTAATTGACATAGCATATCAAGTGTAGCTCAAAATGCGCATGTTTTGCTCATTGCCACTTTATAGACTGCAGCAATTGCAAATGGAAATTAATTCACCTTATGAATTTATCCCAGTGTACAATGTAAAAAATACAACTTACAATTGTAGTGTATAAAAGCAGAGAATGTGATATTAGCTGGATTTTTAAAAATAAACTCAAAAATAAATAAAACTCTGTATCTGGGTTCTGAATTTAGTGTTTAGTGGACATGTACTGTTGCTGCTAATTTTAAAAAAACCCCTTTTGTTTGCCCTTTTTATAAATCCCATTCCTTCAGGCATGTCAAAGCAACTGCCCTTTACTAGGAGAAAATGTAGAACAAAGCTGAGGTTCAATATTGATCACAGGTTTCATAGTTTGTGCATTCAAGATAGCAGAAAACAATACGTATTTTTTCATCTGAAATTTCATCTCACTCTTTAAGACCATTTCGGTCAAATTGAGCTACATCCCATTTACCTCCCAAAAACTCAGCAAAATCAAATAGACCAACCAACCTTCCCTAGCCCAGCATTTCACCTTTAGATGGGAATAAGTATGTTAGAAGCTCTGTCTCATAAAAGCACTGGGTGCTACAGCAGCAGCAGATTTTTAGTGAAACTGCTGCTTGGGAGACACATCTTGGCAAGCAGCAGCTCCCTGACAGAAATAGCATTTGGCATCAAAAGTTCTCTCACAGAAGGCCTATGTACATAGTTTCTCAGTTGTCTTTTTCAGAGAACCTTTCCTTTTTCTGGCTGTGCAGGTGCTGAGCTGAGATTACAGCCTGCTGTGCAAAAACCTGCCCCTTTTCCTCATACCTCCCTCTCGGTTCTCACCCCCCTTCTACTTCACTGTCCTCATGTCTCCTCGTAAACAGCCTGCAGAACCATCCTGGGTAGGGACCGAGGCATTTTACTACCTGCTGGCTCAGCACGTAGTTCCAGATCTTTGTTGTTGTATGACTGCAGTATAATCAGGCAATAGCAGTTTCAACTCTGAAACAGGTCTTTTGGACAGTGGGCTCAGACAGTATGATAAATAGCCGTCTCATCCAGGTGAAAATAAGCTCAACAATTGTTTATTATTATGAATGTTTCCAATTTAGGGATTTGGTTTCAGTTGGACAGAAGGCAAGAGATGCTGATGGGATGATTTGTTTAAGGAGCTAGCAGCTCTCTTCAGCATTTCATTAATTTTCGTGAGTTATTTTATCAAGAGAGATCTTAAATCATACTTAGGAAATTTTCATCAAGTATCAACAGACAAAGCTCTGTTGTGTAATATGTTGAGTAGATGTGAGCAATGCTGAGAAATAACTGATACCTAAGTGTAAGACTCCACTGACACCCTCTGAACTTGGTATTCTGTTCTCCTGGATCCCTTTGGGGTTTTTTGGTGTATTTTCTTGGGTTTAGCAGCT
>WEIT01014203.1:8360-29843 GCA_013389985.1 Dryoscopus gambensis
AAAAAAACTCCCTGAAATGGTATCTTGATCCTCAGCAGGAGCAATTTCCATATCTTTAGGTCCAGAGAGGTATATGGATAATTCAAATATATATTTTAGTATTCTTTACTTTGCATCTGCCATCTTCAAATTTCTTCTGCTACCATGCTAACTATGTAATGAAGGTTCATTAAGTCTCTCAGAAGCTAAGTATGCCTAACCCTTAACTATTGTGATTTAATTTGCAATCCCCTCTGCTGCTCTTGATCTTTCCTGGAGAGTGTTTGAAAAATTTTGCTCAAGCGGTGTGACAGACATTGTCAAATCAAACAAAATCACAGTTTCTATAGCCTCTTGATCCAGAAGCTGCGTGATTTTGAAATAGGTATAAAACCTCAGGCTCAGCACTCTAATACAGCTCCTTGCCACCTGGACCACAGCTGACCAGTGATCAGGATCACAGGCAAAGTGAACAGATGATTGATTGTGTCTACTCATGAGAAGATATCCAACTCAGTGGAATTTTAGTGTAATTATTACTGACTTACAGTATACCAATGTAAGTATCACAGTACGTGTCTAATAGAATTTAAGCATCTGATTGTAGAGATTAGAGGTTTTGATCACAAAGATAATATATGTGTTTGTGTCAATCAGACTTCTGTCACAAAATGCCAATGAACTTCTGACTCAAAAGCTCTCACAGGAACTCAAGACTTGTGAAAATTTCAAGTTAAATGAAAGCAGTAGCACACGTCTGGGTATATATTGTGATTTCAGGAGCACGGGGCTGATCCAAAATACATTCTTGTTTGACTCCTGTGAGTTTTCACACCAACTTCCAGACAAGTATCTTTCCAGGCGTATTAGGTTTCTCTTGTCCTATTTTTTGCAGTATTGAACATCGTTATCTGTAGTTATTTAAAGACAGGTACATTTACATTTGCTTAGCAGAATATAGGGATTCAGCCAGCTTTTAAGACTGATGCATTAACTTCAATAATAACCCTTCCTATTAGAAATTCACTTAAAAATAATTAATACCACAATTGCAAAAAGACAAGAAACAAACCAGGGAGAAATATCACGTCTGAGTTTTCAGTTCCAGCGTGACTTTGGGTTTACAATACAGCCTCTAATGTAATTCCTAGGCAATAATTTGTACTGAAATCTAAAGGCAGAGAATTTCCAGCCAAAGGTAAAGCTTTCTATTGCTTGAAAAGACAGCTGGCACAGAAACACAGAGATCAGTTAGGAAATACTGAACAAACATCACTTTCTTATAATGGTCAAAACGTATTTTCATTTCTACTTCATTTCCTATATTTAATACAGAATGATTTTAATCTACTGTTCATGCGTTCTAATCATGTCAGATGTGTGGGCGTCCTGTAATTCTTTATGAATAATAAGGAATGCAAATAGTGCTATATTCACACTCACAGTTGACTGCACTCTGTTGACTCCCCATCAGCACCTAATTTATCAGCTACTAATTTTCAGACAGATAATGTCTAAGGCTAGAAGAACATCTTTGTGCAAATAACATTACATTGCTAAGGAAGAATGTTAGAAACATCTGACCAATTACATGTGCATCAAGACAGTCTTATTTGATGGAGCTAATTTTCTAAAATTCCCTCACCTTATTGATCAAGACTTTTTATTATTATAATAAAGGGAAACTAATAATGATTTTTGCAGTCTCACAAAACATTCAGTTATCTCTCAGTTAATACAGAAATTTCTTCTTTAAGGCAATTATATATTGAAGTGTGAATGGCAACAGCCCACTGTAAATGAGGACTGCATAAATAAATGCTTAATATAATCTGAATTTATTAGTAAACAATCCATAAATCTAATATGAAAAGAATTTATAAAACTACTAGTAGTATCATCAAGCAATGCTAGATGACTGAGACATAATGCCTTTTCCACTATTTTCCGTTTCCTTTCTTCCCTACATCACACAGACATTTCTGCAGAGTTAAATTGGAATTTAAGTTTACCTTCCTTGAGAAAATTGATTTAAAACTTTTGATGCAATAAATAAATGTTTATGTTTGCAGTTTTTCAGATTTTAGAATGGATGAAGAATAACATAATTAAATATAAGTTTCATATTGTCAATAAGCTTCCACTTTTCTTCATAAGGATTTTTCCGTCCTACTTGTTTCATATATAAATAGCATTTCCTCACAGAAAATAAATTTTGAAATAACTTAGGGAGTTACACAACCTAATCATTCAGGTTGCATTAGCAAGTTTCCATCCTCATAGATATGAGCCCCGGAGGAAATTTGATACACAATTCATCTCTATGTTTATTTGTTTGGATGTCATATTCTAAGACACTACTCACATTTTCTTATATACCTTATTAGAAATTAGTTTTTTGGGTCAGAAATTTTCTATGCTTTGATAGAAAACAACAAAATAGATCTTTAAATCTTACTGGAACTTTGAAATAACTATTACTCTTTAAATGTCTGTTTATTAGTATCTCTGCTGCCACTAACTGCTCTACCAAAAATAAAACCTAAAATCTGTCAGCCCGTGAACCATAGACAGCTTTTTCTAATATTTAGATTCCTTTAAATTCCTGGTAGTCACATAAAAACTACTTTAACCTTGACCTTATAGCATCCAAGAATTTCAGTGGTGCAAAAATCTTCATGTCTCATTAAAAAAAAGAAGCTTCTAGAAAGTCATAAATTGCATTGAAATTATTTTCCCAGCCATACAGAAAATATTTTTTGTTCACAAAAATTGGGGAAAATCCTGTATCTAATGAATTTAAAAACAATTTCTGGTTGGCAAGGGGTCTTAAATCATAACAAAATGCCTAGTCTGTTCCTAACTTTTCGACTAGCTTTCTGTGTGACCTCAGGAAATTTATGTGACTTACTACATTTCCAGGTTCACATCTTCACAAAGAAATCATGATTTACATGTTTTCACATTATTTGGATTGCTTAAGCAGAAAATATTCTACAAATACTTGAAAAATATTATTCAAGCCTTATTTTTGGAGACAAAAAAACTCTGGGGAAAAGTAAAAGCTTTCTGATACTATGAATGACTACCATTTTTTTCTATTTTTGTTCTCATAGCAGTTTTGTGGAGGGTTTTATTTGTTTTTGTTTGGTTGGTTGTTGTTTGGGGTTTTTTTCAGTAGAACAGTAGCTTATAGGTAACTGAAACATACTGGAAGAAAATAGGGCCTCTGAAGTATGTATCAATATATACAGAATATTAAAAGAAAATCCATTCCAGTCTACTTATGAATAGATAGCCAAAGAAAAATTAAGTATCAGTATTCAGGGACAACATGGAACAGTATTCCGTGATGAATCTTTCCCAGTATTGGAAAACATTGCAGTGATGCTTTGAAATTTAGGAAAAATTCTTGGTACTAGTTTCTTTTGACATATGAATCTTTTCTCAAACCCAGTTTGTTCCTCATGGCGTCTTTTCTATGATGGTCAAAGAGAGGGTGATGTTGCCTGTGCTCTCTTTGATGTCAACACTCAATTATGCCTTGTCCAAGCTCTGCCTGGATGCTGCCAATCCAGGGACTGTCAGTCTTGGGGTTTTTGCATGACTTGCATACTGTATGAAGCCCATTCTTCACGCAACTTATCTGAAGAGAATTATGCAATGCCTATAGTTCTTTTTTTTCCCCTAAGCTTTCCCTGAGTAGAGCATGCCATTTCTGTCTAATCTGTAATGGTTTTGTTATATAAACCAAGTCACTGACAAAATTTGATGTCAAATCCTATTCACTGGGGATTGTTTATAGCCAAAAGATCAGAATGACTTTCAACCAGTTTTGTCAGGACTCAGTGTCTGGCCTCCCTTACAGAGTTATCCTAGGTTCATATCACTTTTTCATGTTATAATTTTAAAAGAGTTCTTTCCAAAAAAAATGCACAGCATTGGAATTTTAATTTTATTCTTTGTATCACAAACATAAACAGATACTTTAATATAGAATCACTAAACCTGAATTTATGTTGTTTCATATTTCAATTAATTTCAAATGATACTCGCAAATATTTTAAATTCTGTATTTAGTTATGAGAGAAAGACAGAAAATTAGAGGTTTTTCCAGCTAACTTCAAGTTTATAGTACTGAAGTGAGGTTGCATCAATTACATCATTTCTTATTAATTTGTAAGAGCCTCTTATGCCAAGTAAGATGTTAGAGAATAATTAAATTATAAGACAGGCTTTTGGGGGTGGGGTGTTATCTGTCTGCATACCTTGTCTGTGGAACACACTGATTAAACAGATCAAACTGCTGGGCAGAATGTCATTAATCTTTGAAAAAAAAAAGCTATTGTTTACTGCTCTCTGAGAAATACAGATATAATAAAATGCAATCAGTAAAAACTCTCTCTTACAATTAAATGATATGCATAGATATTTTTAAAACATCATTGTCTCAGATTTCAGCTCCACTTCTTTGTTTACCTGGTTTTGCTTGAGTGGAAACTACTGGGTGGATTATTCAAGCCCTAGAGACACAAATTCACCACTCAGGGATGAATAGAAATTGTAAATTTCAATGGATCAACTTGAAATTTTTTAAACTGCAACTTTTTAGGTGTTTTAAATGGGTACTCAAGCTTTGGTAAATAAAACTCTTTTTCCTTATAACTGGGTAATAAAGAAGATACAGATGAATGGTGCACACTCAATGGAATTTAAAACTAACCGAAAACTAGCTGGATGAGGCTCCAACTCTACAGAGTAGAAAACTATGACCAGAAAAAAAAAAAAAAAAGAAGCTACAAATTTAGCTCTGATCTCTAGGTTATATAAAAGGCATCCCAAATTGCCATCTTTTAATGACCTTAAAAATGTTAGTTTCATTTCTTAGATTGCTAGAAGGTATGAAATTTGGTTATACAGAAATATAAATTAATGACACTTTAGACAGAAGTGGAAGAGTTAGGAATTTTGTAGCAGTTCTAGTGCAGAAGGGATTTTGAGTGAACAGGTATCAGCCATTTTTGTTTTGCTATTAATCCACATGGGCTTGGCTCCAGCCAGTGAACTCCTGCCGGCAGATCCCCTTGAACACTGGCACAGGAACAGGAGCTGGTGTTTGGCCAGTGGTTTTGGCCTTCTCCAGTTTGTTATTCTGTCTGTCACAGCTAAGGGTCAGCATCTACAGTGATTACAGAGACATTTCAAAAAGCATAGCTAACACTTTCATCCAGTCCTGATGTTACATTAATGACTGGAAGAGTAGTTACACCCACCTGGCTTTTTACAGAGCACACCTACAAGTGCAAATATACATGTATGTAAATATCTGCACAAATTGAGAATTTTGAATACGCTTATTCTTAGGTATAATACAGTTCTGCAAGACTTACAGGAGGAGAAGTTAAACGTCACATGGACTTTTCTGGTCTTTATTAAGAAAAAAACAACTGAGTTATGAATATGCAAGTCTAATGGAATGTATTCATCCATTTTAAAGTATTTTAAAAATTTTATTCTAGAATGTTGGAATACCTAATGAAAAACTTATGGGGAATAGATGGTTCCTTCCTGTTAGGTTCCATATTAGAGTCCACACTTCTTTGCTACCTAATTAATTAGTTATGATAACGAAAAATTACATTTTTTATTGACTCCCGATTTAGTTACTAAATTTTCTTCAGCAATAGTTTTCTGCTTGGAAAATTTTCTCCTATCTTTATATCTTGGTTAGCAAAAGATTTTGAGTTTTAGCAAAGAACAGAGTTTTTACCCCTTACCAATACTGAGAAATATGGAAATATATAGCTTTATGTCATATAAATGCGAAAACTATCTTCTTTTCTATTCACATTGAAACTAATTTCATTCTGAGAGATAAAAATATAATTGTTTATACTCTCCCACACTTATGTCTAAGTCAGAAAATGAAAACACTTTCCAGTGATGTATTGCATAGCTTAACAATGGAGAGCAATTCTTTTAGCACAACTATATGTGGCTGACTGAAAAACTGCTGAAATTCAAGGGACAAGCTTATGATGACTTCAAAAGGTTTCAAAGGTTTTTGAACAGGCCCCCTAGTGTCTCATCCACTCTAATTTTTAACACCCCAAGCGATAAAACTCCCTCTAGTCTTCTTTAATTAGCTCACACAGTAATTTTGTGAATTATTTTAAATACAGAATCTATTTTGCATCCTTGCTGATTTCACAGTTACTTGTGTAGAGCTCTCCTATTAGTGCATTCTCAGAGAATTCAATCTCTTTTTTTGAATCAGTTCAGAGTGCCTTTCTTCCAGATGTAATCTCAGTTTCCACAATCACAAGGATAGCTCTTTTATAACCTAGGAAATCCTTTGATGTCTGTTTGTGTGACTGTGGTATACCAGTAGATATCTAGACCATTAATATTTCACTTGACTTGGAAATACCGTACTTTAAAGCATCTTGGAAATATTTTTTTCTCTTTTTCCTGCAGACCTAACTATTTGCAGTAGATGTTTCTAGTGCTTCTATTCAAGACAAGATAAAGCAAAACAAAATGAACCCACCTCATTTGTCAAAACACAGTTTGCTGAAGTTGTGGTTATTTTCGATACACTGTTGATATATTATTGCTATTTCCTTATAAGAAGTACTGTAATACTTTGACAATATATAGTCATTGATGTTCCATCAATAAGTAACATTACCCAAAACTTATATTGGGCCATTTGGTCTTTCTGCATTTTAATTTGCATTATATTTGAATTCATATTCAGAGGTACTGATTAAAACAGCATATTGCCATCATCTTAACCTCTCTAGCCTTTGGCACTTTTGGCAGTGGTTTCCTACTTTGATACCAAGTCCTAAAAAAAAAGTCAAATTCTCAAAAAATAATTACTCAATATAAAGCCAGATAAGAGAAATATATTGAATTCTTTTTAAAAGTGCAATACTAAGGATGTAAACCACTGTAAAGGCATTTTATAATTTTAAACTAATAGGAAGGATAACTCTTTTATGGCAATGAATAACCATGTCTTCACAGTCAGTCACAAGTTCCACAACAAATAAACAGAACAATCTATGCCTTAAAGATCATAGAATCATAGAATGGATTGAATTTGAAGGGACCTTAATGATCATCTCATTCTAACCCCCCCTTTGTCTAGAGCAGGTTGCTCAAAGCCCCATTCAACCTGGCCTTGAACACTTACAGCGGCGGGGCCACTCCAACTTCTCAGGGCAACCAGTTCCTGTATCTCCAGTCTTTTTTTGCCCTCACAGTGAAGAATTTTTTTCTAATAACTAATCTAAACCTGCCCTCTTTCAGTTTAAAGCCATTGCTCCTTGTCCCATCACTACACGCCCTTGTAAACTGTCCTTCTCCACCTTTCTTGAAGCCCCCTTCAAGTACTGGTGGGTACTCTAAGGTCACCCCAGAACTTTCTCTTACCCAGAATAAATAGATCCATCATTCTAAGCCTGTCTTCATAGGAGAGGTGCTCCAGACCTCTGATCATCTTTGCTTTCTCCTCTGGACTCACTCCAAAAAGGTTCATGCCCTTCTTGTGTTGGGGACCCCAGAACTGGATGCAGAACTCCAGGGAGGGTTTCATAAAAGTGGAATAGAAGGGAAGGATCACCTCCCTAGGCCTGTTGGCCACTCTGTTTTTGATGCAGCCCAAAATGCAGCTGGTTTTCAGGGCTGCAAGTGCACACTGCTGGTTCATGCCGAGCTTGTCAACCTACACCCTCAAGTCCTTCTCCTCAGGGCTGCTCTCAATCTATTCTCCACCCAGCCTGTATTTGTGCTTGGGATTGCTTCAACTCACATGCAGGACCTTGCACTTGGCCTTGTTGAACTTCATGAGGTTCACACAGGCCCACTTCTCAAGCCTGTCAAGGTCCTGCTGGATGACATCCCTTCCCTCCAGTGTGTCAACATCGCACAGCTTGGTATTGTTGGCATAACTGCTGAGGGTGCACTCACAAAAAGATGAATAGATGCTTCCTGATGATGAATGACAAATTTTCTCACACAAGTAAGCAGAATTTCTTTAACATCCATGTTCAAAGCTATTATTTGGGGTGATGGATTAAAAAAATGCTAGAAAGACCTCTGCCTTCCATAGTCTAAAGTCCTATAATAAGTGGCTCACAGAGAAACATCTTTTCATGATTTGTTTTACGATTTTAGACACATGATACCCATACCAGGATTTAGTAAGGCTCCTGTGGTGTAGCTGTTGGTGTTCCAAGAGTCATAGTTTTCTTATTGTAATCTCTGGGTCAGAGCCACATTTGATTTGCTTAAAAAGCATGGGTATGACTTAAAATCTTCAGTGGTGTCTATTCAATAACAAAAGAAGTTAGAAATCATGAGACACTTTTTCTAGATGTCTTTAAGACATCATAGTCTGAAAATACAGGGGAAAATATTATTATCCTTTGTTATCTTATTTTTAAAAACAAACAGTATTTGTTTCTTAAGAACATAAAAACCCCCAAACCCCAAAAAGTCCATATCCTGTCTCAAACTGTTATTTGATTTGAACTGATCTAAATGGGAAATCTTTTATGGTCTTGTTGGAATCTTCCTCTCAAACAGACCAATGCATTTCTGAAAAAGAATCCTCAGCCCTCTTCCCCTTCCTATATGATTGAAATAAGATTATTGTAGCTCCTCCATCTTCCAACAGCTCTCATATTATCTAGACATCTATATCATACCACATACATAAAATACTTTACCTTCAACTGGAGGGGGTTTTTTTATTGACAGTCCTTATTATTCTCACTTAAAATTGTCTCTAAGATTATTCAAACTCCCATCAAGTCTAGAGGAAGCTTGTGGTGATTCAAACAAGATTCTTTCACTTCATGAAAAAAAAAAAATCACCTTTTCATTTCTCTTCCCTAAAATACCTTTGAAAAACCTGATATAAACTTACTGCTTAGAAAGAGAGAAATCACAATTGTTTTCACTGCTGAATATAGAACCTAGAAGAGATGTTACATATAATTGTTGACAATTTACAGAAAAAGATCCACTTTTTAGACATCCAAACTTTTCAAGAAACTTTCTGTCACCTTTTTGACACTATTGACTTTTCTCTAGATGATTGACACACAAGTCCAATGAGAGGGTGAGAAAATATACTCTTAATCAGCTCTCTTAATGAGTGAAGAAAACTGAAGTTGCTCATGTGTTCTTCATTAAGGTATCTCTTATGTGAGATGCTCTATTTCCTTTTCTATTTTAAATACAGGTCAGGTTGAACATCAGAAGAAAATGTTATCTGAAATCATGTTTAAAACAAAAAAGTAAAAAACATTGGCTCGAAACAGCAGAAATATCAGGTGTTCTACACAAATGATGACTGTCCAGAGCAAAGCAGTCAGTATATGGTTGTATTGTTCTCTGATCAGTAACTGTGAAATCTTATTATTGGGGTGGGGTTGGGGGTGATGTTTGTGCATGAATGTTTGTTGTTCTTTTTCTTTTTTTTCTTTTTTTTTTTTCGTATCAGGGCAGAGAAATAGCCTTTCCTCATCTTCTATCCTTATCTGAAAGAGATATGGGGAATCTGGCTTGGACAAATTCATAGGCATATACCACCCTTTTTAAACAGCCTCTCAGTCTTTGATGTTCATTGCCTTCACTGCACCAACCTGTCATCTGAGTTGTGCCATACACACACTGGAACTCCCTTCCTCCACAACAGCCTCTCATGATTCCTCAGTTGTCTCTGGACATTCTGGTGTATATGGAACAGCATTTTTACCCATCCATCTGGTCCTCAACATACCTCATTAAAACCCATTGCTCTGCTTACACTGGGCCTGGAAAAACAGACCAGCAAGTCCTAGGATAGCTGTACATTTTAAACCCTTCTCCAGGAAGACGGCTCATCTCACGGCTTAGCCTACTTTGAAAAAATTTAACCTACTTTGGAAAAAGTAGCAGTCTTCCTTTGGTGGCAGTGTTTTAATAAGGAAGAGAGTGAAGTCTGGGGACCCAAAATAAAGACATTTGCTTACCTAGAAGCAAACCTTTTGAAAAGCTGTTTTCTGTAAAAAATCCCCACCCCACTTGTGAGGATACAGTTGAACATTACGTGACTGCCAATCCACTACATGGTCTTTTACTGAAAGCCTTGTAGCTAATGAGTTACCTCTACTGACACTTGACTTGCAAACCACAATCTCAAAACTACAGCACAGTCACTTGTACTCAGTCAAAATGTTATGATGCTATTCGTGTCCTTGACAGCTTTAACATCACAGTGTTTAAGAGCAGAGCTACTACAGTACCTCTGCTAAGAGTGGCTCCTGTTTTTAAAGCCCTTTCAAGAAACAGTAAAAGAAAACCTTTTTAAAAAGAATGGCCAACAATTTACTTAGCAGGAATCTGTAACTTCAAAATAGTAAAAAATGAGATTAATATCATAACAAAAACTGATGACATGCAAATGACACTATCAGATTTCCGGTTTCTGGAGTGAATTACATGCAGCTGCATGTATTTGGACCACAACTGTGCATGCTCTGCACTGCATCTTGGCAATTTTTAACAAGGCCATTTGCCACATAAGAAGAGATCTTCTCAGGTGGAACCTCAAATATTTACTTAAAACAACAGGCTTATTACAATCAGTGTTTCAAAACAGCAAGCCCCAAACATTCAAAGGAAAATAGATGACTGTGTATATTTTATGGAAATACCATATTTTGATCCATGTACAAGAATGCTTCCACATAACACTGGGAAAATGTCCAGAAGATGAGCACATCATCTTTAGTGTGGTGCTATGACAAGCACACAACTCGAATACAGGTACAAAAGTTCAGGAAAGTTTCTGGGAAACTGCTGCTAACCTGTTCAAAACTAGTCATCAGCTGAAAGCAAAGAATAAGCAATCTATAGTCATCAAAATAATCTGCATTTCTATGTGCTGTTCTACATTTGATTTTTCTTCTGTTCTATTTTCATACAATTTTCACAAACATCTAAAGACATTTTGTTTGTTAAAAAATTCATACTGGAAGATATTTTTAACTTCAGTATGCTATTCAGCAGAGCATATAAAATATGGAAATACAAATCCTTCACAAAATATTCTTGTTTTTTGAAAATAATACATCATATTCAGTCTCCTCATAAATGTCTGTGAATTAGCTTTTGAAACATAGACCAGCAAGAGCTGTAGATAACTGAGAAAAAAAGGCAGAACAAAGGAGATTCTTGAATTACTTCACATCCAAATTACTAACAGAAAACAAGTCATGTTTTGTGGAAAAAAATTAAAACTCTTCTTGTTGGCAGACCAGTGTTTTACTTTGACCCTCCTTCATATGACAAATAATGCAACTGATTTGCCATGTTTGAGGGGTCTAGAAGTTAAATCTATCACTCTTGGTTAGTGACTGTTGGTTCTCTTCATTGTTGTCAAAGAGAAACAAGAACCTCCAAAAGATAATACGTTTCATCCTAAAATAGCTTCTAAAGTAGGCCAGATTATTTATCTTTCAGCTATGCCTATTTATTCCATTTACTGGAAAGAAAGCCTGTGTGACTAGCATGAAATTAGACAACTCACTTTAACAGGACTGAAGTTACATAAAATTAAACCTGTTCAAATCATCTGTCTTTCATTTAAGGACTGGCATGGGAATACATGCATTTAATACTGTATTTATTCTTACATCTGCAAGGAATTGTAGACAGTAGTTAAACATTAACATGATTTCTCATTGCATTCTATACAGTAGTACACAGATCCCTTACCTGGGTTTAATACACTGATCAAGTTAATATTGAGCCTGCAAACAAGGTCTACTAAAAGAACTTAACATTGGATCAATGTCTATTACTTTCAGTTAAACATTCATTCACCATCATGTTGGCTATTTACTTAGTTTAAGTTTTTCCTCATCTGTCTGCAAGGGAAATTCTGAAGTACCTCCACTAAAAGCTCGAGGACTGCTCTGCAGCCTTTATTTCTCAAGCGTCCACAGGAAGAGAGATCAGACTTCATCTAAAGAAAAATCTACAGAACACTAATTGAGCCTGGGCTACCAGGTGAATATTGTCTTCATAGCATGGCTCTGCAAAAGTTGTCCACTGACAGATGTACTGTAGCTTTCTGTGCTATGTCTAACAATTTATTAGATTTTTTAAGCTAACATGTATTGATTCTCTGCACAACTCAAAATATCTTCATTATTTTTCCCCATCTATTTTTTCCTTCTTTCTGTAATCTCTCTATAAAACTTTCTCTTGCATTTTATCTTTCTGGGTTCGGTTCTTGTTTTTCCTGCAACCGTCTTCAAACTTTCTGTTTGTTCTCTTTGCCCAGTCTTTAGAAGAGTGGGTCATTCCCATAATTCTTAACATGGTATATAAACAATTCACCACCCAAGCCAGAAACAACCTGCAGAAAACAGCCATATGTTAAAAGCTACAGGTTTTCAGGCCCTGAAGGTTACCTCCAATGCCCTCCCTATCTCTCCCCTTCTCTTTTTGCAATTAAGCTCACACCTTATATTAATAGACTATCTTGTATCAGTGAGTTTTCCACACCATAACTGTATTTAGTGACTACTTTAGCTGTATTTCAAAAGTCTATTCAGGCACCCATCATCTTCAGTACAACCCAGTGGCAGGGTGTAATTTCTGAAGATTTATTCTGGTGATATTTTCTGCAGCAGCTAGCAGTGTTGTAGAAGCAGAGAAACAGGCCTGGGAAGCATTTATAAGGCTTGACAGTTTTCAAAGGACAACAGAATGTGCATCTAAAGCAGCTTCCAACCCTCTGAGCTTGGCCAGTCATACAGGATTTTCATCTCTCTCCATTTCCACCCACGATTAAGTTTTCTATGGGCAGCATTTCTACAATGAATGGATGTATTT
The DNA here is from genome assembly GCA_013389985.1 of Dryoscopus gambensis. NCBI lineage: Eukaryota > Metazoa > Chordata > Aves > Passeriformes > Malaconotidae > Dryoscopus > Dryoscopus gambensis. Next base: position 21,240 of record WEIT01014203.1, read on the forward strand.
AAATGATTTTCATCTGATGTTCCTGTCTTTCAGCCTGATAGGGTCTCCTGCCTCTCATGTAAAAAATAAAAGTCCACTCATACTGGAAGAAAATGTCACAGGCACTTGGATTTCAGTTGTTGCAACTATATGAAGCATTCTGGATATTTTTGGAGGCGAAACACTTTCTGATGCTCAAAATTATTTTCATTTATGGTCAAATAAAGAAAACTGCCTTAGGAAATAAGTGACTTCATTCAACCTGGCTTTGAAAAAGGCAAACCCCCTCAGTTTTCTAAGTTTTTCTGCAGGAGAGAACAAGTTGCTTTTTTAAGATTCTGCTGTGCAACAATTCAAGAGGAGATGATGTTTATCATATTAGTACAATCATTTAAGGCTAATTCTACCTTTAAAATATACAGCACAAGGCTAGATTGACATCTAAATGAAAACATAGATCACTGGTCTTGCAGCAAGACAATTCCCCTGGCGAATGGGTTAAACTGTTGCTGTCAGATTGAATACAATTAGTACAACTGATATGCAAAGAACTGCTCTGTCAGGAAATGTCACTGTCACTGAGCACTGTTTCCAGGCTGCCTTCAATTTTTTGTCTGGCTCAGAAAATTTTAATAACAGGTCAGAATTCAAATGGAAAAATTTAGCCAAAGTACATAACTTCTCCTCAACTTCTATTTCAATTTTCATTTTCTGCTTTGTGCTTCACATAATTTTTCGGTTACCAGGGAACTGTTCTTAACTGTCCATTTTCTGGTTTACTTAACTCTTCCTCTCTAGTTATTGTTAAGTGAAACTAACAGTTTTTGTTGATATTTCTTATACAACTTTGTCTTTTGATTATTTTTAAAGTAACCACCAAGAAACCACACAGACAGCAAAAGACAAGTAAAGAAGAAGAAATAATTATTTTCTGTGTAGAACACCACTGAGAACCTGTTCACTGTAATGCCCACCCACACCCTCTGATCATTCCTTTTCCCACCCTTTCTTTATTGCAGTCCTCCAAAGGTAGATTTTAGTGCTAATCTATTTTCCCTCTACATTTTTGCCCTCAGTACGTGAGGCATTTTAGGACCTTGTACTTCTGTGCTAACTCCTCCAGATCCTCCTTTCTATTTTGGAGAAAATGGTCACCTTTTCAGTGCATTCCTGTTATTTTCCAGCAGGTCACAGATTCCTGCTGGCCCTATGCATGACACTCTGTACAAAACCTTTGAGTGATTTTGCAAACTTCTAGTTCTGCAAGGCTGGTGGCTGGGGAATAATACTCTAGGAGCAAAAGTGCCCTTAGGAAACTGGGTTGGGAATGGGTCAAAGGGAAGGTTACGTGCCTGTTCCTAGAGTCACTGTCTTTTACAAGCCAATGAAGCAGGCAGGGTGAAATGCTGCTGTGATGGTAGGTAACTAGTTATTGGCTTAAGAAAGTCAACACTCAGGTTACTCAGCTTGACCTATCTGGGAACTGTCTTTGGGCTAGAGTGCCACTGAGTAACTAAAGGATAGCAGTGCCAGAGAACAAACCATGGGCTTTTGTGAGTTCCTTTCTCCATCCTTGCTAAAGAGCATCTTTTTCTGTATAAGGTACATGACCCAGAGCCCCCAGGAAGCTCGGAAAGGGGCTGACTTGCAACTTCTTCAGCATTTGTGACCCTTCTGCCTCTGCAGATGGGAAGAGCAAGGACTACCTTTCCTGTCAGCCCCATGGGGGCTTTGCTGACGTGTGGGGGCCGAGTGCTGCTGAGCTGCCCAGCAGCCAGGCCACTGACCCCCAGCTGCCTCGGCTCCTCCTGCTCTGGCACTGCCTTATGTAAGCACTGAGAGACCCAAACCTGTCACTTCCCATCTCCTCCCTCTTCCTACCACTGCCAGCAAAGACACTTCCTCCTATGTGACTACGGCACACAAGTTTACCAGGGTCTAAATCCATTTTATTATCAGTTTGTTGCAAAATTACAGACTCTGACCCTTTAGCCAAAATCCTGCTTCAGGTATGAACTAAATTCCCTCTCTTTAGGGAATAACCTCACAATGCAAGGATTAACCCCACTTTAATTCTCCTCCTGGTATGCTGAGACAAGTCTGTGTGCAGGCTCCTTTAGCTGAAGAAAAATTACCTTTCTTACTTTTAACTTCTTGTAATAATCAACAGATTTTTTTTTAACACTGACTTCTACCAAAAAATGTGATGACAGTTTTATTTCAGCCCATATCCCTGCATACAGCCATCCTGAGAACCATCCCTATTCTTTCTCCCTGCATCAAAACTCTTCTCTCATAATTTTCATCTTCTCAAATCTCTTCAATTTTCTTAACTCAGAGAGTTTAAAGTTCACTTACTGTTCACTGGAACCATTATCTCCTTTTTCCTTGAGAGCCCTGTATGTCCTGTAAACCACACAGCAAGATGAGGGAGTGGTTATTGTAGTGCCATTGCCATCTAACTAAAAAAAGACATGCTGCAAAGAACTAAGATTTCTATTAAATCACTAAAATATATATCTCCAGATCTTCTGTCTGTGAAGCAAACACTAAACATGTGAGTACAATGTCTTCCTGAGAGTACTGGCTTCCTGAAACAAGAAGACTCAGGGACAAGCAAATGGTTCTAATCAAAGCTGCTACTTTCACTTACACTATTGCTAACCATAACACTTACATCATTTTAGTGGAATGATAGAACTGATGCTTTGTAAGTGGATGTAATGGCAGATAACAGGGCATGGTCTAGGGAAACCAGCTGTCATGAAAATCTGCTGAAGCTGGGGAATGAGATAATCCTTCTTCCCAGAATAAAGAAAATTGTTTCCCCTTTCTCAAGAAGGGATAGAAAATTCATCTTTCCTCAATATTAAGTGTTTCAGTAAGCTCTAGATGTGTGAAATACACATCCTTCATGCCAAAAGTGCCAGCTGTCCACGAATCACTTGCCAATATCTCTTTTTAAAATATTCCGCCATACTCATATAGAGAGTGCTAAAAAGTACAGTATAATATGACATACACATAATATATATAATTATGTGCTGTAGGCTAATTTTAATGAAACAATAATGTGCCCGCTTCTCTTTTTTGTGTTTCTAGAACCTTTATTTCTCTTTCACCAGCTCACTGAAATTTGAGCTAAATCATATTACTAACTATGCTAAATACATATAAACCACTCATTCCTTTATAATATTTAGTAAAATATTTTTTTATTCATGAGCCATTGTAAAATTTTACTACACAAAGAAGGTGAAATTTTCAAATTCAGTTTTCTTATTCAGATAAAGGACTTCAAAGTAGCTGTCCACAGAGAAATAAAAAAACACACACAAAAATTTTTTTTAGAATTTTTCCTCATATTTGAGAGTAGTGTTTGAGAAGGAGACCTTCTACTTCTACCTTATTCATCATTCAGACAGTGACTGGAAGTAAATTAAGAGCAAAGTCATATGTACAAACTGATTTTCTCAATAAAATTATAGGCCTTGATGTCTTTTCAGAAGCTGACTCCTCTGAGTCAGTAAAAAGTGTTAATGATACTGTATGAATGTTTCGAAACAATTATTCTTACAAATATTAAATATTAGACACTAAAAGGCAAGTGAGTAATTCTGCATGTTCTGAATGTTGTCCTGTTTTTGTATAATCCATTTTTATATAGTAAGGAGCCAAGAGGCTTTTGCTGGTGGATTGCTATGAATCAAAACATCTTATTAAGAATGATCTTATTTTCAGTACTATCACCTAAAATCATAAACAAATTTTATTTCTTTTTAAAGAAGAATACAATTACTCCTTAAATGGATTACCGATATTTTTGATAGTCTTAGATTTTGTATGCTAACTTCCTTGTAGATAATTCAAAACCTTCAGATCGATTTGTTTAAGTGCAACAACCACTCGAGCCTCGGACAAAGAAAATATGATTGCTTAAATCTCATATATGCAGCTTCCCATAGGAGTGGAATACAGATGAGCTGCAAATGAAACACTCTCATCACCACACTGCCCAAAGCAATTTTCCAGTATGCCCCCTCCCCTCAGGACATATTTTACTCCACCTTTACTATGTTTATAACATGATTTACATGTTAATGAGAAGTGACAGGGACTAAGTAATTAGGAAGCAAGACTGTAGCTCGTCATGCATTTTAAATACTGTAGAATGCAATTCTGAAATAAATATTCAGCCCCTTTCCTCATTTTTTTCTTAATTAGGAAACATAATCAATTTAGTCTTTATAACCCAAATATACCTTCCAAATGTAAACAATAGAAAAGAAATGCATTGTTACAATAAGCACGTCTGATCAGCCTAGTTCTCCTATACTTGGTAATTTTTCTTACATTCTGTTTATTAAGCTTGGATGATACAGTGAGAGCAACATGAAACCTATAGCACAGTCCCTCCTCTGAGGCAGTGACCCCTGTAAAGCCACGGTGGTTTGCACAGGACGGAAATGCTGCATGGATGTGCAGCTGTGTGTCCTAACTGGATAATTCTGTGGGTAAGAACTTTGTGTTATGACTGTGGAGAACATCTCTACGTGGGGCTATTGAGGCCCTATAATAAGGTCTGAAGGCATCTGTGTTTGGACAGAATGTCTTTCTGATAATGTACAGGAAGTGAAGAAATTCAGGACAGCTGACAACCCCTGTGCATGTATAGAAGGCAGGGAGTGGGAAATGCCTATCAGTACACCCATTTCCATGGCAGGGAGGAAAGTGTTGCCAATCAACCACAACTTCTTTCACCTTCTTCATCTCCTTTCACGCCCCTTCCCCACACGCAGTGACTTTGCTCTTTCCAAGATTTTACACAGTGCTCTTTGTAAGATCAGGACCTCAGAAAATAATGCTTACCATTTCAACACTAATTGTCTATGGTGCTGAGTGAATTAAGTTTCAGAAAACACTTCTGATCTATGAACACATTACCATTCTAATTATTCAGGTCAGGAAAAACGAGCAAAAAAAAGTAACTTGCTTCAAAGTATTCTTATTGAAAAAAAAAAAATCAAATCATTCTCCTTGCAGATCTTCACAGTTCTTTGTGTCAAACATACAACAAATTTTAAAGACCTCTGGAGCTAAAAACTCTGTTGGGTTTTTTTACCATTCTATGCATTTTACTTTCAAACATTAAATGCTTGGAGTATGTCATAGCAATGTGGTGCTTTTTTTAGGAAGAGATGCTGCAGGAAACAGGATGCATATTTACTAATCCTTATTTCATTACTGAAAACAATTGTTTTCAATTGTAATGGGCGCAGACATAATGGAGATTTCTTGGTAAAGAAGTGACCAAAATGGAGCTGATAACTATTAGATATGTGGTGATAGGTATAGTACCCCTACTCAGAACAAGAAATACTTTCTATCAGCCCCATTTACAGTTCATGACTGCCTGGTAAACTCTGTTCCTTCACAGGACTTTTAAGTTTCCAGATGTGTGCTGCATTTGCTTGGGATACAGTTTTTGTCATAGTAGCTTTTAGGGGCTGTCTTTTGGATTTGTGAGGCAAACAGTATTGGTAATTCAGGGATATTTTAGTTATTGGTGAGCAGAGCTCACACGCAGTCAAAGTCTTCTCTGTTCCTCACTCCACCCCACAAGCAATTATACAGGGGGTGCACAAGGAGTTGGGAGGGGACACAGCTGGGACAGCTGACCCCAACAGTCCCCATAGCCTCATGCTCAGCATAAAGCTGAGGGAAGAAAGAGAAAGCAGGAGGCTTCCGGCATGGTGGCATTTCTATTCCCAAGTCACCACTGTGCACGATGGAGCCCTGCTTTCAAGGAGATGCTGAACACCTGCCTGCGCATGGGAAGTGGTGAATGAACTCCTTGTTTTGCTTTGCTTGCATACACAGTGATTTTGCTTTACTTACTAAACTGTCTTTATCCCAGCCCACGAGTTTTCTCACTCTTGCTCTTCTGATGCTCTCCCCATCCCCTCCAGGGGCAGGGAGTGAGCAGCTGTATGCAGCTCAGTTGCCAGCTGGGGTTAAACCATGACAAGATGCTTACATACTACTAAGAAATCTAAGCATTCTCTAGGGGCATATTATGTATAATTGCTATACATGCAAGGTCTTTACAACCATTACCATGAAAAGGATCTTGTTGATACAGGATTTGAGAACTAATCATGCATATGCTATAAAGATTGAAGTATAAGGAGATTTTACTCAAATTGAAGTGCTAAGAGACACAATGATATATGCAAAGAAACCCCAAACTAGTGTGAATAGTTTACTTTCGTCTCTCTTTCCTAAGAAATATGTTCACAATTTTATACTCTAGTTATTATGATATATTTGAATCTCAAATCATACAAATATTTAAATATGAACATTATTGTCAATCTGAGAGCTACCCAAAGGTAAACAAAACATGGCAGTGATTAATTGTTTTTTGTTAGCAATTTTCATGGGAATACAATCTAAATATCTCAGCTTGAGGTACTTGTCTCCCTCATCTATAAAATATGCAAAATAGTTAATTAAAAAGGGACAGCCAAGCTATTTCCTGTTCCATATTACCTACATTGAATACATATGTAAATAACTAGCCAGAACCTAACACTGAAAGGTAACTGGCAAATACAGAATTTTATTGTAATTCCCTCTGAACTCAGCTAGCCAGATAAGCATAAATTGCAGTCTGTCTAGCCATTGAATATAGGAAGATAAAAGGTGAATTATTCCTTTGAACTCATTTTTGACAGGTGAAGTGCTGGCAGTAGAGTGAGACAGACTTTCTCATCTTATTAAAAAAAATAATTAATAAGCCAACTTGACCATCTGTTTACATATTGTATTGCTACTACTTTATCTGAAGGAGTGTGAAACATGAGATAGAAAAATGCCTCTCCTAATAATCTGTTTAGTAAATTAGTGTTTTAAAAATAAAGAAAGGAGAGTTTGAAATGCAGAGATTGTAAAGAGGCAAAATAAATTCTGGAATCTGAAGCAGGTATAGTCAACAAAGAAAGGTGGATATACTCAGCATTGGTGCAGGAGCATTTCTATAAATTAACCCAAGGCCCACATCTCATAATTCACTTGACAGTTTATCAGCCCAGAAAATGAATTCAGGCAATTTAGATGAAGGATGGAAGCAGTGGCTTCAAAGCCCTATGAGGCAGCTCAGAAATATTCCCTGAGCTTAAGCTTTTTGTGTTCTAAAGGTTAATGGTCCCCAATCATGCCTTCCACTGGGTTTTATTAGTGTAAAAACCAGCCTGCAAGATACTCTGGGTGCAGCATAAGAAAGGTAAATAGCATGAAAGATAGTTGTTTTCAAATCAAGCTACCTTCTGTTTGGCTAAGGGAGGATGGGTTTATGAGTCTTCAAAGCCACCCTGAGGACCAACCAGGACTACAGGAAAAATCACACATTGTAGATGAGCTTTTACCACAGTTTGCTAGGTCCTGTCACTATCTAAGTGGTTATATTTGGAACAAGACTTTTCAAACATGCAGTAGACATGAATGTGTCCTCTAACCAATCCTTAATACTGACAAAATCTGGCATATGGTTAATTACAATTAGTTAAAATTATTTTCAAGTATTATGCTTAGGTCTGATCCTCTCTGCACACATCTGCAGTTTAGGAGTCAGAGGTTACAAACCTATCTCTTGTGAATTGAGGAGCTACATGCACAAATAACATTTTTGTTGGCACTGTGGTTTTTCATATACACAAAAACTCAAAAAGAGGAATCATTAATTCATGTATTCTTGGCATTAAAGGGGCAGATATCATTTTTGTGAGATAAAATTGTCAGTGAAAGATAGGTTTACTAACTGCACGAAAAGCTGACAATGTTCCTGTTATCTTTTTTTCTTTAGTTCCCATCAGGTTATGAGAAAGACTGTCTCAAGCAGGAAATATAGACTGATAAATATGAGAATGATATTAAGCAACATGACTTTGGGTGATATAATTCTTAAATACTTATTTTAATGATCTGGATTTTTGACTTCTATTTCTTTCCTTTTTTTTTTTTTTTTCTGTCTATCATGTAGTGGTGGTCTTTTTGCCTGAGTACCTACTCTACAGCAGAATTCTGGTTAGAACTTCACATAATTAGGGCAGTTTTATTCCTGCTCCAAATGGCTTTATAGTATTGCTATGCCCTATTAAACTGCCTTATGCCACACTGAGAGAGTGCATGAAGTCATTCCTGGCTGTGGGTTAAAAGATGTAACACTTTAGTCGCATTGCATTGTGAATGTCACTGCATGGTTCTGTTAGACAAGTCATAAAAGTTACTGCACTTAATCTGTTTAGTTAATCTGCCTGGCACAGTCCTTCTGTCCAAGTTGGGGGGGAAAGTTCCCTGACTTCATTGCTGTGCAAAAAACTGAAACGGAAGGAGCTGTTGTGAGCATCAAAGATGATCACTTGTTGCCTTGGTCTTCCAGCTCCACTGAAGTTTCTTTCATCAGGAGAAACTTATTCTGAGAGTCAGGTTAGACTGAAAGATCCCTGAAAGGGAAGATGTACCTGTCCCAAGCTTGCAGGAACCTTTATTGAAGGACTGTTGGGAAAGAAAAACTGTAAAGAAATCTCAACAAATTAGTGTGATGGTTTTGGCCAAATTTAGGGG
>WEIT01014208.1:11320-50408 GCA_013389985.1 Dryoscopus gambensis
GTTATGGTCCCTAGGCCTGTTTACTTATCCACAAATTGCACGGATTTTATCTCTGGCTCGGAATTTCTACAGAGCAGGTACACGACTCCGGATTTTTATTTCTCTGTGCTTGGTGATAATAGTTTATAAGAAATTAACAGAGGAAGTACTGGCAGTTGTTCAAGGTGTGTATGGTTGCTGGTCTTTCTGTCCAAATCCCATAAAGTTATGTTGGCCTGAGAATTTTCTTTCTAGGTGAAAAAGAGGAGAGAGTAGATACCAGAATAGCTGTCCTAACCCCCTATCTATGGTTACCTATCAAACAGAGTAGGAAGTGAATTTCTATAATGCCAAAACAGATTTGAGGATACAAATATTAGGCTCGCTTCTTTTCTTTCTGTTGACTTCTGGGTTTGGAGCTTTTAATATTTATGACTTCAAACTTTTCCAGCCATGCTGGTACAGATCTCAAGTGTTCTCTTCCTCAGGCCAAGGACTATGGTTACATGACCTCAAGTATTGTGAATTGTCCAATAAAACAATGAATGAGACCTTTGGGGGTTTTGGTTATTGTCAGCAGCAGCAGTAGTATTCTCAATCACTCCACGGATGCTCTTCCATTAAGGAAATAATTAAGAAATTCTTTTCTTGTACATTTTCATGGAGTTTCATTCACTATGTATCATTCTCCTTATATCTGCATATTATATTTTTAAAAAGTCAGAAAAGAGTTTAGGTTGCTTCTACCTTGTATTCACTTACTAAAGTGCTATCAGCATCAGTCAAAAAGTTAACTAATACAGAAAATGTTAAGAAAAACATTTAAGCCAACTAACATTTACATACATACTTGGATACCTCAGAATTAATGTGTTTCTCTTCGGAGAAAATTCATGAGTATTACAACATTTGCACATTCATCCAGCTTAAAATATCAAGTACAGCATATTGAATTCCGTATTTATTGCCTCTAAAATATAATACCCCTAAAAAATGCAGTTCAAGCTACACTTTGACCCCCACAACCATTTTTGGTGCCGTAATCAAAACCTAATTTATTAGTAGCAGTAAATAAATAATTACAGCTCTGTATTAGAGCTATCAGTATCCCAGTGAAAAATCCTAGGCTTAGTTATAGAGAAATCAGTCTGAAAGTTGCCAGCTGGAGGGATCACTGAACATGAACTGACAGCCCCATCAGCCTCACTGGAAGGAAAGGGGGCCCAGGGATGAAAAGGACAGTCCTCAAATGTGTGGAACAGCCTTAGGAAGGACTGTGGGAAGCAAATCAATCAGACAGACTTATGGGAATCCTGGGCTGAACAGAAATTCTGAAGGAGCGGGAGAAGGAAGATGCAGCACGGAAATTTTTTTCAGTGAGAATAGAGACGAACAGCTCTTATCCTGAGCAGAAAAGGGTTGGCTGTGTGGAGTGTCGGGATGCGAGCAGCCCTTTCTGTGTGCTGCCAGTGCCGAGCTGTGCAGCTCTCTCAGGACAGACCCCTCAGACACAGCAGGGCCCTCTGCTCAGTGTGACTGCTGCCAGCCCTCGCCTCTTCACCCGAGCCATCTTAAATCAAAACCAATTTTCTTACTTTATTAAGATCCTTGAGGTAAGATGATTTGGCCCCAAATCAGTTTTTGGTTGAGAAGACACATCAAACATTTAATTGCAGATTTAGAACTGGTCGTGAAATTACATTAAAAATTGGAGATAACAACTGACTTCAGAGGCTGAGACAATATATTTTTATAGTTATGATTTTATTCCATTAATTGTCTTGATAAGTAATTGAGTTCAATAATTTTTTAATTTCTCCATTTCAAGAGTTACCATTTCAAAGAATCAAAACATGTGAAAGTTCTTATGTGATTGCATGTTGAATTTTAAACTGCTAGTATGTAAAAAAAGAAAAAAAAAAAACAAACAAGAAAACATTCTAATACTCCACAAACACTGAACCCTCCAGCATGGCCTTACGAAATCGTTTACACATTTTATGAGCCAATGTATTTCAAATTAAATAACGTGTAATTATAAAGAAAAAAATTATCTCTATTGTTAATTTCTTGAAAATTTGTGAGATTTTAGCTATTGTAATTTTAGCCGTTATTGTTAGCTCTTACTGACAGAAATCTCTGGAACCAATACATTTTCCNTTATTCTTAATTTCTTGAAAAAATGTGAGATTTTAGCTAGCATTATTGTTAGCTCTTACTGACAGAAATCTCTGGAACCTATACATTTTCCATATATCTTATGTTATCCCAGATATGTCATTCCATTGTGAAAATCAGAAAGTATTATCTTCATAGTTCTATATTCACCCAAATATCTTCAGTGATTTGATGACATTCACCAAAATCTTTAGACACATGTTGTATTATTCAAGTAATACATACACCTTCTTTCTTTCTTGCAAGAAGGAAATACAAATTTCGTGCTCCTAAGATATATGTGTAACTATTCTTGTTCATCTAAGTGCAATCTCAGCTGTTGAAGCCACAGCCAAATTAAAATGGACAATTTTCCATCTGCTTTTGATATAGTAATGTCTCATTTTTGTGAATATAGAAAACATAGGAAGCTAAAAGCTTATTCATGTGACTTAATTTTGAATATTTGAATACATGCTAAATCTCTGAAAGAAGGTAATAAACACATTCTGGACAAATGCCTCAATAAATGAAACTGCAGTGAAGAAACTGGTTCAAATTAAAGGAAGAAGGGTCATTAAACACAGATCTGAGAAATGAATGCAGTCACTGACAACTCTGCAAGGGAGTTTCTCTAAGGTACTGAAAAGGTGCAGGCTTGTTTTAGCTCTAATTTCCAGATGCATCATCATCTTTTTTACAAGTTCATGAAATATCAAATCAGCTTCCTTCTTGAAACTGTTTTCTACCAAGACAAATAATGACAGGTAAAAAGAAAAACCTAAAGGTGAGTGGTCCTTTGATTTAATGTATAATTACATAGGTCTGCTATCTACATGTGCTGAAAGTAGGCAACTGTCGATATAATGACATCATCAAATGTAAAGAGTCAGATAATGCTCTCATTGAACTACTGAACCCAATTCAGTCGTGTACCCAGACACATTAGCACTTTTTCTACAGTGGTTTCTTCTCTATTTGCATGTCATTACACTGTTTAGTTGCATATTCTGCTTCAACATTTATTACTTTACAAAATTTCTTTCACCTAAACCACTTGGTTAAGTGCCACAAATGGAACTATTTTATACAGACATACTGCAGGATCTGTACTGGAAAAAAATACATAATCATGTCATTCCCAGAGATTTAACCCACCAAATTAGTTTTGAAAACAGTCTCACTTAGGAGTCCAAAATTTGCATTCTGTATTTACTAACACTGACTTAAAATATATTGTTCTGGAAGAAATCCTGGCTCTAAGCCCCTTCAGATGAAGTATTCCTGAAAAGGAATCCCAAATGGATACCAAATGAAATTCCATTTTATTTCATTATTCATTTGTACCTAACATTGACACAGTAAACACAGGAGTGCTTGAATGGAGGTGGACATGTGTTCAGTAGGCATGAGGTGAGCTCGCTAGGTTCAGACGGGAGGATGTGGGGATCATCTGGTGTATTCTTACAGATGGAGTCTAAATTCCTTTAAGTGTCTAAATATATTTGAATAACTAAAAAGAAAACAGTTAAATGCAAACACAACTGTTCTCCCAAGGACACTCGTGTGCTCAGCTTTAGTTTCCTACACCAGGAGAGAAACCAGGTAGTTACAGGTACAGCAGATTTTCCAGTATCCCATTTCAGCACCATGCCATTGCAATACCATTGACCTCGTCCCTGCACACAGAAACACAAAACAAGTCCTTGAAATGATTTTACTAATGGACCAAGGTCTCAAAATCTGTGAAATACAATCATCTCATCAATCATTCACAATCATTATTTTTTATATCTTCTATAAAAGGAAATGAAAGAGTAGATTACCAAACTATATATCCATCCCTCCCCTTTTCTGCCCAGTACAGCTTTAACAGGCCCTAATAAATGGCACACCAGCATCTCCAGAACCAGTGACACAAGTGCAGTGACAACCCACATAAAATATTCATAACTGGAACTTTAGATGTAGGCAGATGCACAACAAGAGCATACAATCTTTGTCAGGAATCATTGAGAGATTGAAATCATACTTAAAGGATTTATTAAAGCAATCAGAAGAAGCCTCTACTCAGTCACCATGATTGGAAGGAGTTTATGGCCATGTATTTAATGTTCCTGCTCTGTAACAGATAAGTTATGCTTTCTTGTGATTTGTGCCCAAAGATTTTTTTCACTCTTTCCTAGCACTATAAAGATCAGAAGTACCATTTCTGCCTTGCTAAGCGAAGCGTTAATAGGAATGCCAGCAGTAAGATGGAACATTTAATAAATATGAAGGCTTAACATTATAAGATTTATACTACAAGGAATATAGTCCTAGATGATGAGATAACGTTATTACCTTTTGTTATACGAAGTTATAGGAAAAAATCATTTGATGACAGAGATTTCTTTTTTTCCAGCATTATATTCAGGGACACCAGAGTTCAGTAAAAAAAAAATGTGTGAAGGTACCAATCTTAAACATTTGTCTTAATAGCAATTAACCAAAGAGAACACCAGAAGCTGCTAACACACATCGGCTCACACACCTTTTACAGGGAAGTGCATTAAAAAAGATTTTTTTAGTTCATAAAAAATAAGTTTGTTACTAAGGTCAGCTAGCAGGAAAGGGAGAGAAAATGCAACTGCTAATTGAAACAAAAGAATAGAAGCAGGAAACTATACCAAAACTTGGATGTATACATGTACAGAGCGCTAACACTCATGTATATAAACCCTTGCATTATCTCTACAAGATGGTTGACTTTATTCTTATTTGACACTGGCCATTATAAGCACTGGAGAGCTGAGCTTGTTAACATAACCAAAAAATGGAAAAATATACTTTTTTCTCTCATTTTGACTTACTGCCTACAGCTTCTTGTAGTTTGCACTGACCTTTCCTGAAGGAAGCCTTAGAAACATCAGCTGTGCTCTGGAGCTATTCAAAACATTTCACATGCAGAACAGAGCTGACAGACCTTGGCTTCCCCACTGAGTTTGCAAGAACTATTGAAAAACTCTTCCTTATTCTGGATCATTTCTCTCTTCAACAAAATCAGTGTGCACATAAGCAGCTTTAAAGAGTTTTAAGATAGAGGGGAAAAAAAGCATTGCTTCATCTTAAAGGTGAAACTACATGGAATGTAGGATTTGTTACAAGAACTATACTGTTATCATCCTACGTTTATTTTTTTCTTAATCTGGCAGAGGCTCTGTTTCCCATTGTCAGTGGATGTCATTAACAAAAATTTCCTTCATTTTTATTTAGAAGTGTGCACATGAGTCTTGCATGCTTAACACAGAAGAAGGGACCTCCTCAGCTGTGGAAAGACTCTTCAGCAGATACTCAAAGATGCTGATGTTTTTATCCCCTGATTTTGCCCAGAACAAGGGCACAAAAAATAAATTTCAATGCTTAAACATAGTCTGGGGACTTTTCCTTCATCTCACACTCTTCATCCCAATTAAATTTTAATCTAATGAGATCACGTGAGTTGCTTATAGCAAATTTAGAACTTGTGTTTCACTCCCACTCTTTGCTACATCTTCATTTATAACTCAAAGGAAGAAAGGTGTGGTGGTCTGATCAAAGGAGGATGTCACATACTTGCTGAATTGGACACTAATCCAAAATCAGTTCTCACAGAGAAACAATGAAGATTTTACATTAGGTGTAAACACTTCAATATAGAATAATTCCAAATACTTTACTACAAATACTCTATACTAGCTCTAACTGCTAGTCTGAAATTTCCCCAGGTATTAAATATCATAAGAATATTAAAGCAACTCTTCTAAAAACCTTAAAGAACATAATCATTACCTTTGTTCTACTGCACTTACATTCATGCTTCTTTATTCACACTAGTAAGCAGACTGCTAAAATATTTTGCAATGTAGCATTTTTTCTTCCCTGACAAACCATTACAAGTAAGAACTCAATATAACCTCCTTCTTTCTTTGCTTACCCTGAGACTTCAGAGTGTGTTCAATACATGTTATGTACATGAGTGTGACATATGCATAACCATTTCCTAGTCAGAAACAAAACCATCTCTCTCCTACCCACTTCTCTTGTCTTCTGGAACAAAAAAGTTTCTAAGAAATTCCAACATCTTAGCAATCAAGACATCATTTGCTTTACATTCTGCTCCAACAGAAACAGAATGCACAGTGCACAAAGAGGAAAATGAAGACATGAAATGGTGTTTTGGGAGAGCTTACAATTTTGTTACTGCGATACAAATATCCCTGGGTTCTAATCATGCAGTGCAGATCTGTTGTTTTAGTTTGTCTGGAATTCAAAACCCCTAATTTTGTTCTAAACTTTCAAGCTGAATAAAACAAATGCAAAGAGTCGGACACAGTCCAAGGTTTTCACAGCTTCCTCCTCAAAGTAAAAATTAATCAAGATTTACAAAATTCGTTGTGTATGAAAACATATGTAGCTGCTCTTTAGAGTTCTTGCACTAACAAAATCCACTTTCACCTACCAATCTATTAACAAGAGATATACAAGTGAAACCCCAGTCACTTTTAGCCAATGTCTAACGAATCCATAAATGTCCATCACCCAATGAACTTAGAAACTTTGTAAAGAAATTGTAGGGATTAAACTGTCTTAGAGAATATTTTACAGGCTCAGAAAAACCTCAACATCTTTTTATGTTTTAACTGTAGCCCATATTAAAAGGTTTTATTTCAAATCAGAACTCCATATCTAACAGAGAAATTGTTATATGAAGGCAAATTTTCATGCTAAATGAATAATAAATTATAGGTTATGTGTCTCTTTGATTTTAGACAATGCATAATTTACAACAATAAATAATTAACATATCAAAGGATTCTAATTTAACTGATGCCTTCAGCATCAGCACGGCCAAAGTACAAAACATTCCGTTTGGTGCTTATAATCCATATTTGTGGTGGAGATGCGTAGCTGTACACAAGTAGTTATTATGTTTTCCAATACACAATTTTTGCTAATCACTTAAAAGTATTAATAAATACCAGAAAGTTCAATTTTGACATGTAAGCATACTGCATCAGAGGGAAAAAAGCAAGCATAATGAGCAGTGTGCTGTTTATAAACAGCATTTCAGCCAGAAATACTTAATTCAAACTTTATTTTAAAGTGGTGTTAAGTTTTTCATTGGGTACCTTTAAAGGCAGCTTATAGATGTAGAAAAAAATCATCATCACAGAAAATAGCTCATCTCTAGATAAAAGGAAACCAGTACTATTTCTCTTTGGAAAATAGGTGTTACATTTATTTTTGGTACTTGTGTTCTTTAATTAGGATAACAACTATGCATTCACCAAAATTCTTCATAACAGACAAGATCAAGAATGACCTAAAAGCACATTTTTCTCACTATTCCATAACTGAACAGGTAATGTGCAGGCAACTAATTCCAGATACTCAAGTAATGCTGTACCAAAACGGGTGATACAGACATTTCTGAAGAGGAAGTCAGGAGGGACCAGGGCTGGGCACCAGTGACTGCTGAGATAAACCTCTGCAAAACCCACACCCCAGAGCGTCCCAAGGAAAGCCCAGGACAGCCTTGCCTGGAAAGCACCACACGGGCTATAGGGCAAGGCCTGAGCCCACATCATGCCTGGAACAGTGTGGCCTGAAGAAACACCTGGGCCTTCCAGAATAGCTCCACCCTTGTCAGTGAGAGCATCCATGGCTTCACTTGAAAAAAAATGTTTTGTCCTTGAAGACCACAATCAGGTCATCATCCTGCAACTGGACAGCTGTGACTGCAGATTAGGGTTAGACCAGAGGGTCGTTTTTAGCAGGCTGAGCCTATTGCCAGGTTTATAACCAAACCCAACACTTAACCAGTAACTCAGATTTAGTGGAGATGTAACGAAACTCGCATGCTTTGCTTCCTGTGAAAGGAAGGCGTCTCCCTGAGCTGGGGTCCATCCCTGGGGAAGCCTCTGCCATCACTCCCTCCCCATTCCCCACGTGTTCCTGCACAATGGCAGGGACTCAGACACACTGCAGCTCTGCACCACTTCCCACTCAGCTCTCCAGATGCTGCTATTTAAAGAGGACACTTGCCCAGCAGTGTGAGCCGTGCGTGGGACAGAGCCTGCAGCCCAGAGCAGCCTCCTGCCCCTTCTGCTTTGTGGCCTCGCGGTGCAGACTTGAGAACTTCTCCACCAACATCCACCAAGAGCCAATGAAACGACATTCTCCATCATATACAGAGGAAAGTTTGACTGAATAGAGTTCTGCATTTCTCAGAGTCCTAGATATTGAATATCAGCTTCTGTGAGGTCACAGGGAGAATAAGAATTGTGCAAAAGATTGGAAAGAAAAATCTACAGAAGTATATATTTAATATATATGTGCACACATGCAAAATTTGTAAAACTTATTTGCATTGGAATTCAGAAGGCTGTCTAATGAAAGCATTTGATTCTTCTTCTTAAAGTGTTGTGGTGGGAATGAAAATACTGGTCAGCTGCAAATGGCAGTCAAGCATCTGACTTTGGGCTGAGAAAAGAGAAATTAACAAGTGTGCAACTAGAAAAAGCAGATATAATTTTCATGCCCAGAAAAATACATAAAAAGTTTTATGTTGATGCCAGTGGAACAAAGACTTCATCAAAAGTGTTTGCATGGAGAGACCCTTAATTACAGCCATGATAAGGAAAGCATCTCTGCAGTCCAGTTGTTATCACATGAAGCCTTATGAAATACAGCTTTAAGAAGGAAGTTAAAAGCCTGTGGTTTAACAAAAATTAGTAGCTATTTATGTTTATTTATGTCAAGAGCATGATTGAAGATTACCAGAGAGCAGTGTTAAAATGTCTCAAACTTGCTCTAGAATTGTAACTTGTTTCCTCCTTTAAGCACACATTACTCCTGACTTTACTACACATGTCTAAGATTAAAAGTTAGCACCATTATAGCAGGGCAAACACTTCTCACCTTAATGAGTCAATTCCTATGCAAATATTTCAATAAATAAAGATGGCCTTAAATCCCAGTGTGGTCATTTTTGCAGTTACCTACACCTGCATATTTGATTCCTGTTTAAGAATAAGGGGTCATTAAGCCCTTTGTATCTGTATAACCACACGTATTCACTAATTATGCATTTGCTGTACTGCAGCTCTAATGACTGAGCAGCACCTGGCTGACAGGTTCAGGCAGCAACACAATTTGGCCTTGTAGTACAAAGGATTAATCAGGATATAAACAGCACTCAGGTCCTGACAGGAGTCCTGAGAAGTCTGAGAACACGTTCTAAGTGTGTTTTCACCAGCATTCAGAGCAACCTGAAGAGCAGTGCGTGTCTGTGGACCACGCCACAATGCAGACATGAGAACATCACATATTGTTCAATAATGCGTTGCTTGTTTGGGTGTTTTTAATGACCTGTGATTTGGTACAATTCTCTTTGTCTGAATGGAATGAGTTTTCATGCCGAAGATCTCAGCAACGGAGTGAACCTGCAGGGCTATTTCAGCGAGTTTCCCTTGCTGGAATGACAGCTCAGAGCACTCAGCTTGCCCTTTATCTTTGAGGATTCTTATTTGTACACTGTTTCACAGCAAGCAGTTCTGATGAATAGTCCAATTAACCTTTCCATTATTAAAACAATTAATTGCAAAAATTAAAGACATGACAAGGGCTAAATACTAATGCATAAATTATCAAGTTCAGGAATTGTAATTATTAATCTATGTACACTAATTGTGAAATAAACAAAGAGGACAAATTGTAATCAGAAGTCAGTGCTCGAATTGATGGTCATTTGTTTTTCCTGTAAAAAGAGAAATGCACCATTTTGCTCTTGACATACAGAATTAATCATACCAAGCCTAAACTAGAGTATTTTTTTCTCTTGTGAATGATGTAGGATCCAAAAATATCTAAAGTTTAGTTTTGTTTCTACATCAGTGTAAGTTTACATCAAAGAAATTTACATTTCAATGTAAAAATATCTGCCTAAACTATTCCTGCAATGAATCTCCCCTACATTTTCATTTCATGTAGCTATAATTCGACTAGGTATTGTGGAATTCTTGTAACAATCTAATACTACGGTGTTGCAAGATACAATATTAAAAAAAAACCCCTGCTGATCAGACACATGGCCATATAACCCTTGATGATTGACAGCAACACTGAAGTATTTCACCTATGGGAGAAGTACCTGCCTCAAAACCATGTGCACAGCTGTGCTGCTGAAGGGTGTGTTTGCTGGGGAACCAACATACATAGACCTAGTCAAGAAATTATTTTCTTCCCCCCCTATGGAAAGTGTCAACATTTCAACAGTTTCATAATCTTTCACCTTAAAGACAGTCAGGGATATAGCTATGAAGACTAATTTTGTCCCACTGCTTTGTGCCAGAAATAACAAAAAGAACATTCAGCTTTAATCATCTGTTGTTTACTGCCCTCAAACAGTTCTCCTGCCTCCTAGGCCTCCTTCTGCCCTCATTCCCACTAAAAATACACTTTTCCCTAGAGCAGGACCACCTTCCTTTGAGTCACTGCTTTAAAAGCCGTGATGTTGCCACAGGATTCAAACACCAAGCAATGGTCTCATGAGATAAGTGATGGTGGGGCATCAACTGCTTCCACCATAGCCTGACAGAGGCACTTTCTTCCTTCCATACTGGTAGTAACAGGATGCATTTAACAAGTTTCAAATAGTTTCATCAATTAAAAAAAAAAATTAACAAACCTTTAATCAAAACCAAAGAAATCAACAACAACAAAAATAGCCCCAACCAAAACAAACCCCCCTTCACAGATCTCCATCATGTAAAGGCACAATTGTAAAACATCAGCTAAGTTAGTTGTCCCTATAAAGTGTCTATGCAGTATCTGATGCAGGAATGTTTTGACTGGGAGAACTGTGAAACCCAGAAGTTGGATAACGATGATGTTAAAACCCACATTTCCACAGACCTTTAGCACTAGACAAAAAGCTTCAAAGATCAGTCAGTGTGCTGAAGGAAGGGCATTTTGCTCTGAGAAGGACATTCCCTCACAGCTCTGGAAAGAAAAACAGACTTTTTTCCCTTGAAACCAGGTCCCACTTCACATATATTTATTTTTGCAGGTCACTTTTGGTCCCACACACAACTCCAGTGTCAGTGACCAGATTACTTGTACTTCACTGAAACCGTCCTACCTACATAGAAAAGAAGTGTGAGAAAATTCCTGGAGAGATGCCAGGCAATTACCAGCTGGCTCACACTTGGCCTTGTAGGTGGCCAGCAGACTCCAGAATTTCATGTCCTGATAGCACTGTGGCATGCTTAAATAATGAGTTTATAACCTAATGCTCACAACATCAGTTTCAAACCAAACAGCTTTAGGTATCAGATAGTTCACTGAATTTTTCAACAAGTGCCTTGTTTCACAACTACCATGGTTTTGGTAGCAATATATTGGTGAGAAAACTACTCAGATCATCGTCTCTTAATAAGTGTCAAGGCAGAGTGGGCCATGTGTGGGATCTCCAGAACCACTCACCCCTTGGTAAGGCAGCACAACTACAGTAAACAGGAAAAATCAAGGCATCCCTTTACATTGCGGAGTACGGGACCAGTAAATGGCATTATTTTTATAATCACCTTTTCACAAGGACAGTATCACAGAGAACATTAATTGATAATAAATTCTCAATTATGAAACCAAAGTTCTGGCAAATCCTCTTTCATATCTTCTCACTCTTTTGATTTCTTTGTTGTCTGTACACTGTTACAAAATTTACATTTATTCATGCCAAGGATCACACTAAAAAGGGCAGTGGTACAGTACACATTCTGAAAACAGCTGTATCACTCATAACGAGGTACAGCTTAGGCATATTCCCAGAGTTAATTATAAATGTTTGTGCTTGAATGTCAATGCAAGAAAACATAATCTTGTTACAATATAAAAAGTTATTATATAATGGCCTTTCCTAAAACACAGTTTACTAGAGCATGGCAGGTGGCAGACAGGAGGCTGAAAACTGTAACAAGCAATTACATTACAGAATTTTTTCCCTGCAGTTTCATTAGCTAAATTTCTTCCTGTTTTAATCTGATCTTTTTAATAATGTGTCAGGACTGACACTCCAGTGGACATGAAACTCAGAATGGTCATGGTTGAATAAATACATCTATTTAATTTTTCTCTTCAACTAGCTTTAAAAATTAATTTATCTGATTGCTCAGGCTATTATATAAAATTTGTTGGATTTTGTGTATTACTAATAGGCACCTTCCTTGTATTTTTGCTCACTATTGCCTAGATGAGGATTTTCTTATTCTTGCTGATGGCTGATTAAAGGAATAATGAAACAGTGCCAAAAGTCAATTCTGCAAAGTTCCCACAAGGCTTCGAACAGATTTGGAGTTAAGCAGAGGGAACCATCAGAATGGTTTTCAAACACAGTTTTGGGGTACAGTATTATATTTACAATTCAGTTCATGTCCACACCACAAACCCACACATTTAGCAGTGTTGCCAGCCCAAGAAAGCTGCCTAAGCATATCCAGCAATCAAAGGAGCAGAGCTTATCACATCGTTACTTTTCAGGTGTGCTCAGGCAAATAGATGAATTTACCATCAAATCATAACATAGGAAGTACTACATAAAATAGGTCAATTCCAAAATAATTTCATGAAAATATCTTAAAGCATTTTCAGTGGTTGCTGACACTTGTTTAGAGAACTAGGGAGAAAAAAAATCAATTAAATGAAGCATCTCTCAATTTATTTTGAATTATTTTCATCTTTTAATTTTTTGAACCATTTTTTCGATTTCATAAATCCTGTGTTTAATTGCTTCCAAAGATACTTTTCAGGGGATCAAGGTGGTTATATTATTGATGGGGAAATTAAACTTCTGAAAGATCTATTTAATCTTTGGTGAAATACTTAGGCATTTATAAAGGCTGATATTAATCCCAAGTAAATCCAGATTAGCTATGATGAAGAGAATGAAATTGTATATTAAATGTACATTACAGTATTACATGTAATACTGGTGAGATGAGATCTTGTAATGGTGAGAACTGATCTTGTTTTACAGAATTTTATAAAGAAAATTGACAGACATTCCTGGGGGCTCAGAAGTAGTTCCCTAACTATTAGTGGTTGCAAGAGTCAAGAGAATTAGTCAGTAAAGGAGATGGATCAAACAAATGTCACAAGCTGAGGCCTTGCTTAATTTGGACAAAACATCCACCTCTGACACCTGAGATGCAAAACACTTGCCTGGCATTCAAGTTTAGTGTGTTGCCCTTGATTTCATGGGAGTGCTTGGAAAGAATTAACAGTGAATTATTTAATTTATACCTCCCAAAATACACTAACCCAATGAAATCAAATATGCCAATGTTTTGGGTCCATACATTAATTGCACTGTTACCTTGTAACAACATGTTACTGAATGTGTTGAACCCAAGCTTGCCATGGACGCTGTGGCCTCTTGGGGGCTGTGCAATTTAATAAGTACAGCTCACTATATAGAAGTGATATAAAAAAAGAAATAAATGACAGTACATTTACTGCAGCTACTCCACAATTTTTCCTTTACATTCCAAAAGTAGATCAGTTCCCCTGAGCTGTACAAGTTATAGATAAGAATGAACTAAAACCTGCAGATTTCACATTTGCGTGTAACGCTTTTCAAATGACTAAGCCTTGCCTAGACACTTCAGTCACTTCAGACTTGCCCAAAACTCAAGTAAATTATGAGATTGAAGAGATTACAACTGTCATCTTCATCTTTTACTCCATTAAAAGATTCATATTTCAAATCTTGGTTATCTTTGCATACAGTTCAATGCTATATTGTCCTGCCACATACTAATCAAAATTTGGGGAAAAAGATGAATTTCTCAAAGTCAAACATGTATTTCTCTCCTATTGCACAGCACAGTTTGTTCCAGTCAAGGAGCTGATGCCACTATAAAAACTTCTGTTTTTAAGGGGATACTAAAAGGATCGATAAAATTTTGCTCTAGAGCAAAACTTACTGTGCAAGGTTACTAGGTCAGGAATCTTTTCTTCACCTTCAAATGGTATGATTCAGGAAGAAATAAAGCAAATGGACTTTTGGAGCTGACATTTCAAGAAGTTTTTTATACCCTAACTTCTGTGGGAAACTTGGAATTCCATTTTTTTAATTCCCCATCTTGACAGTTCTACCTCATTACACAATCATTCCTGTGCTCATTATTAACCTGGTAATCAAGACTGTATGAAGATGAGTGAGAATGAAAAGTAAGAACAAAAAACCAAAACACATTTGAGCACTTTGTTTTCTTCCCTGACTCAGTTAAGTACCTGCTCATTACTAAGTATCACTCGCTTTACTGCCTCCTTTCCCAGGCTGTCGGATTGGCTTTTCCCGTTCCTTTCCCTTCCCTAGGCCTCTGTTGCAGATCCCTGCTCTTCCCGTGCTTTTTCTATAGTCTCTCACTGAGTCAGGAGGGTCTTCTCCTGTGCATTCAAGTTACTCAAATTTCATCTGAGTCCCTGCTACAAGAGAGCTCGTGGAGCAGCAGCTACAGCCTGGACCAGTCCCACACTCCTTCCTTCCTGGGAAAGGAAAGCAAAGGATAAATCCCCATGCCCCCCTCAGACCTGTAGGCAAGGTAACACTCCGAGTTCTCGCCTGACAAGATACAGGGAAGGGATCATCATCACAAAGAGGAAGCTTGTCACCACTTACAGCTCTTGGTGACATTAGAGCAGACCAAGGAGCAACGAATGAATGCCATCTCTCATGGCCATGATAATTGCTCTGGTTTTTGGGAAAGAAGCATCATAATGAAACAGCAGTGACTCCTCCTTTGAAAAGTTTCCAAAGCCTCCACTGCCCTGGCAACGTCTTCTGAGAGCACTTGGAAAAGAGACTCAGATCAGAACTGCACTTCTGATAGCTGATGTACTTGCCAATTTTGAAAAGCCACGTGAGTAATGAACTGTTGCTGCTTAATTGATGTCTTCTGTTTCCCTCATTTCTATTCATTTTCCTCCCTAAAGAAAAGCAAGAATATTTTTATGCCTTTTTTTCAGCTTAAGTTCTCTTCTGAATAACAGAAAATATTTTCAACATTGAAAGGGTTGGGGTTTTTTTAAACGAAACAAAGAATATGACTAGAGATCGTGGACATTTGATACTGCAACACTCATCTGATCTACCAATAAATACTGCAAGGAAACAAGAAAAAAATCAAAACAATACAGGTTTGACCTCTTCCACTTTTTTTTCCCTTAGATTGTACAAACCAGGCTGTTCATACAGCATGCTTTGGAGTAATCAACTTTACAGGTATTACCAATGAGATTCTCCATTCTCAAAGTTAACACCTGCATTAAAAACAAAGGAAAAGTTGAAGCTGGAAGAAGTAATTAATTATAAAGCATCATTTGACGGTAGGCTTTCATCTAACTTTATCTTCAACTGAAGGCAAGGACAACTTTCAGCTATCCTTATCAACATATTAGGCCCAATTCCATTTTCCAAATATGTTATCAATATGATAATTCCACACTTTCCCATCTGTAGACAGTCCAGTCTTCATAAAGGTAGCATTATTACTACAAATACACTGAGAGGAAACTATTTCTATTACCAGGAGGCTATGCAGCTCCAAGTCTATTTATTTCAATTTATTCAACTGTCTTCATATATGCGTGCATAGAACTTTTATAAAGAATGAATAAATTCACCTTGAAATTGTACCAATTGACTTTGGCTGGGCTGGGCTGCATGATGGAATCAGAATCACTTTTGAAATAAGCCCTGACAATGCTGATCAAAACAAAATGGCTACTCATTTATTAAAGTGACAGCTCAGCAATGGTTTCAAGCAAGGGGCTGATGTGGCCTGGGGTGTCAGCCATGGCCTGGGGTGATGGCTGTGCCTAAAACTTTTGAGCCAGTTGTGCTCTCTGAAGATGCATCTGACGCTGTGACATTTCCTAGGGCTCCTGCACCTGCCTGGATGTCAAGCAGCTGGTGTGAGTACTGTCACCCATTTCAGATTGTTATTCCACGAGTGACAAGTTTGCCCTGAGACTACATGCATGAAATTGATCCTTCTTCTCTTTGTTATGAGCAATCCAGTCAGGGAGAAAGCATCTTGGGTCAGCCACATGCACTAACTGCACAACTCCCTAATTTTACAAACTCATCAACTTAACAACTGAAATGAATCATCTCTGGAAATGCAATTTAAAACATGTATTTGAAAGTTTTAGCCTAGGAACTTAAGTTGGTAGAATTTATAAAGTGATGGGTTTAGGGTATTCTCCTTTGAATGTTCAAGTACAGGATTGCTATAGCAACCCACATCCTGCTTTAAAATCAATAGCAATTCAGGCAAGACAAGCTGTTAAACCAGTGTAACAGGTAGGAATGTGCTTCCTCAGTTCATCGTAGCTGCTGCCACAATGGAAGTTTAAGTTAAAGGAGGCATCACAAACTTTCTATATGATTTTGGAAAACAAGGTAGGGGATGAGGGGATGACTGTCAGTGAATCAGGATTTGAGGAAGGGCTTAGCTGAAAGCAGCAGAGCTCATGAGCATCTGAAGCAAAGACTCCTAATTGTGCTCTTCGAGCTTTTGCAAAACACAGAGTTGAGTTTAAGTGAATCTGTGCTTTCCTGAAAAGTCAGTTTTAGCTTTGCTCTTATGCATAAGAAATCCTATAAAATGCAGTCACAGAGGTACTTCTCCACTGAGTAATTTTGAAAGGAAAACCCAAAGCAGAACTAGCATGACCTCGTGCAAGTTTTACCATGCTTTTCACTATGAGCCAAAGGGGGTGTTGGTACTAATCTATAATGTCCCTTCCAAGCTATTGATAAATGCATACAGTTCTAAAATTAATGTAATTCAGTGAGCAAATTTCTTCCGATAACCAGCTATTTGAAAATGCATCTTGCACTACTGAAAGACTAAAATAAGGAATTTGTTTTTGGAACATATACCTCTTCATCTTTATGAATGTGCACGTTAGGCCTGATGCTGTCATCTGGAGTACACTCAGCACTGTGTGTTAGTAACCCTTTGTGGTTCTAAGCTGGGTATCTGGTGACTCCAGATATTAAACTAACTGGCAGTTTTACAAAGGCTCTTCTGTGCAGACCTCTCAAAGACTGAAACACTTTGAAGCAAATCTCAAATAGTAGAGGAAAAAAGTGGGAAATATAAGTAAGCACTGTTTTGTTCTAAATCCTTGAAACTCTTTCTGTTTTCCACAAATATTTATAGTAATTTGCAAGTATTCATCAGTTTCAGAATAAACATCACAATAGGAAAACACATCTCTGTGTGTACCACACAAAAGTTGATGATAAGAAGTGCTTATTTCCTTGCAACAAGGAAGCACTGATTTCAGAAATTTTAATGCATGTCTGTGCAGGAATGAATACCAATTCCCAGACATTTGTAGGCATTTGCACAAGTGTATCAAATAATGAGAAAAAATGAAGAACCTCTCGGAATATATATTAATATTTTATATTACTCAACCTATTGACACAGCAAGATAAAATTACAATATGTGCCTGCCTTCCTCACAGTTATGAAGCTGAATAAACCATCAAGCACTGCAGTGTAACTATTGCAGAAGTTCTCTACTATCAAGGGAAATCCTTTGCTTTTAGGGAAAATGTGAAAGAAAGTTGGCTAGAAGTAGTACATCAAGAAATAGGTAAAAACCTAAGAAAAGCAGAGAAACATCCACAACACAAATGGTACAGATTGAATGAAACAGTATTTTTTTGATGATTCCAACCTCTCTTTTTTTATTACTGTTGCCATACATGAACCTCTTAGAATTGAGTCCAGCAAACAACCAGTTCTCCTTTTAAGATGCACTCTGTGGTGTGAAAATCCTTTAATGGATTTATGCTACATTTATAGGTAGTAGAGTCTCCCTTCCAAAGTGGTGTCCTGAATGTAAATATTTAAGTTGTCCTGTTTCAGATTAGTGTGTATTGTAATAGTAAAATCATTTTCTTAGACCATTAAATTTTCAGTCTGGTTTGGAATTAACTCTTCCTTCAGTTTGCATCTTGGTGTAGGAAGTTTCTGATGCCTTGACTTTATTCATCCCATCAATCCTAAATTTAACAACTGCAGGGAAATAACACTATGTTGTTTTTATTGGCAATAAATAATTTTACTTGAGCCTTTCTGGGAAAATGTCCAGGCATTGCATCTGTTTTAAGTTATAAGATTTCCAG
This sequence comes from Dryoscopus gambensis, assembly GCA_013389985.1. Lineage (NCBI taxonomy): Eukaryota > Metazoa > Chordata > Aves > Passeriformes > Malaconotidae > Dryoscopus > Dryoscopus gambensis. The sequence goes on from WEIT01014208.1 coordinate 29,688, forward strand.
AGACAGAGGGAGAAAAAGTTCATTATCATTTTTGACTCTTGGTGAAAACAGTTTCTTCAGTGTTATTACATGTTCCTGTCTGGCAAAAGCAAAGCTTCTTATTTCAGCCTGTACTTGTTTAGTAAATTACCTGAACTCTCTCGGTGTTTTCACATTTACAGAGCTATGCAGGAGAAAGAAATTTCCTTTTAACAAAGACTGCAGAAATGCTGGGCATGGACAAAAGACCAACCAAAAAGCTTTCTTCCATAACCACTAACAACTCCAAATTATATTCACCACTCCATGTGTGCAACAGACAGTGTCCTCCTTCTCCTCCTCCCAAGAACAGCCTCTGGCACTGTGCACACCTGTACTTCAGACATTCCCACCCGGAGAGGGCAGAAGGGTGCAGTCTCATTCCAGACCACCTCAATCCACATGTACTCAGAAGTCAACCAGTGCTTAGCTTTGGAACATTCTAAAATGCCCATGACTGCTGTATTTTTCTGGACATGTAAACTTTCTTGGCAATAAGTCTTCATTTTTTTTTTCAGTTGTTTCAGTTTTGTTTTTACCATGGAGAAACCCTTGCTGATTTTCTCTTGCAGTATGTTCTCTTGTGATACATCCAAGGGCATGTCATTCACACTAATTATTTTTACAACAGGAAAAAATGCTTCTTGAGGTGAAGATGATGCAAAACCCCAACATTCTTTTAGGGAAAAGATTGCAGGTGAGTTGCTGACATGCAGACTCCTGTTATGTTATTTTACTCCCTAGGGAAACTACAAACTTCATTATTCTTTGAATGCCTACCTAAGACTGTAACTTTTGCTCTCTCCAAGTCCTGTTGCTGGTTTCAGGTTTCGACTGGTGTCAAGTTTCTCTTGAATTTTTTTAACAGTGCATAATGTCAACTTTTTAAACTTCCCAACAATGTCCTCGATTTAGTTTAATTGTCTTGCAGCTATCAGAAATCAGCTGACAGTTCTTCGAAGTCTTCCCTATTAGAACAAGGAACTCTGATCTTTTTCCTGCAGCTGACACACACGTACGTGCTAACGAACCCCTTGACAACCACAGCACTACCATTTGTCACTTCCTGCAGCAGCTTTACAAATCACCATTTACATCATAACTGGAGGATCATGCTGCAAGGAAAAAAAAGCTCTTTCATGCTCATTGCTTGTCCTGACTGGCTCACAGATCACAGCACTTGATTGCACCTCATTCCCCTTTGCATGACATGTACAGGCTCAGAAACCCATTGCTCGTTCTCAACCAATCAAATGTGATGCTTCCTTTCTCCCCTCACTTAAGTAATTCCTTACATTTTTCTTTACAACTCACAGCAACAAAGATATTCCTCCTATAATGTCTGGTTTTATTACTGTGGTTGCATAGGAAAATAACGACATCATGCTGTGCTTTAAAAACTGTGTCCCTGTCTGCAGTTAACTCATTCCATCTCAGAGATCACTGCATGTGTCTGTGCATATCGAGTAAGTACTTCAGCTGGAAAGAGATTTTGCACAATCTGAAAATGCCCAGGAGGCAAATTGTTTTATTAAAGTTCATAGTCAAAATCAACTTTGCAAAGGAAGGGTTATCTGTCTTTTCCAAATTCCCTATTACAGCCTGACAGCTTGTGAAAAAGCCTGGCTAAACAATCCCTTCGTGTATGTTTAGCAACTGACAGTTTTCTAGAATGTGGGAGTTTTCGTTTGTTGGGGGTTTTTTGTTCTTTGGTTGGTTGGTTTTTTTTACATAGCTGTTTAGTAGAACTACAAATCACAGCAGGGGTCAATTAGTGTAGCTGTAAATGTAGCTGTAAATTCTTGTATCTTGTATCCTTTAAGGCACCACGTAACACCTTCTCTATTACTGTGCTCTCTATTACCGTGCTCTGACTTTCGGGCTACTCACTTTTGTGTAAGGTAAAGCTTAGTTTTAATTCCCTCTGTTAAAGCACATGCCCACATGTGAGAGTCTTCTACCTCTGGGTGCTGGGCTCTGACCCCCCAGAACCAATCTCCTGCCCATCCCTAGGCTTTGGAGAGAGTCCCCTGTCCCCCGAGGCTCCCCAGGGACAGATGGGAGAGGGGTGGTGGAACACTCCCTCCTTTCCTCCTCACAAGAAGAGTTTTCCTCTTGCCTTTGAACAAGCAGTGCCTCCAAACAGCACCAATGGCACTCATTTGTGTGGAAGTGAATGAGCTGAGAGCACTAGGATCACATTTCTCTCCATAAATTAGAATTATTCAGAGAAAAATTATAGGTTTAAATTTTTCTTTGTAGACTTAAAGGTTTATATTCATTCATTCCTAAAAGGACTGTGCAGCCCCTATGATCATGATGAATTTTTTTGATTACACTAAAGGAAAGCTTCACTACGAACATTTTTCCCTTGACTTAACTTTCATACCTCAGCCTTGGTCTCTGCTGGTCTCTAGAGGATTAAGTTACATCTTACTTGGTTACATACAGTAGTAGCCACCCAGAATGCATCAATCTTAAGGAACTAAACCCATGCTTTTTTCTCTTTACCCCCACAGAACCATATTTTGTTCTTCAACTCTGAAATTCAGTGAAAAAGCAAGGTATAGTGAAGAGTGATTTCTTCATGCCTGTTTGAATAGTGTGCTTTTGATGTTTCACATCTAGGCTCACTTATTGCCCTTCCTATCTGATTCCCTTCATTCTCATCTGATCTACCAGGAAATACACCAAAACCAATCCTGTCACAAATCCATGAGGAGAGGTGTGCACCATCAGCAAAAACACAGCAGACGCCTTGCCTGAGCTAACTTGAGGACAGGAAACTCATTTTCAGCTATCCATTCCAGGTAAATTCTTACACACAGAAGTCTATTTGCCCAATTCCTTCTATTGCCTTCAATCCTCTCCTTTAGTGCCTATGGCATTATTTGAATTACTTCCATATAAAAAGACTGAGATTGACACACCAGACAGTTCTGGCAGTGCTGCATTAATGCGTGGACTTGATGATCTGAGAGGTCTTTTCCAACCTAAGTGTGCATGATTCCATGATTCCCTAAAAAGCTGAAATTCTAAAGTCTTGTTCCAGGATTAAAATACTCCTTTAGTTCTGTACTCTAAGAATTATTTGTCTATGTAAGCTTTATAAAATGATGCGATTATCCATTAACTACTCTTTTTATGCATTCAAAATATTTCATCATGAATGTGGCAGCAAAAATTTATTTTCATTCCAAGCAAAGACAAACTGAAGCCTCTCAAAATTCCTGACAACAGCACTTTATGCCTCTGAACAGCTAACAGTCAGTGAGCAGGGAAATCAGTTGGGATGACAGTCCCAGAATCAAGAGTTTCTTAGTTATTTTTTATAAAGAATGAAAGAGTTCCAGTATGGGAGGCAGAAAGGTTTCCACCCAGGAGAAGGTAAAAACTGGACAGGATGCTTCAGCACAATCTGGATGATCCAAAAGCTATTGCTGCTACCCACCCATCATCTGGACAACTTCTTTGACTTTTTTTTTTTAAACAGATCTGTTCCCACACCTGATTTTATTTCTTTGGTTCTGGAAGTTTTTTTTGACAAATACCATTTCTTATTAAAAAAAGAGAAGCACATAATCAAAACAGCATGAACAATTCTGTTTGTAATCTTTCATTTTTCATACAAATGGGGATAGATAAACATTCACTTAAGTAAAGACTTGCTTTGTGTGGAAATGACTACTACAATAAAGCACTTAGAAAAGCAGATCAACAGTGGTTTCACTGAGAACAGAAACATGTTTGATTAATAATTCATTTATAGTGCATAATAATCACTCTTCTTAAGCCAGTATTTCTTGGAAAAAAATCATCAGTCAGTGGTTTGTCTGGAAACATGACATGCATCCTCTCTCACAATGGGAAAAATCTAAACATTCATAAATAAGGCATCTCAGCTTATTAAAAAAATTGAACTCTTTCAAAATCTTGGTTTTCTTGCAGGTTTTACTTCTTACAGAGCATCTAACTCTAGATTCTAGTTAAGCACATCTAAGCATGCCTTGATAAGCCTTTGGCCTCTGCATATGCATCATAGCTGCAAACCTGTCCTGTCCTTGTCCACAGCCCTGACACTCGAGGAAGTTATCACTGGTGTTCAGGACTCACTGCACGACACAGCTGAAAACAGCAGGAGAGAGGCAGTGCTTTGGTATTTGCAGTGATTACAGCAGGCAATTTTCTGTGACATTCAGAAATCATACCACCCACGAGAAATATTTTCTAGGCTGGAGGACGACTGCTTGTGTTCACTAGCATCACCTTTCATATCTGAGAAAGTATTAGAGCCAAACATACAGCTTCCTTGCAAAAAAATTAGTATCTTTCAGTGCTTGGAGTCCACATAGATTCAGAGGTAACTTACTCAAAAAAGAAATCACTGCTTGTAAAAATGAAGTTCTGATAATTAAACCTTATTGTGTCTATTACTAAGAGTACCTGATACATCAGCATATTTCACCAAAGGCTCCCGACTATTTCACAAAGATCATTCTTTGACTAAAGTGGCTGGTGGCCCATATGTCAATTATCATTCTTTCTCATACTGTTCATCACCAAAGCAGGAGTCCTAACAGAAAGTCAGATTTGCAAGATGAACTGAAATTGTGTGATTTTATTTTCTACCATAATTTACACCTAAGAGTCAAACACTCCCAGAAGAAAAAAAAAAATTATGCATGCAGTTTGTACAACAGATGCAAATGCATACATCCTTCAATATGCTCAAGAGGTGCATCCCCAACCACACGGAAATCAAGTCATCTTTCAGCTGGTTTTGAACCAACTCGGAGTTCAGCTAGAGCCACAATGAGCTTCTCCAGGGACCACGTGAGGCTCAGCATTCATAATTTGAATAGTGACTGGGGATCAGACGTCCAAGTGCAGCGGTGCTGGGCAGCACAGCGCAGTGACAGGCACAGGGAGAGCGGCAGGAGCCATGACGGTCCAACGCACACATGGAGAGGGAAGCCTGACTATTCATAAAGCATGGATTGCAGGAGGTTAGAAAGTATAAAACATTGTTCAAGGCCACAGACTGGAGGCTTTGCTTTCAGCATTTTACTGACATACAAGGACAGGTAAAAGGTTGTGTGACCGATGAGCACCACGTCATTTATGTACTGTATGTGTTGCAATAACATCTTATGCTGAATTGCTCTAATTAACTTATCCCAAAGGCTTTTGTAATGAATCAGAGACCCATTCTGTTGAAGACTTTTCAACCTCTATGATAAATGTAAGAAATTTCTTTATCCTCCATGGAAGCACTTGTAAAACAGGAGCATCATAGGACAAAGTGAACAGAAGCTCATATTAAAGTTGGGTGAGATAGCCTGCTCTCCCCAGCACATTCAGGAACCAACAGAGAAATCACATTTTCAAAGAGAGCTAAACCATTTGGATATAATCTATTTAAAATGTGTTATATTGCCCTAGTCTGGAAGCAGGATACAGCAATAAATAAGAAAGTCAGTGAAGAGGAATTGGAGAGACCCCTATAAAGATCTCAGGAAAATGGAAATAACTCCCTCAGAGCTTCTTACCAGATGCTGGCAATTTCACTGTTACCCTACGCAAAGCAGATCTGTATTTCTATAACCTGGGAAAGATTAATCTGCTGCAATCAACAAATTAGTACTTGAATAATAAATCCCAGGTTTCACCAACATAATCTGTAACCTTGATGAGAAAAAGACACCCATAGTAAATCACTTCAGCAGTCCCTTAAAAGGCCAGAAAAATATCAAATAACAAGATATGGCAAATTAAGTGCAGGTTATTAAACTGGATCCTAGCTATATTTTGATTTCAGCAGAGGATATGTGGCATTGATTAAACAGACTGATAGTTTAGTCATATCATGCTGGAAGGTCGTGGCTAGTTGCCATATGATTCTGTCTTGTAAGCTGCTACTGCTTTGATCCAAAAAAGTGAATCAAAGGATGTTTACATTTTGGGAGGGGCTATAGATCTTCTCAATTAAATTTCTTAAAATTTTTCAAAAACCAATAAAATCTCAGAAATTCTTACAGTTATATACTTTTAATAACCACAGATTCTGAATGTTGCACAATTTCATAAAGCCTTCAGTCTCTGTCATGACCATAAATTAACTGCTTAAAACTGTGCACAGATCTAACTTCAGTGCACTGGACTTAACTGAGATGAGGTAAGCCCTCGGCTGTCCAACCCATAATTAAATTAATCATTGTACATGATTTTCTAACTTTGTATAGAATATATGTTGCATGACTGGGTAACAATCTATTTAGCATATCAGAGGAGGCAAGGATTAATTTGGAAAGATTTCAGAGATCCCGGTCTGTCCTTAGAACTCTATTTACTATCTTGCAAGCTAAAATTAATTTACATACATCCTAATTGTTAATTCTTTGAAAACATATCATATGAAGAAAATTAGGGAAGTTGAGTATTTGCATGAAATAATAAACAGATTTGAAAATACATAAGAAGAAATACTGTTTATATGCTTGTACACAGGCCTGGTGAACTGCAGCTATAAAGAAAGAAACTTTTGGGGAAACTGCATGCACCACAAGGAGAAAACCTGTCAAACCCATGGCTACAGAAGATGCATGAGCTAGAAGTGACAAGCTGACTAAAAAGATGCAGAGAAGCAAAGAAAATAAAGTCACACATATTCAGACAGTTTTGCCAAATTCAGAGAAAGCAATTTTTCACAGGTACAGTAAAAGTGCAATTTGTAACTCAAACTCATTGGTATTGGTGAGCTACTTTACATAGGGATGCAATTCAACTTGACAAAGAAAAAAACCTCTTGTTATTTTAATTGAACCAGTGCTTATTGGTTATACTCTACCATTCTTTGGTCATTGTGGTTTGAGCCAAAATCGACCTTGGTGTCTGTTGCAGTGGGGTTCCTCTGCAGCCTTCTGGAGACAGTTATGTCCGTGGGCAAAGAATAAAAGATGATCTTTGCCGATGTTCTTCCATACTGATGTTTATTCTGAGCCCAGCACCTCGCCAGGCTCCAGGCCAAAGACTCCGACTTTTGTGGGCAAACTTCCCAGTAAAAGCCAGAGCCACAGGGGGCGGGGGAAACCCCTGGGACCATTCAGGGAACAGGACTTGGGTACATTGGTGTCACAAGGACAGCACTGAGAGAACCCAGCGTGACCCAAGGCGTGCCTCCCCCTCCTCCAGGGCCACAGGTGTCTGCTCATATACTTAGAATTATTTTTGCACAACACAGGCAATCATGGGTGCTCCTACTAGACAGGATTCCCCACAAAATTAGCATCCATTCTTTAGCTATTTGGCGATGCATTACTTGTAGCTGATTCAATTCAACAACGTAAAGAAATCAACAGGGGATTGAAAGAATTGAAAGAATTCCAGTGCAATGAAGTCTCTGGAACAGGATCAGCAAGAAAATTATAATGTGTAAGGGGCAAAGTGAGCTAAGGATTACAAAGTAGGTATTTTAGCAAGAGTCCCTGTCCTCTGGGTACATGCAGGAGAAACCAAGAGCAAAGGAGAAGCCTGTGCTGTGTCCTGATGCCTGGAGACTTGAGCTGTTTTCCACCTGCGCTCCTCCATCCACACCACTCTCCTTGCACAACCCTCTCCCACCTTGCTGTAGACAAGCACACTTCCATAATATCAATGGAATATAAACCTGAAAGAATTTCTGTATGCTGTATTAGCACTTCAAAACATTACAAAGGAGGAATATAAAATCCTTGTGTAGGATAGGGGGTTTTTTGAGTAATTTCTACAGAGTTTAGTCTGGTTAAGAGAGAAAGACTGTATTTTGCAAAGTATCAAAAAAAGATATGAGAGGATGACAGTATTGCCTGAAAAAAGCCAGCAAGATATTTATGAGGATAATTCTGAGGTGGAACATTATTTTTTTTTTGTTATTTCCACCAAGAACTTTGTAGAGAAAAAATGAACTGTACCATATGCTCGGCTTTGCAAAGGATTTAAGGTTCAGTTACTACTAAACTTCCCAGGATATAGGTATATTGACAAAAATCTCAGGCTCAACATGCACAGAAAGACACATTTAATAAAGAAAATGAATGTACTCATTTAATTTTTCACTAGCCTGAGCAATGACTTATACGCTTCCTGAAGAGATGGTTCTTGCACAGTTCTTGCTGCTCAAATGCCGTGGGTAAATCCTTTGCTGGACTTCAGTGCCATTGCAGAAGTACTACTTAGTTGATATTACCAAGATGATTATTTTCTCTTGACATCACAGAGAGAAAATAATAGAGGAGATGCATTTTAAAACCAACTATTGCCTGAAGATAAAGCAGTGATCTGACCCTGTTAGCAATTTCAGTTGAACCCAAAGAAGTACATCTTTAGCTATGCATGTACAAACACACAAAAAACCTCAACACAGTTCCAAATCCTGCCTGTTACAGGTTTGTTTGGGCTTTTTATTTGTTTTTAACATCTGCACTTTCAGTCTACCTACAATTTTATTACTTCATTGTACTAAAAAATTTCATAATGAATATTATGTACAAACCCAATTATAAATTGTTGAAATCACAATTACAAGACTAGATAATGGAATCCTTTCTGTAGTGTCTTGGGGATTTTTTTATTCCAAAACACCACAAATACCTAGAAATAGTCTGGCTTTTTAGATCTACTGTACCTAGATTACAAATTAGAATTACTATCATAATTACAATCATATAGACATTACTATCACACACAAAACTTCACAGTCTGTTATGCACTTACTGAGTGAGAGTTTTTGACTGCAGAGTTACTGCATTCAGGCACTGGGCAAAAATTCCTGAGCATTCCTGTGATCTGCATGGTGTTTTCCTGGACAATGATAACTGAAGGAGAACAGAACACACCTCTGAAGGAATATTTCCAGGCCTCTGGAACATTATTACAGGTGATTCAATTTAAGGAAGGGACAGTAGGCACGAAGGTCTGTTTTAACTTTCTTGGATTCCAAAATGCTTTACAAAGACATAAAATCTTTTCATTTACATGTGTGTGAGAACTCACATATGTATGTGATACCTAGGTTATACATCTGTTTGATGTTTGAGCACATTTTTTCAAAATAATTTTTTTTCATTTTTTTCTAAAAATTTCACAATATCTATCAAGAAAATAGTTCTCAACAATAATTTTATTTGAACCTAATGGAATTGACACAAAACAAATCGTCGGCTCCAATTTTTGCATTTAGCAGTCACGTTTTCACTTATTAACTGGAAGACGATTTCCCTTTTCTTTCTCTCACTACAAGAAAGAATTTCAATACATTGCATTTGAGAAAGGGCATTATCCTTAAATAAAGCATGTCACTCAAATAATCACTAAGCATTCATGTAGAAGGCCACTGTAGATCATACATCAACTGTGAGAATCACAACAATTGTTTTATATACATCTTTCACTCAACTTTAGAAAAATTCTCTTTGTGAATAAAACTGCCACTTCCTGGGTAATTGCAAGAAATTACTTATTTCACAGTGTACAACACTTGAAAGGTTTTCAGTCAGCATGATACTCAATGTAGTGTATTGCAGTAATCTTGAAGCTATCCAGTAGATCCATCAGAAGCTGACCCAGTATTTAGATGAGTATTGATAACAGAGTGGGCTGTCAGTAATTTTTTAAAAAGCACTTATTTAATATTTTTGGCTCCAAATAAAAATTAATATTTAATTCAGTATATTGGATATCAAAATACAAGACTGTGTCATATTAATTTGGATTAAACAGTGGGATATTTAGTCTTTAAATAAGAACAAACACTACATATACTGCTTCAGAAACAAAACACAGGCAAGAAAAGGATAAGCCCTGCAATAAAATCCCCCTCTCCTCTCATCTTCTAATCCTTCCAAGAAAAACCCGAAGCAAAAAGCCAGATACATCAAATTAAGAATTCGCACAGAAGGCATAGGAGTATCTAAATTCCACGCAAAACCTCACCAAAAGAGCCAATTTTGGGTGAAAAATGACAGTTAACAACCTTTAAAAGAAAGAGCAGAAGCATAGCAAATGTCATAACTTTGAATGCAGCAGCTACATTTCCCTTCCGCGGCTCCAACACCTGGCTCATGGAGTGCCAGTAGCCATAGCAACCCTCTCCATGCCAAGGCTCCTGCACCGCCAAGCTGGCTCTGCAGCCCAGCTACCAAACCTATCCCCAAATCCTCCAAATCTCCTTTCCTCTATCCCCTAAGCACATTAGGGGGCTTTGTCGTCTTTATAAACCTAAATTCCCTCCCTCTCTCCCCATTAATTTGAGATTGAAGCCCCTTTCATTGCTGATTATAGCTAAGGCAACCTAAGGCAAGGATGCAACTGGATACCTTTAGATGCAGCCATGCATCCAAAGTGCACTCAGACCCAAATATTTCAGCCTCAAAATAGCTATAGTAACCTTCAGAAATATTGCAAAAGATCAACACAAACTCTTGTTAAAAGGCAACACAAAGTGGCAGCTATCACACTGGAAGACAGTACACTTGGCCTTTTATTTTTTAAATAACCTTGTACTCCTTACATCTGTGAACGTGTTGAGCCACTCTCAGTGTAACACAAGGCCAAGGCTACGTTTCAGACCCCAGATAAGCATGTTGTGGCCTGATGTGTAAAACATGCAACCTGTGGTATACAGTGCACAACAATGGTCCCCTTCCTTCCTTTATCCACCTTGAATTTATCTTCAGCATCAGAAGACACAAGATTTGAATGGATCTTAATTTAGAATCTGATATTTTCAGTAGTTACAGAGTTCCTACAGCGTATAAAATAGCATCTTGGTATCAACAACTGATTTAATTGTCCTGCTAGCGTTTCTACACAAAAGGACTAGCAGCAACTCTTTTTGTCCCTAAAAGGTAATCACAAGAATAAAAAGAAAGTTGAATTTGATGTTGGTGCAAGATACAAAAACCAAATGAAGGGCAAATACACAAACTTAGGAAGCCCGCTCTTTTGAGTGATTAGGATGATGTAATCCATGCTATAATTTCACAGAAAAATTAAGCCAGTAAAGCAGATCCAGTCTGATATAAAATTTGTTTCTTAAAAAAAAGGCAAAAAGAGTAATTAAGACTAGTTCTCAAGGAATTATTAAAATATGCAGAGTTCATTTTAAAAATTTGAGAAGGATCACCTGGAGTAGAGCTTGTTGGCAAAACAGTAATAAAGTTTTTGTGACATACATAAAAGTCACAGGATAATGTCTCACAAATGTGCAAAAAGAGATGCAAACAACTGAAAGATCATTGAAAACTTTTGACCAATATGAAACTTGAGAGGCATTAGAAATTTTAACAAGACAGCTGGAGGATCCCTAAATATAATCCCCCGTTTCATCCCCTGAACACTGTACAATCATAACAGAGGTAACATGAAGTTCTGCAAGTACTTTAACCTGACAGAAATTTTACTGATGCAAAAGATTCCCCTTTCATGCTTAGCTACTCCCTGTCACCTCCCCTCTTTGCCCTCTCCCTTGTGCTGGTCTTCAAGCCATTCTGAAATGACCCATACAGGGAATTGATGGAGTTCAAACCAAACAGGGGAGTGGGGAATAATGCCCGTTTAAGCCATAGCAACATCCCATCTGGTTCATTTCACAGTCTGCTCAAATGGATGGAAGGGAAAGAAAAGCTTCCTCCAGAGGCAGGATTATATTACCTTTAAGTGCTCATGGAACTGTAACATATACTTAACATTTCAAATAGTTTGAATAGGTGTCTTCTGCAAATTATAACAAGCCCTAAAAATGTCACCTAGTATAACTATCATCATGTCTGCTGTAGGTACAACACTACATTGTAAAACAGCTGATTCTAGAGATAGAGGTTTTGCTAGTTCCTAAGTAAAATAAAGAGGTATCAGTCCGATCACATTAACATGTTTACACTGAAAATACATTACTTCATTGTGCCAATGTGCTCATGGAGAAGCCTTATTAAAATAAAATTTGATTTACATTCATATCAGGCAAAATTTCTACTATAAGGAGAATTTCTACTATAGACCAAGATAAAACCTGTGGCTTGTCTTTGCCTGTATTTTCGGGGTATCTTGTATATGTGCAAAGTAGGGAGTGAGGGATCAATAGTGGCTCTCTGCAGTGTATTTGAGATGCACAGTTTAAGAAGATCATTTTAAGCAGGAATTTTACTAGAGAATTCTGTGTACAATAGCTATAGGCTCCTTAATTTACATTTTCAAAGGAAATGTAAATTCCAGAAGACAACAGAATGATGCCTTGTTCCACTAGGTACTTTGCAAACACTGTGTAGGAGAAAATTTTTCTCCCATAGATCTTATTTAAATGAAGCATAAGAGAAGAAACAGCCAGAATATTTTAAATAAAGTCATTTGGCCAGTATCACATGAAAGGACAGTTGCCAGACCACAACTCACTTTCACTTTTGACTTTATTAGACTGCCTCGAAACAGAAGCACATGTCTGTGGATTTGGTATTTTTGATTTGAATACTTGAATTTATAAAGTATATTTAAACTAATATTATTTCAACTCTTTGTTAAAGAATTAGAGCTTCCACAGGATACTCAAAATAAAAAATCAAACACACGTATGAGAAAAAACGGGATACAGAGCTGACACAGATGTGTGTCTGAGCTGGTGCCTGCAGTGGGAGGACTGTCAGAGAACAGCCAGACTTTTGGCGTGTCACCTGAGCAAACAGAGCAGCGTGGGGCTGGTGCAGACAGCGGCCCTGGTGAGAACGCAGTGGCTGAGGCGCAGCTCGGCACAGGAGCCGTAAAACCAAGTTAACAGGTCACTGGATCAAGTCGACAAATCTGTTCCCTTCTGTAAGAGGGAGAGAAGTCCTCATGTTTGAAAAGGTCACCACTGAGTCTTCTGTAACCTTTTCCTTTCATAGTTTTGGAACATTTTAAATCGTAATTTTTTAATCATTATATATTTTATATGCAAAGCAGATGGCTGGGGTAGAAAAATCAGTATAATACTCTAACAGAGGTGAAGATTCAGAGAGATGAGAGAGAGAGCAAATGCATAGGCTGGCCTGAACAGAGCAGTTTACTTCCTGCTTTATGCCATCTCTGTTATGGCAATTTTCACCACTCTAAACAACTGGCCTGTAAAAAGCCTCAAAGTGGCTACATCAGTCAGTAAATTGTTAAAATCTGTTATTTTGGTGCAATGCCTGCTGACAAGATACGGGAAGCTACTTTTTAGAATTGGAGCAAGCAAATGCTTCAGTTGCTGTGACATTCCCTACCTTTTTCATTTCCGTGTTTTCTGTCAGTTTTATTAGGCAATCAAGATTAAAGAGTTATTTTACACTGATTAAAAAAAAAATCTTTCAGTTTGGATTTTGTGCATACCGCAAGTCAAAGGGAGTGCTGCTGCTGAATCAAAACCAAAAGCATTTCAAACTACTCTATTTTGTGTTTGTGCAATAAAACAATTTAAGAAGCTATCAGCCAAAGCTCTTAATTAAATTAACTGGAAACTACAAAGGTGAATAAAAAAAAAGAAAAGGAAAGGAGATATTTTACACTTAAAGCACTGAACAATAATAAGCTTCCACCTGTTAACATATTAATAACGCTGTTAAGAATATGATGTGCTTGACACTGTGCCACAGATTTCATAAGCCTATGCAATTTCTTATCTGTCAAGAAGCACTTTTTAGCTACTGCAAGAAATGTAAGAAGGAAGAAGGGGAGAAAGTAGATGAAAAAATATACTGCATTAAGGCTTGAATGAGATTGTGAAAATCCAGTCACTTGACTCCTTTACCATCAGGCTACATATATTGGAAAATATATAAAAGCCCAACATTGCATCAGGAAATGGATTGTACTGAGTGACCTCACAGAACTTTTCCATCTGTGCCATTATTAATATGATGCAGACACCGTAAAACAGAGCTGGCAAAGCAATATATGTTCTCAGAGATGATGGATACGAAGGGAGAAGATAATGCTGATAGCAACAATTGCCTGGTATAACAAGCAGGGGATTTTGTAAAAGTGGTATGATGTAATGAGGAAGTTGATATTCCTAAAAGTCAAATTATTAGATTTGTAGAGCTGAAAAAGTAACATGGTGGAAGGTTCTCAAGCTGAGCAAATAAATCAGAATGAATAATTTACCGTATGCTTTGCTCAGAAGAGGTTCTGTAAACTAATGACACTTTCTCTGGATATCTTGCTTTAAATTCCAGATTTCCATGATTTCCATGAGACTCGGACTATATGAATCGATTGAAATGTTTTACTGTACTGGATATGTGAAATTCACATTAGTTTTTGAGTTACATATGCTAGACAAAATTCATTTAGTATTTTCTTATGGCTCACGAGTCAAGTGATATTTACAGAAAAGTGAACCTCAAGTCCTCAAGGCAGCAATCAGAGCAAAGTTTATGCAGGACTTAAAAACTAACACTATTGTAGTGAGTCCCTGGAGGACAAGCTTGATTGTTTATTCAGCAAGCCTGTTCAAAAACTGTAGTGTTAAAAAAAAATAAAATTATCTTGCAGAACTTTGTACCAAGCCTAGTAAAAGATGACCTGCCCTACAGTAGGTGCCCAGAGGGAAACTTAAAGAGGAATGGATGTTTAATACAAATCTGTTGTTAATCAAAACTTTATTGTACTACAAATCTGTTGATAATCTGTTGTTGATCAAAACTTTTAGTCTAATTAGAAGATATGTCAGAGGACACATTTTTTTTTGATAAAAAGTAATTTAGGGTAATTGAGGATCCAATAGTTACAGTGACACTGTGTGCTACACAATACTGAGTAAAGATTGTGCATGCTGTACAGCAACTCTGTGGACACTGTAGGACAACAAGTGGAGAAAAACATAATCATATTCACCACAAGTCCATCTTAAGGAAACTGCAGGTCTAGCAAGGTCAACCAAGTGACACAAATGACAGCCTTAGGTCCCGTTCACTGCCTCTGTCAGGGAAATGCCGCATTGCTTCTCACACAGTGAGCAAGCTCTACCCTCCACGATCATTTTTCTGACACTGTGGCCTCAATCATTTGCCCTGTCAACTGTTTAAGCCACCTCAGCTGGGAGCCTCGGTGAGAAGAGGCAGAAGTTCACCTCTGCTATCAGCATTGTGAGCAAGGTCAGCCCAGGGAGAAAGCAAATTACTGCAGAACTTTTATTTTCAATGCCTTAATCCTACTATTGGTCTGCACTGTCAACCCCTTGGGGTTCTAAGAAGAAATAGGCGAAGTACAGACTACCTTAAAAAAAAGTTATCCTTTGCTGAAGTGCAAGTTTTACTTGCCACAGTTCTGTATTATTCCAGACGGCAGACACATTTTCCCTCTCAGGCTGTATTTTATGCTAGTGCTCTTGCCATTTTAATGGGAGGTTCAAATACAAGGGTAGCTGCTCCCTGTGCATGCTGAGGGCACAGCCTGCCCTACAGGAGCAGTGGGCTCTGGGTGGCTCTGGGTTGCAGGATCTGGCCCCGAAGCTGCCACAGCAGCCACGGCTGAAGCAGCCACCCCGCAGTGACCGCCACACACTTGTCACTGAGCCCCAGCTGCGTCAGCAAAGCCAGCCTGCCAGAAAGAAGGAAGCTACTTCAAATCACCAGGTTCCAGGAAAATCCTGCTGTTACGGTTTCAGACAAAGTCAAACTCCTCTGGTAACTGAATATTCACCGCCACTGAATAACCACGCGCACCACTGTCCATTTACACTGCAAAGATGTTTGGGAGTAGTGAGGTCTCTCAAGATGACAGCAAACCAGTACTTTATTAAAATGAGAGGAAGGCTTTGGTTAATTTGTAGCATCAATATCTCTAATTATCAATTTCTAATAGCGGCAAAGTATGCTACAGCTGACAAAGGCGGCTTTGAAATACCAGTATTTTAAACATTAGCTGTAACATAGACTCAAATTCATGTTCCAATAATTGTTCTAGGTTTTTAAAGATGACTTTTTCAACAAACTTGCTTTGTTAATGTCTGACCTGTTCTGCTTTTATTGACTGAAGTATCTTAACTGGCATGAATGTTCATAGAAATTTAACACCTAAAGATGTTATGAGAAAAGACTTGTGGGCAATTAATTTTACATTCATAATTAAGTTTGTTCACAGCAGAAGTGTTTTGAGTGTTCATTCACCCTAGAATCAGGAGCAATAACGCCTAACCAATAATAGCTAAAACTACGGCCCTGACAGTGTCTGTACGAATGAAATGTTTGCATAATCAATTTGCCATTAATACATGAAATTAAAAATACATTCTAAGACATCGGCATACAAAATGAAATGCTTCTGAATAACGGGTGCAGTTTAGTAAAATGGTGATCTACATGTAGATATCGTACAGCACAACAAAAAGAGTTTATAAAAGCATGGGATATATTCAGATTGTTGTAAACAATTACTTCCTCAAACACTCTGAAATAAACTTTTTTGTTGTTATTTTTGCAAAAACAAGGGAAACCATGATGGAACGTGCCAGATTTTTCAGGGGGAAAAAAAAACCACCTTTCAGTTTAGATGCTTATTATTAGTCCTTAAATATCAAGTTTTGGTAACAGGTATTGCTGCTGCCTTCCATAACATCGGAGCAGTTCCATGCTTAGTTTCTGTGTAAATGGAGATGCATTTTGGTGCCATCAAAGGAAGTGCAGATGCATCTCTAACTGTTTCAGCACAGAAGGGAATTTTTAATACAGTTATAATCAGCTTACACATGACTTAACTGATACTTAAAGTGTACCAAATAACAAAGCTCGTTAAGCTTGCATGTCATAGCAATGGTTATCCATCAAAGATCATCCAGAATTTTCTTTCAAATGCTGAAAGAACAAATATTTGAATTCATAAGAAATGGGACCATAAAGTCTTATATAACTATTAAAATACAGATTTTTAGCCCTTTCCCTATGCCACTTTCACTAGCATTTCACTGGGACCAGTACATTCTACACCATGTAAAAATTACTTAGAATCACATGGACTGAAAGGGACCTTAAAGCTCATCTCATTCCACCACAGACAGGGACACCTTTCACTATCCCAGGTAGCTCCAAGCCCTGTCCCACCTGACCTTGAAGACTTTCAAGGATGGGGCAGCCACAGCTTCTCTGGGCAACCAGAGGGTGCCAGGGTCTCAGCATCCTCACAGGGAAGGATTTCTTACTAGTGTCCCATCTAAACCTGCTCTCTATGAGTGTGAAGCCATTCCCCACTTGTCACTCCAGGCTCTTATCGAAAGTCCCTCCCCAGCCCTCTTGGAGCCCCTTTAGGCACTGGAAGGGGCTGTAAGATCTCCCCAGAGCCGTCTCTTAGCCAGGCTGAACAGTCCCAGCTCCCTCAGCCTGTCTCCACAGCAAAAATGCTCCAGCCTCTAAACATCCTTCCAGGCCCTTCTCTAGACTCTCTCCCAGAGGTCTGTGTCCTTATGTCGGGAGCCCCAGGGCTGGACACAGTACTCCAGACTCCTGAACATCCACATCCTGATCAGAAGTATCCAAATCTCTTCGGAGGAAAGAACCTGGAGAAAACCTCTCTTCAGGAATTATACTAGTCTTACACACTTCAGTGCTTTCCAAAAGCAAAGAGGGGCAGTACCAATACCCCTCCTTACAGGGAACCTGTGACAGACCATGTCCATAAAGGTTTTCCAGTCCTCATATAAAAAACTTCCATAGAAGTTTCAGTTGTTTGGATGTGACTTCCGCAGTTTAGACAGGTGAGAGCTTCCTTAACTAACGGGTAAGTTTTGTGCCACTAGGTATCAAATTTGCCCAGCCTTAACAAAGCTGAAAAGTCCCATAGGATGCAGCTGTAACAACTTCCAGCATGAAGACCCCACTGCCCTATGTTCCTTTGCATTGCCACACACCTTGTCAAATTTTGTTAGGTCTTTCAGGTTTCAACCAATAACCACAAGAGCAGGCAGAGCAATAAGGAGGACAGGAAACCATCTTATATTTTTAAAAAGTGTTTGAGCCACCTATGTCAGCTGTGTTCCCTTTGCCCTCTGTGTGCTCAAGAGGGACAGTCTTGGCAGCTTTAGTGCAGCTGCAGCTGAGGTGTCACCCTTTTACTCTGCCAGCCACACGTTCTCCATGCACATTCATTGTCCATTCAAAGCCTGAATCGATAGATCCATGGCTAAGAACAAAGTCAAGCTGCACAAATGTGTGCTGCATATAGCAGTTTTCTCTCTAAGGTTTTGGCATCGGACACAACATACTAATAATTTCACAGTTCCTGTAAAACCTCTGAAAAGTGCTGGCATTTTCGTGTTCAGTACTTGCCATGCGCTTTTAGCTGGAGATTTAGCATTTACTTGATTGTCTACGGAATTGATAAGAAGCAATGATTTGATATTGCTTGTCCTTAAAAAATACTCTTTAATGAAACACAACCATACAAGTGTAAGTGAAAAGTCTAAAATGTTATTTATACTAGATTGCTGTGATCTACCAAGTTTATAATGGTTTTACGAGGTGCATGTTGTGATAACTATTCTTGACATCCTGTTCTGTTTTTAAAAACAATTTGTATTAAGCAATTTTTCTCACCAGCTCAGTTTGATTTAAAATTTCATTTTAATTCTACTGAAATGAAATTTTTGCACATGTACCAAACTTTGTCTCCCATGTTTTAAACATTAAACTATCTTGAAACTTACTGATTTCTGACAAATGAAGATTTTTAAGCTGATAATTTTTTCTCCTGTCTGTATCATTTTAAAATGCAGTAACAAATCAACCACTCAGCACAATATCTTTGTCAGAATTTATGACCACAAAGCTGCACAACACTGGAGACTACTTCAATCTAACACAATAATTAAAACATGATTCCTATTATTTAAAATGCTAGACATGCAGTATTTCTCACACACACGGTACTGGCATTTAAAGAGGAGCTTCACTCACATAGATTTTATATAACCTATACTACTTTTTCATGCCATGTGTTTGTACTGCTGGATTTGACCAGGAGGAGCTGGTCATCCACATGATGGTCCCATGTCCTGGACAGGCTCAGGGATCAGCTGAGATCAGGCAGAAATTGGCCAATAAAAGGGAAACAATCACACATTGCTCCTCTAACCTGCAATTAGCAGCTCAATAAGATATCTACATAGCTATGTTAAGAGCAGTGATCAGATCACATTTTCCCAGACCTAACACTTGCAGGCAGACTATTGACATGTTTGGCTCTGTGACCTTTCATGATTTGATTTTGAAGGCAAATTTCACCACCCTCAGGAGAATTGCATTCTGGAAGTTGCCAACTGTAGCTGAAAACTTCTGTCAGTGTGACTGTGCTAGAAACCACAAAGTGAAATATAATACCAGCTGGGTTCGAACACTTTAGAGAATGTTCCAATGTAGCATTTCATTCCTTTGCCCAAACAGGATACCCACAGTATGTCTAACAGCTTGGACTCCATTTTCTTGGCCTGAAATAATTTTGCATCCTGGCAGGATACTTCACTCCCTCTGCAAATCTCCGTCTTTCACTTAATATTTCCAGAACACCTAATTTTTCACATCACACTGCGATCATTATTTAGGCAATCCTACATTTCCAGCAGGGAGAGCAAAATAATTTGAAATAGTACTGCATTAAAATGTGCCTGTAATTTTGAAAATCCAGATAAAGTTGCTTTTTGGAGAATTTCTGACTTCAGCTTCTACTAAGCTTTTTATTCATTGTGAAATCTGCTTCCAGCATAAAGATTAAAAGTTGTTCTTTTAAGAGAAGAACAGAAGTAACAGATATTGCAGAGTTGATATGGGGTGTAGCTAAGTTCTAAAACATTATACCAAAAAACTAGACCTTTAATTTCTTGAGTATAATTCCAGTCTGAATTGAATCAAAATGCATTTGGATCTCCCACGCCAGAACATCCCTAAAAGTAAGATAAACTCATTTTCTTCTTCTCGTATTCAATGGTGAAAATGCTCAACTCTCATTAAACAAAACTTTTGACCTACACTGGTTCATACTGCAATTTTGAGCGAGGAAGCATACTGAAAAAAAAGCAAAAAAAAAAATTTCCCATTTTAAGTCGTTCAAAGATGGTTAAAACTGTTAAATTTGGCATACTTTCAACCCAATAACATTAAAAACATGAATCAATGGAAAAAATATAGCGAGAGGATAAATAAATAAATACTCCTACACACACTAATGAAAGAGTAATTTCAAAATCTAAAGTACTTTTCTAACCAAACTGTACCAGCATACTCCAGTTATTTTTGGCCAGGTATGTTCCTTAGCATTGTGCCTACTTCTTGAGTTGAGCAATCAATTTCCATTAACATTTCTACCAGTCCAAATTATTCACTTAACTTTGCTGAAGGATAATGCAAGAACTTCAAAATCATGACTGACATAAATGTATTCCAGTCATTTGTGGATTAGAGCTTCTTTCTTGTGATTTCCACGAGATAGAGATTGGTTCCAAAAAGACTTATTACCCATACCATATCCTTATGCATAAAGATACAATAATCACAGAATATGGAAAAAAGTAAGATGGAAAGGGTGTTAGACCATTTAATCCATTCACTGAAGTTTATGATTCAGAAAGAAATTTGCATAACCTGCTCTAAAAGACTTTCTCTGTAATGATGCTTCCTCAGTTTCCCAAAGAAGTATTTCAATGCTTCAGCTCTCTTACTGTTAGAAAAG
>WEIT01014208.1:50427-73329 GCA_013389985.1 Dryoscopus gambensis
TTTATATAATCCAAATTTTCCTTCAGGGTACATTCTTCACTTTTTCCAAATAAATATCAGAATAGATCTTCATTTTTCTTTGCAGTAGCTGACTACATATTTAAAGAGTTTTGATGAGTCTACTCAGTGTCCACTATTCTAACTGCAAATATGCCAGTTCCTCTCCTCTTAAGAAATACTGAATTTTCTATTTATGATTATTCTTTATTCTCTCCCAGTCCTTCTCCAACTGCTTACAGTCTTTTTTTTTGGGTACAATGCCCAAAACTGAAACAAGTGCTCTTTACTGTGTTTTATGTTTTAGCTTTATGCTAAAACACATTCCTGAGTGTTGCTCATTTCAGTAGAAGGTAGTAAGTGGGATCTCAGGTTCCAACTCCAGGTGTACATACAGGGCATCTGTACCCACTCTAAGCTCAGGGGTACTAATATGTGCAAGTTTGCAAAGAGCTTTTTACCACATAATAGACTTATAAACTCAAATTCAACCTAGGACATCATGAATGAGAGCTCTTCCTGCTCAACTGTCTTAGGGTTGACCCTTTTGTTTTATTTCTGTGAAGAGATAAGATTTGTCAAATATTTTAGGTAAAATTTTTCCTACAGATTTTTTAAAATATCACTGTTATGTAGGCAGATTAATAAGTTTATTTTCACTCCTGTTTTACAAACTTCCGTTAAAGAAAAAAACAAACAAAAAAAACCCCAGAAAAACAAAACCAGAAAATCTAATGACTTTCGAGTTCTCAATTTTTTCCAACTACACATTTAAAAAGTACTGTGTGAACACCTTTTCTTATTTTTAATAGCAGGAATGCACTCTGTACTGCATAAGTCAGAACAAGTTATTATGACTTGCTGGGGAAATAGAGGGATATTACAGAACCGTCAACTTCCTTTATTGATGTTACACTTTGTTCATACTCTATGTATGCAGTTCAACTAGCACTATAAAAGGGAAAGTGCTTCTTTGACACTGCCACAAGCATATTTGTTGAAAGAACATTTCTAAATTAAAAATCTGAAAGCAAATATTCAAAAAAACCTTGATGCACTTTGACACTATCATACACCCCATTTTAATTTATATTTAATTTATATGCTTTCTTAAGTTTTTTTTCCCAGCACTTTTTCAATAAATCAGTAGTTATTAACACTTTTGAGCAAGTAACAGTCCATTCAGACTTACAGTTACAATGGAATTTATGACCCTAGGTGACACATTTTTTAAAACTGGAATAATCCAGAAGCATTCAAGCTAATTCTCTGAATGCTAAGAGAAGTGATAGTGCTTCATCATGCATTCAGCAATGGTGTTATACAACCTTCACCAGTCCGACTACGGCATGCATGCACTTCAACACCTAAAGTATTACAAATGCTTAATGAAATCAATTGTCTAAAAGTTCACATCTAAGTTTTATATGCAGGCAATATTTATTTTTAATCCTCTGTTTACTCACATCTCTCTTGCATATAAAGAAATTGTTTACAAGTTCTTATACAAATTAAAATCAATCGTGCGTGTCAAACAATTCAAAATAACAGCAGTTGTGCTGGTAACTTGCTACATTTTGAGCATGGATGCTATTTGGAAGCATAGGAAGCTTTAAAGTCAACAAAATTGCCCCAATTCTACTGCCTTAACTTCACAGTAGTCAGCTGACTGCCACAGCGGAAGATAATTTGCTCCAAATCATTTTAATGCTACAGAGGCACACTCAGTAATGTTATCTTGGGCAGAAAGAGTACCATGAAGTGCGTCTGAAAGCATCAACAGCATTTGCACTTAGTGTGAAAAATCTAAAACTACTCTTTTTTCAACATTAAAAGTCCAGCTTCTTAAAGGAACTGTGTTTTTAGCCTTATCTCAAAGAAGGGCAACTGAGCAGTTTCCTACTGCAGCACCAAGTTTACATAAAGATGATTCCATCTCTAGGTTCTAATAAAATGGCATTTGTAAATGATCAGAGGACATTATGAAGGCTTGCCTCT
This sequence comes from Dryoscopus gambensis, assembly GCA_013389985.1. Taxonomy (NCBI): domain Eukaryota; kingdom Metazoa; phylum Chordata; class Aves; order Passeriformes; family Malaconotidae; genus Dryoscopus; species Dryoscopus gambensis. The sequence goes on from WEIT01014208.1 coordinate 52,423, forward strand.
ATGGAAACTGAGATCAGCCTTGTTATCTTCAAGCCATAGTTATGATACATTTATTGTCCTGTGTGCATGTAACAGTGATTGATGCACTGATTAATGTGCATCTTTTTATGCCATAAAAGGCCAGGAACTAAAGACGCCCTGGGAAGGCCTCTTTCTCCATACAGTTCAGTAAACTCATTTCAGCTCTCATTCACACAGATCTGCAGTCACTGTGCAGATAAACAGCATCCACAGAGCTTCCACGTTGAAAAACAAGAGTCTTTCCGAGTTCCTAAATGTTAACGCAAATCCTGCACTTGTTTCACACACTGGGAGCATCAAGGCACAATTGTACCTTGAGAAAGATCTGGAAAGAGGATCTACAGTACTTCCTATGAATTCTCTTAGAAGGACTGGGGCTTGAATAAGGGCACACAAACTGCTTCAGAGCCATGCTTTGTTATATGAATAATAGGATAACAGGAAATTGTAGCAAAATCAGCAATTCTGATCAAGTTTGGATTTTTGAAAATACCTCTCAAATTCATTACTCTATTTTGAAAATCCAGTGTTAAAATACTTTTTTGCTGTGAATTCTGCTTTATCTGAACAAATGATATAAACAAGGACTTTAAGGTTATTTGCTTTACTTAATGCAAAGGTACCTATCTCTTCCTGTGGAGGCAGGAAATGCTGGCACAGGAACAAAGAATTCAAGTAACAGACACTACTTCTACCTTGAGTGGGAAAGCACTAAAGATTTTATCATTACGCAATTGCACTTTGTTGGATCTCAGTGTCCTGACATGCCTTTTACAGAACACTATAGCATGAACTCTGTGAAATACCTTTTGCTGGTTGTTTATGCTCTCTTACATGTATTTACACAACACAGCTTCGGTCATTGATTTTCTCATATCTGGTACAGAATGTCAGATGACTTAAGAAGCTATAGAGTCAGATACTACTTATTTCAGATAGAGCATAATAAAAGGAATAGTACTGTTGGTCTGCTTGCTCCCCCACTCCCAAATTTCACATTCAGAGAACTACAGCTCAACCTAGTAACCTTGAGCTTAATACACGGAGTACCATAAATATTTGGTATGCTCAAAATATCTTCTGCTTTTATTACTAATTGGGACTTATGACCTTCATTCCCAGTAAAAACATTAAAAAAACATTCTGACCTTAAAGAGATACTAAATAAATCAGTTAATATATTTTTATCTTAAAACTGTCACAAGGATTTCACCTTCTAAAGTTAGAGCTTTGAGGAACAGATTCCGATCACTTTTATATTGGTTTCATACTGATATTGGTGCATTATGCTCAGAAGAGCTCATCCTGTCTTACAATACCATGAGATCAGAGTCTGCATCTCTGCAGTCTTCCGCAAAAGTGAAGAAAAGGCAAAAGAGGGTGTGCCTTGACTTACTTCTTATATTTGCAAAGGAACACCAGCCTGTATCCAAAGTGCCTCAACCCTCTGGACGTCCTCCTAACAAAGGTTTCCATAGGCAGCAGGGCCTTGCACGCAACAGCCAGGATCATAATCCCAGGGCAGGGCTGACTTCTCTCACCAGCATCTGATGTTTGACAAAACAAGCAGGTTTAACTGAGGTCAACTGGAGGCAGCCTGCGCTGGACTCAAGGGTTGGGCAGATAACTGTTTGGGATAGACTGCATGCAGGCTCAGAGATAAGCATCAGTAGAGATCAATACAGTAAAAGCAAAACCTCAAGAGTTAAGAAATCATACAGCAGCAGCTTAAAAAAAAAAGAAAAATCCATTTTTTTTCCTATCCAGAAAGCTACTAGCAAGATTGTATTTGGGTCAATGCCACTCAGACTTTTCAAATCACTATACCCCTTCTTGGACCTTATATCATACCTATTGCTCCTACAGTCTCATCTCCTCCCTTTCTCTCTTGAAAATGAGGAAAGCTAACAAACCAGAATCAAGTGTAACTGAGATTTCTTCTTTGGTACTGCAGCTTTCCACTAACCTTCTCACAGGACTCTGACCATGAAAGGCAGTGTTCTGATGTGTAGGTCTGCCGTCCTACAGCCAGGACTGCAGGGCAGGATGTTTTACGTTATTATTTGTTTCTCCTTTGACCCTGTAATTCTGGTTGCTATTGAAATAGATTGGTCATTTTTCATGCTTGAATCAGGTGGATGTAATACAAACTGGAAATGTATGCAGTGTGTCCTAGGAGAGTGTGTTCCTTAGATGAGGGGTCTTCTGTTTTCAGAATTAGAAATATAATATAGAATCCATTAAAAAAAAATCATCTTCTGCTTTATAGTTTCCACACTGGTGTTTCATTCACAAGATTTAGTGAGGCCAAAAAACATAATTTAAAATTTATTAGAAAAAGTAGGTAAAAAACACTGTGGAAAATTAGGAGTCAAACAAGTTGAAAAAAATTTATTGCTGTAGTATTTTCTACATTCTCTATCTTTACAGCTCCAGAAAAAAAAAGAAAACATATGATCTCGGAAAAACATTTTCTTCTTTCCCCTTCCCTCATTCCTACCCAACAAAAAGAAGAAAACAGAATATCAACATCAAATCTAACACTGAGACTCAGATTGGAATTTCGTCTCTATAGATTAAATTACCCACAGATTCAGTTGATATTTGCATTAGTGTCAAGGGAATGGAAGAGAATTCACCCATGCTTGGTGTCCTACGTTACAGTGTAAGATGTGCCCCCCCAAAAAATATTATATCACCATCTGTTGAAATCAGGTGTAGAAATGTTCCCTGCCTCCTGCCTCTGGATTACCTTCTGTTGATGGGCCAGCTGTTGGCACCAGGTGGGGCAGAGTTCTTTATCTCTCGCATGACCCATCCTCCCTCCAGGGGAATATCTTCTGTTAATGGGCCATCAGCCGTGACTCATCATCCCACTGTGAGATGTTCCACCCAGAGGGAGGAGCCAAGCACTCCCAACTTGATATAACCTGGGCTTTGGAGCAGCTCAGGCAGCCTTTTCCACTGGACTCCCAGAGGAAGACCAGCCCCTTTCTACAGAGTCACTGCCTCAACAGAACCATCACTGCAGGAGGACTGCAGCCACCATTTGATTGGACTACGGCCAACCCCCTGACTGTCAGGGGGTCAGGTTTGTACTCTGACTCTGTCAGTGGGTTGTTTTTTGTACTATTACATTTTATTTTTTTCCTATGAAATTGTATTTCTGACTTGAAGTCTCTTCACTAGTTTGCTTTCAAACTAGTACACTTGGCTTGAGGAACAGCTGCAGAAAGGGCCCTCAGTGCCCCATGTGACAGCCAGAGGCACCGTTGAGAGGCTCAGCACCAATTTACAACTTGGGCAGCCAGAGTGACACAGCTCTGCTGAGAAGGCTGCTCAGATTTCAGCTGGGGCGCACCCGTGAGTTTTCCTACAATCCCAAACAGTTACAGTCCTGAACCATCCCAGCAGGCAACATAGAGCAACTTCCTCCAGGGGCACTGATAATCACACAACACAAATTATCAATCATTAGCCTAAGAAGCTTGCAGATTCACAGATATCATCTGTTCAAGCACCAGAAAAATATAAGATGTTGAAAAACATTTCACTGTGTTCTGATTTTCACCCAGATTAAATTACAAGTATTTTTAACTCCCCTCAACTACAGTTTTCTCCTGTAAAGAAGAGTTTTTCTTCTATAAGTAAAAAGCTTAAAAGAAAGTTTGCAGACATCAGTTTGTAGTCAAAAATACAGAAAAAGCTGTTTCATATGCTGCTTATAAATAAAATTCTCCTTTTACCAGACTATTCATCTATCTTCTGTTTTCTTCCTATCCACCATCCAGGGCTCCTGACACATGATTTGTATAATCCCAATTATTCATCTGATAGTCCACAACTGCATGCTCTCAGCTACTACATTATATAAATTGTGCCTTTGTGTAAATTACACATCACCAAAATTCCTGTCTCATGCATTCAGACAGGCATCTCTTGATTCAGTGTTTCTTTGATTTGAGTGCTTGTATGATACCATGTTCTCTTCCATAACTAGAATTTTCTTTTTTTTCTCCTTCAAACTTATCCTGATTACAGTTTTGTTTATCTCTTCATATTATTTGAAATTTCAGAGCAAGAAAGACTATGGGTTGGATGATTGAACAGTAAAATGAACAAAAAGGGAAGAGCAAAAAGCAGACATGGTTTGGATGAGCTGAATTTTAAAGGCTAGAACCGAAATGCTGTTGTGGTGGTGGTATAAGCAGAAATTTGCAACGTTTCCTGAAGACATTTATTTTATCTTCACTGCTTTTTATGATCCAAAGTTGTAGCATCTCCAGTCTTAAATACCCTTAAATATATTAGCATAGAAGCCATGCTTCTGTCCTTTCCTGCACACTAGTCCTGCTCTGATGGCATTGCAGCAAAGCACAGCACACCAAAGGCCCCGGGACAGGGGAGCTGTACACGGCTCCCTGCCAGCCCCTCCTCCTGTGGGGATATTGAGCCTGTAGGAACAGATCTGCTAGAAAGGTGTTCAATGGCAGGAAGGCCTAAATCAGCTTCACTGGCAGAGCTTGCTCTTCAGTGCATGCACCAAGTGAGATGGTTACTGCTAGTAATAAACCTAACAAAAAATCGCTCAAGGCTCCCCCCCACCCCCTAAAGAACAGCAGTTTACCCCATCAATTTTGTCTACAAGGTAATTCCCCTGGTCAGTGTAACAAGCTGCTCTCCAGAGCGGGCACAGTTTAAAATATCATGTATATATATATTGTTAATCACTGTGGAATGATAGAGGTAATATAAGGTTATGTCATCAGCTCCTCTATGTCTTCACTCCAACAAGAGCTTTTTATAAGACTAAAGAATTATACAATTATTTCCATAAAAGCTGTACAACGTGTAGAAGAACTATCCATTGAACTTAGTAAAAGTACTAATTGCGCCAATTATTTCTCCCTAAGTGACAAAACTGTTGATAAATATGTCATTACAAAGCTTCTTTACAGTGCTATTCCCCTAAAAAATAAAATGGTAGCTTTATTTCTAGTTGAATATTACTACATGTTCTTTTCCCCCACACTTAATAACAGAACTTCTGTAATCATGACTATTCAAATGTCTCTTAGCTACATCTCTGACAAATGATTTATGGTACCTGGAGAGCTACTGCAGGTGACTCTCCTCTTCTGTATGGTATTTAGTTATTAAAACAAGATTTGGGGTTTTTCAACAAGTGCAGAGGAAGGGAACAAGCGATTTCTCATTTACTTACTTTGTGAGGAATATTTCCTTCCCAGGAAGGGCCATTATTTATAGCAATCTGAAGCATCCATATTTCCACCAGTAAAGGACAGAATTTAGAGTCATTGCTCAGCTGATAATATTAATAGCTTTCGAGATTGAAGCTGAGAAAGGTGAAAATAACTTATCCCTCTGATGAATCAGTGGTTGGAAGGAGTAAAATACTGTAGGAATTTGTGCTGAAAAGGAGCAAGGAAAGCTTTACACAGGTGTGCAGAACAGGTATTAAAAAGGCACTATTTTATATGCTATTTCCCTATTCATGTTTTTCAAACAGTTGGCACTGAATCCTGCACAGAGAAAATATATCAATTACTTTAAAGTTGATTTTTTTCCCTAGTACTCAGAAATCTTTCTTAGCATCTTTTTCATTACAAAGTCTGTGATTAACCACCACAGGCTGAATATTGTGGTTGAGAACATAAGCTGGTTTAAATCAGCACCAGCTTTGTGAAGTTGTTCAGTAATGTCAGTTTTAAGAGACAACCCCCCTGTCATTAGGTGTGTAAAGCTTCCTTATCCTTTTGGCATTGAATCACCAGAAATAATAATGTATAGGGCTGGCCAGCTAGGAAAATCCTTGCCTGCTTTTCATATAGGCCATACAGTCTGCTAAGAAAAAAGGCATTAACAAAAAAAATGAACAGAGCTTTCTGCATTAACAAAATGTAGAATAGAATAAAACTTCATTCCAGAGAACAAAGCAGGCCTACATCTCTGGTCACAAGTGTTGACTTTCCTTTTCCAGGGTAAACTGAGTGACAGCACTGGGACTGCTACGTGCCGCTCCCTGGGATGGGAACATGGTGACACAAACATGGTGACACCAACAGGAGAACTGTGCTTCTCCATGGGAGTGGGACTGCAGCCTTTGCACGGAGTGGGGCTCTCAGACTAGCACTGGCCACCTGTAAAATCTTTAGCTCAAAAAGTAGAACTACATCGAATTTACCTTGGGACATAGCTTGACAGCAAACCCAAACATAAGTTAAATCCTTCACAAAAATATTATTGAGGTGGCATATTGATAGCTGGTTTGGGTGGGTTTTCATCACTGTAAAAGTGTCACAGATCTACAAACACAGAAATTGATGCAGGGCAAATAATTCTATTTGCACCATAAAGTACACTTCCTTCTGAGAGCTGATTTTTCATGAAATTGAAGCAGGTTTGGGGGTTTTTTTTATATAAGCAAAATAAATATAAGCAATTTTTCCAATAATAAACTTTTTTATCTCTGGAAATAGAGCATTGAGAAATGATTTCTTTTTTGACATTCTAACCCAATGAAAAGTTGTGGTTATTTATCAAGTAATTTTGTAATATTTAAGCAAACAAAAGCTTGGAAAACATGTTGCTAATGAAAGACAGAAATAATTCTCTCCCTGAAACAATTCTACTCTAAATTTATTTTAAAAATGCACAGAGGAGGCCAATATGTCCGCTTTTGTACCTGAAAATATTTTTATCAGTTATTAACCAGTCCCTTTGAAAAACACAAGCTTAGACCCCAAGCTTAGCTCTGCTTTTTCCAAATTTTTTTTAATTTTAACTGCTTGAATTAATTGGGGAAAGGAGAGATAAGTGTTATTTTTAAGAACTAGCAAGGTTTGGAAAAGCTATGCATGTATAGCTGGTCATACATGTCACCAGTACCCAACACAATTAGCCTACTAAAATAAAAAAAAAAAGAGACAGCAAAATATTAATGGACATGTTGCTGTAAGAGGCACCATTTATCAAGCACACAACCTATTGCTCAAGGCTGCCAGTGGTCAAAACAAGGAAAGAGGATATTGCAGAGGACTGCAAGGAAAGCGTTCCTCCCGTGAGGGCCGGGAGGGTGCCTGGTGCTCTCTGCCAGTGGAGTCACTGACTGGACTTGGGAGGGTAGAAGTTCAAAATGTGATCAGGATTTAAACACCCAGACACAAGATACCAATTAAAGAGCATGTCAAGGGAGAGGAATAAAACACTTCTCACCCTCCTTTGGGGCCAGGAATCCCTTTGCTCCATTAGCCAGGCTGTTACTTAGGATACCTTTTTTCCCTTGTGAATATGAGTGACAACTTCTGTTTCTGCCCCTGCCCAAGTGACAAAAGGAACAACATTCAAGCAGGTACCACCCCTGGTTGGACACAGCTGTAAGGGTAAGGATTTGCTATCAGTTACAATCAGGAAAAGATCATTTACACAACTGACTGCCAGGCTGGGAGGAAATGGCCTTGGCACGAGCTGGGGGAGCAGGGGAGTTCCACTCTTCTGTAACAGGAACATTAATTATATCCTCTCCTGCAGTTTCCAAATGGAAATAAGCAGAGACAATCTGATCATCTGACTTAAACCTGTCAGCTGAGAGGTAGAGTTTCATGTTAGCAGAGGGGAAATAAATACTGAAATTCTCCTTTTACACTTGTAGGCAAAGGTAAGACTTACATAGTTCTTAAAGTGAAGCACTTAGTGTCAATATCAGTGGAAATTAAGGAGCTATGTAGCCATCCCTGACCTCATAAGCCAAAGAAAAATTTCTGACTTTGAGACTATTTCTTCTGGCTAACTCTATTATACCTGCACAGAGGCTGAAACACAAACAAATCCAGACAAATCTTGATTCATGAAAAGCAAGATGTCACATTTAAAGACCTAATCAGATGACATTATCATTTGCAGAAATTGTAAACATTTAATAACTTATCTACATTCAAATTTGATTAAATCCATGACTAACCCACTACAATGACCTTGTGGACAAATGCATAGATGGAATATGGTAATCACAAGGGCAGGGTATGTGACTGTTTGCAGAGGATTCTCCAGGACACGATGGAAAGGAATAGTTTATTGCTGGGTGGTGTTACGTTTTGGGGGGGTTTTTTGGTTTTGTTTTGTTTTTAAACTAGAAGTAAAATATTATTCTAGCTGAAAATACCTAAGGAGCAAGACATTTTGAAAAAACTCCACTACAAGGAAAGCTTTCTCTGAGCATTTCAGATCATCTGAGCTGCCACAGGCTACCAACTCTCATGTTCATTCCAAATCTAATTTTTTTATAATACAGTTCTGGAAGTGTTTGCTATAGCAATTCTTAGAACAAAAAAGCATGAAAGATTTCTATTTATTTCTGGATTCTACCCTTTGGAATTGTAGCAAAAGCCGGGAAAACAAAGCATCCCTAATGCATCCCTGTAATCTCAAGGAACAAAGGAAAGAGGATGCCATAGAAAAGAGGTGTGAGCAATGTCAGAATGCCCGAGGTTAACAACACTGTAAAATAAGCATTGGCATAAACAAGTCAAGGGAAATGCTTCACATGTAAATTCCTTGAAGCTTGTGGCTTTTTCTCCTTATATATGTGCACACATATGCCTGCAAAATCACAGAAACTTTTCCAAGGACAGGTGCTTCAAGAAAATATTTTAATTCTAGAAACCTTTGGTCTTTGTCCACCTTTCAACTCTTCTGAATCTGTGACTAATAAGTACATTAAATCAACTTTGAGAAAAAAACCCAAACCAAACTAGTCTATTTTTAAGGAGACTGGTATCTTTTCCAAAGCTGATTTAGTAATGCAAAAAGACAATTAATCCTTATAGAAAAATGTGATCAAGACAAAACTTGGCTCAAAGCTAGACACTGTAGCTCTGTTCAGACACAGAAAAAAGATTCAGAGATAATTTTACAAGCAATGTCTTAAAGTTAGGCAAGATTTCATTATCTATTTTCTCAGCATTCCATTCTTACATGTTTGGGGTTTTTTTCTATATAAACATAACTAATGAATCTGGACAATTTAAAGTTTCACAGGAACATAATTTTGCAGTCAGAGAAAACTACCACACTTAAATGAAACATGACAGAAAGAATGGCTAAGCTTTAAGAAACACGGAGTTTCCAGAGATCTGATGGTGTAAGCAAGCCTTGAAAGCAATCTCATAATAATGATGCAAGGTAAAATTAAAAAAAAATATGTGCTTAAATAAAATTGCAAATGCTATTGACCATGAATTTGGAAAAAAAATAAATGTAGAGTCATCCTCCCAAGTCCAAAATAAGAGAACACAAACAAAGCCAAAAATTTCTTCATTATCTTTTCTGCACTTGTACCTCAAATGGGCATTTGAAAGAAGCACCATCCCCAGGGCAGCCCCACCCCAAATCAGAACCCTGACATCCCTGACCTTGGGTCCCTCTCCTTACCCAGTTTGGTTCTGGTAAGACACAAAAGCCACCATGATAAGAAAGAGAGAGCACATTTACGAATTTCTCTAATCTCTTTCAAGTTTTTCAGCAGTCCTAAATTAAATCCCTTTCACCCTTATCACTTTATCCATCAGAAAATCCGGAGGATATTTGGATTCAGACGTTCATAGCACCAAAGATCTTCCATTACAACACACAAACAAGCACTTTTATTGAACAAGAACCCAATTACTTAACCCAGTTTCAGATTTCATTCTACCCTGCTGCTTCCACCTCGACATGGACCTACTAATCTCTTCTGACGGGCATTGCTACATATCAGTTCTGATACACAGAGAGGATTCCTAACCTCCCTTGCAGAGAGCTACTGATTAAATAAACTGAGATGCCCATCTCAGCTTCTTTGGACCAATGAATAACAATAAGGAAATAAAGTTGGAAGATAGAGACCTTTTTCCCTTTAATATGAACCGCATTCAGAAATAGACAGAAAATGAGGGAAAATAATTCAGTAAAAGAAACTTGAATGGAAACAGCTAAGTGTTTATTGTGCCCTGTATAAATGATTCATTTACTGTATCAGCTAGAGGTTATGTTTCCTTCTTTTGTTTCTCTACTGCAAATTAGTAAACTGTTTCTTTGCTACTGTACTGGATAAATGATGGTATAACTTCAAATATACCAAGCTGAGGGTTATGAATATTGGAACATAAAGACTTGCTCTGCAGAAGAATTCCACTATGGTACATGAACTCCTGGTTTTCTTTCTGGCCCCAACTTGTGACAGAATCATCACATGTTGCAAGCAAGTATTACCCGATCACAAGCATAGAGATGAAAGTTTGTTGCCATTAAACTTGGGAAACTAGACTAAGTACACATTGGAAAAAGGAAGATCGGTTATATCAACAAATGACCTCTCTCTAAATCAAACCAATTATTAGAAAAAGGTTGTGAGAGACAGACTTCTATTAACTTCAATAACCCCTGGTCTCCAGCTCAGTGTGTTAGATACAGCACTCCTGATACAGGAATGTGCAGCTCACCTGCTTCTATGAACAGCCTGCTTTCCAAGTCAGTGGCCAGCATGCAAACCCACAACAATCTGAACAACGCAAAGAGCTATTGTAAACTGTTACAAATAAGGACATGGATATAAACATGTAAAGTAAAAAAGAAGAGCTGGATAAGAAGAGAATGAGAGAGGGGAGATCAAAGCAAAGAAAGCCAGAGAACTAAATATAATCAGTAATGATGTAATTATACTGAAGAAGCAGGAGAGCTCTAACACCACTTATGTCAATCCAGGGGGAGTTACCAAACACCAGTGAGCAGGACCACAGAGCCTCTATGATCAATTCCCTTCAATTACTTTAAGATTCATATTGCTATACTATTTCTTTTGAAACAAAAAAAAAAAGATTCTGGAATTTGACCACATGTTTCTAAAAGAAATTTTAAAACAAGGTTTAGAATCAGAAAAAATGTGAACAGAGTCAAACTATTTTACCTATAGAGGAACTTCTTTTGCTTCTATGAAATTATCTACTTATCTCTGCTACTGAGATGCTTCTTTCATACAACTGTGTATTTCCAATAAAAATACTATAAAGGAAATACAAAAAATTTGTGTTATTTCTACATTTGTTATGTGTTGACAAAGACCTTGTGTCCTGGCTTTTCCTGCCTCTGTTTGGTGGCTATTATGTGCTGACCTGTTTTGTTCCATTTATATCTCTCAACTAGGCAGAATTAATGACTTTCTGGATTTAGTTGGAGTTATAGCTGATTATTTTTCTTGGATAAAAAAAACTTAGTTCAACCACAAGCTGCATGGAGGAATTTTTAAGGAAATATTTAAATCTCAATATTATTTATAATTTCTCAACAGAAGAAATCCTATCTTTTTCTGAAAAAGTCCATCCTCTTCCTTGCATTTCTACTCAAGATCTTTTCAGGCAAAGAAACCTACACTGAAAAAAGTTTTGTGAACAACCCTTTACCATGATAATGTCTATCTACAGATCATTTCAAAAGATACCTGCTGTCTTTCATCACTATGTAAGACATTTAGACAATTTTAGGTGCATTTGAGAGTATCTTCTGTTTACAGGAGTTTGACCCTTTAAGGAGCAGCTAATGCAACTACAGCAATAAGATACTCACGTTATCATTGTAGATTTGACTGACCCTTGCTTCTGGCCTTAAAGGAAGAAAAAAGGCTTCTCCCAAACAAAGCTTCATGTATGTTAATTGCTATGGGAATAACATTAAATTGCTAAAAATATGGCCAAGAAACAAAGAATTTATTTCAAATCTGACAAGTCTCAGCCAGCACTTATCACCTCCCCAGCAAAAATCTATAACCTCCCCCAATGAAAGCAGACTGCTGGTTTTGAAAGTGCTGTATTCTGCCTGCCATCTTAGGTAAAAGAAAGCCCATATAAATGCAAAATAGTGGCTACTTTGCTCAGACTCTCTATTTTGGACCTCCATGTAGTGTAGGCAAAGTTTCTGTTATAACATTCACTTTGTTTTTCTTCCTTTTGTCATTGGACATAGAGTACTACATCTTTCATCATACTTGGAAACAAATTACAGCACTTGATTATATTAGTTAAATAGAAGTTGATTGATGTCATCAATGCAAATTAATTATGTCTAGTTAATGTTTCTGTGCCAGATTCCCTCAGCTAATAAAGTGATGGGAAAATGAAGTGTCAGAAAGGACCATTATCTTTTATTTTCAAGGTCAAGTTGTCAATCAAGCTTTGACATGAACTCACTGGGCAGGGACAAGACGCACTGAAGGAGGCCTTTTAATCATGTTTATTATTTTTGCCAGCATAAATGTATTATCTAAACCTGTAAACCTGTGATAATAATCTTCACAAGCAAACATTAAGCCAAAAACATCTGTTTGTTATCACTGCAGGTCAACGTGAGAAGCTGCAGATCTATTTGTGCATTTGCATCACCTACTTCTCTTTGCCAGTGTCAAACATGAGTCTGTAGAGGTGACCAGAAATGTCACTCATGCTCCATCTGTTTATGTGACTGAAATATCCTTCTTATCTACACCAAGTGCAGCCAATCTGCATGTAGGACAAACACTTCCTGTGGCTTTGAAGACACTTTATTATCTCCTATTCAGAGGTTTTCCTTTCAAAGATGTAACTTTCAGAGTAGGCATAAATTTACCCAGAAGTCGTGAAAATAATGTGGGTGAACAGAGTCCATACCAACTGGTTTTCCCATGTTCCTGTGTTGGAAGACATGCACGGCATCCCTTACAAACACATGGCCATACATTACAAGGGCAGAGTCATGCATCACAAAAAAGACCTTTGGTTTCTCTCTACCAGGATTCAAGCAAAGCCACTAAACCATATTGACATATTTGTATTTGTTTTGCTGTCTCTGTACTGTGGGTCTATATTTAGAGATTAGACTAAGAGATCAACTGAGACATCCTTTTATTATAAAACCTCCCCTTAACAATAGAATAAAAACCTTGAAACAAATTTAGCTAATAAAGACATAAGATGTTGCAAGCATACACCCTTCAGAAGGATCTCACTGGGCTGTACAGATGGGATGGAAACAACCCAGAGGAAGTCACAGATGAATTTTTCACCTGACTGCAGTCAGTGCATTAAACACAACATGGAATAAGACCTCACAAGTCTGAATCTTTGGTCAGATGTTCACTTCAGAAAGAGCCTTGTCAGTTAAAGATGCAAATTAATCTCTCCAGCTGACTGTCACTGCAGCTCCTTCCCGAGAACTGGAGCACAGCCTCCTGTGAGTCCTTCCCATCCATTTCAGGACTTACTGAGGTGCCTTTACCTGCTGGGGAAAGCTATGGAGATACTAATGCTGGCTTGAGAGCTTGGCCAGCCCCAGACTGGGAATGCCAACACTAAATTCTCTAGCACACCTCAGCATCAGAGCAAGTTCAATGGCACATCTCTTTCTCACAAGTCATTTGAAAAAATGCTGTTGATCTTTTCTAGAAGCCTCCCTGCTTCTCATAAGTGAAGGCTGAATTCCACTTGATAGAATAGAGACTGTATGCAATCACGGAGGGTTTCACAACAATATTTTAATTTTTTTCATAATAAAAATATTGATATTCAGGATAATATTAGGCCCCAAGTACTACATAGAAAGTCATTATTCTCCCCGCTTTGACTTTGCTTTTACTTTTTGATTAGAATTCAGTTGACAATACTGAAAGTACACTCAGATCCTGCAACACAGAAGTTAAAAGAGTAAAAAAGGAAAGAAAGAAAAACAGTAGAAAACTTCAATCCTTTCAGGGCAGAACATGCACATGTTACTCCTAAAAAAGGCAAAAATAACACAATACAATACAGTCTTTATGCCAACTAAGAGTCTTTCTCCCATTTAACCAGTCACTTTCCTGCCCAGTGCTGCACTTTCATTTCGAACCAGCCCACTGAAAATATTCTCTGATATGACCATTTTAGGAATTAATAATTCATGGCGGTTTCATGGCATGGCACAGTTCTAAGATTAGATAGCACCAAGAGAATCTATTACAGCATAATGTAATAGCCAATAAAATATATTAAAAAATTACACCATCTTGCTTATAAATGTATTATCTTCAAAACGCATTTTTATACATATACTGTTTCAAGAAGGTGTCAAGAAACAGAAGATACTAGGAAGAAGAGCTTGCCCTACTTGAGCACATTATAGTATGTATAGGTTCCTCAAGCAAAAGCCTTTGTCTAGATATATGTTGCGTGTCCTCGTATATACACACACAACCATATCAACATGTCATCCATATCCCAGCCCTCTGGCTTGTTCAAACAGAGCCATAAAATGAATGCAAAATTTAGGTATGAATAAAACGGAAAAAAAAAATACTAAAGTATTTTCCCTTTTGCATTTCTGCTAACATTTTTTAGTAATACTACCTAGAGGGCTGCAACAACAGAAGGCAGCTTTGCCCAGAGGCTGACAAGCTGAATATATTATTTTGTTTTATTTATTTATGGCTTGGAAATGCTCAGCTGTTAATCACAACAACTCTGAGATCTCTGAGACCAATATCTCTTCCTGCCTAGTTGAATCTTACAGTGTATTTTCATTCTTAATGGGAAAACTATATCAAGAGAATATCAGATTTATTTCACTGTACGTAGCTGGAAATCTGTAGATACCATGTTCAGTGTAATGTTATCACTATGCAACTATTAAATATATTAGCATGTTTTTTCAATTCTCTTGATTATAATGGACTGCCTGCTAGAATAAACTGTTGAAAGCAAACTGAAATGTCCCTACATAACAGCATGGGAACCCACATTACTTGCTCTCGGTGTTTCCAGCAAAGAAAGAATAAAACCCAGCCACATTTTTGCACTAAGGTTGAAAAAAAACCAAGTACAAAACAAGAAACTGTGTACTTATGTCAGCGCCAATGTGCTTACAGTTTTGCAAAACAGGTACATCAATGTCAGTGAAGAATTCCTGCATGCCAGAATCACATTCTTCCCCCTACTTTTTCAGTTGCTGACATCACCAGTAGCACTGCTTTCAAGTTAATAAAACTGAAAAGCCATTTTTCCTTTTTTGGAGACACTAATGCAAACCAAGCCTTGAGAGAGCAGTTAGTATTTCTGAGTCCCCCTGCCAAAAGCCACAGTATCCAAATTAGCTCTGTGTTAGGTACCCATGAGAACTTGCAGACCTCCTGCCAACCTGCAGGCTCTCCTTGCTGTAGCACAGCCACTCATTAAGCTCCTGCCTTTTCCTACCAAGCATTTGAGAACGGGGATTTCCTCTGCTCTGCTGGATGTATCCACCACAGTGAGCAGCAGGCAGGAGCACAAGCTGCTGCTGCTGCTGTTTCTCTGACCAAAGTGGGTGGGCATTCTGGAAGATTTCTTTTGTCTGTTTTCCCTGTTGAAACACATGTTCGCTATATATGGGTTGTGTTTTTCTCTTTCAGATTAATTCTAGCATTACAGACAGTCCTTTCCTAGATCCAAGTATCATGTTTGTTTCTCCTACGTGGTTCACCTACATTTTTGTTTACTGGCAAAGCTACCACTCTGAAAGCACCTATGTGGCTGTATCTGTTTTCTCTGAAAGAGTCACCATATGAATGCAAAATATCCTCCAATTTGATGTATCTACACCTATTTTTTTCCTGGCTTTGTACACCTACAGCTTGAGTTCAGTGACAACCAAGATAGGCTAAAGAGTAAGTATTGAGAAGCTCTTAGAGAAACCAAAAGACCTTGAACAAAAATCTTAGAAACTTAGTTTTTCTCTCTTTTCAAGTGCAAACATTGAAGTACAGCATTCTATCTTCTTTCATTAACTAGTTTGAAAAAAAACAAAACTAGACAACACGTTTCCATCAAATATCAATTTTACTTAGCTAGAAATAGACACAAGAGGTTGTAAACGCCTTCCTGCTCTACTGCCTGTTAATACTTTCTTCACCCCAGAGAAGGAGGTGCAGCAGCTTCCCCTGTTCTTGGAAATAATTAAAACTGGTGGGACCAAGGCCCTGAACCAGCTGCTCCCATGTCCAGGTTAGTCCCAGCTGCAGCTGGAGGTTCCTTCCTGAAGCATGGGCCACTCCCAGCCTGAGGGGAAACCAGAAGGAAACCGGCATCAATCAAAGAGATTCTATGGCAGGCAGAGGAAGGGGAAGAGCTGGTCAGTCTCCAGCTACAGGTGGATTAATAGCACTTTAATGTGAAAAATTTCTGGGCACTGTGGATAGCAAAGGAAGCATACAAAACCAAACAAGTAAGAAAACCTTGCAAGTTTTCTTGGTCCTATTCACTTCTTTATTCTGTGCTGCCTGTGAGCCCTTGAAAGAAAATGAATAATCTGACCATTTGAAAAGTATTTTAGAGTCAGGGTGTTTAAAATTGGATGCTTGGGTTACAGTATTTTAACTTGCAAGATTAATTAATAATTGGAGAGGAGAAGCTTTTTTTTTCATTTAAGGTTCAGCACTCAGCTGCTCATTAAGCACAAAATTGCATCTTCAGTAATTGCTTGCAAAAGCTGAGAAAAATGGTAAATATTTCTGTAGAACAAGCACGAGTACACTGCAAAGCACAGCACGAGACTCCCTCGTTTGGGAAAGGAAACAAGAAAAACAATAAAGGGAGCAACCCAATATTTTTGAACTCTTCCACAATTGAGTATAATCTTATCTTTATCAGTGTGTTCCCTGGCTGAGGGATAAAGCACTGTGCACACAAAGTCCAACAGCTCCGGCAGGACTGAGATTAGGAGAAGAGGGACCCCAATCTCTCCCCACACTGTGTTCAACCTTCACATGACAGCACAGGACCTCTCCTGCCATGAAGGTAACACCAGCCCTTGGGCAGCTCCACTCAGTTCTGTCATCTACAAATGAGGAGAGGATGGAAGGGCATTCCCAGGGGTGTGACCACCTACGAAGCAAGGAAAGGCGGAGCAGCCTGCCCACGGTCACAGGTGGAAAACCCATCTCCACATTTCTAACAAAGCTCCAGCTGCACAGTTGGGCAGTACTTCTAAGACACCAGAGATACAGAATTCAAACAAAGTATAGTTTTCATATGGCCAGAAAACATATTTCACATGCAAATAGTGTAAATGAGAGCTGATGCTAGTACATATAAAATAATTTACATTTTTCTATAAGACATTTTGGAAAAAAACCTAACTCCTGCTTAACTATGAAATATTCTGCTCCAGAAGGAATTTTTGGCTATGAAAACCAAGTGACCTTTCATATTAACATTGATTCAAAATGATATTTTTATTTCATTTTCAAATGTCATTTTGTTTTTTTAACCACCAAATCAAAACGAAGTGACATTTTAACTTTAAATTCATTGGAAAAGAACTGTGTGCATTTCAATCCCAAACTGAAATAATTTTAAAAAATCACTTTTCATTAAATTATTTCTTTCCAGAACTTTAGAAGACTTTGTTTCTTACATCAACTGCAAAATATTGTCCCGGACTTTTGTTTCAAAATTTATGTCAGAAAATACTGCTTCGTCCAAGTACCAGTTTTTGCTGCAATTTAAATTTATGGATCAAAAAACCAAGAACATTATTACCATTACTAGCTTCAATGTTCAATCCCCAACCAACCAAGTCTATTCATTTTTACCTGCTCTGCAATTCACTAAAAAACAAATTCCAAAACAACTCCCCCACTACTACCCTGCCCCACCTTTAATTTCAAGATAAAGGGGAAATTCTAATAATTTCTTCTGTGTTTTGAGAAGGTAAATTTTATTACTTTTGCTATTAAACTCATAATCCTATGAAGGTTTATCTCTCACATAGAATATTTCTCTCTCTTATGACTTTTTTTTCTCATGTTCAGTAGAAAAGTAACAAATAATTCGAATTTTAATAGTGAAGCCACATCTGTAATGGTATTTCTTTTAACAACTCATCTTTCCTTTTCTATTTATTTCATTTTACGGGGGTAGTTTTTTCTTTTCTCAACTAATTGCTTATGTAGGAAAGATAATCCGGTCCATATGCAAATATGAAATGTAATTAATGCAGAAGTTGAAAAAAGTTTTAAGATTTCAAAAAAAGTAATCTCCTAATGGAGCAATCCCCAACAATGGGAGATCATCATAATGTTCCATTATCAAGCTTGGATCAATATCAAAATTCTTAGACAATTTGAGCCCCTGTGCCTTAGAGTACCTAGGAAGCATTTTCTTGTTTTAGGTGCATCTAAAGTCCCAACCTTAAACTTTAGGTGTTGGACTTGTAAGATCATGAAGCCAAACAATGGAATTGTTCAATGTCACAACTTTTTATTCTGAGAACCATGGCCTTGCCTCCTGAGGCTTTTTGGCCACAGCTGAGGTATGACTGGTTTAATGCAAACTGAGGGCTTTTTTCTTGTTTTAGGCGTTTTTCAAAATTTTTTATAAATATCTGCACCACACACAAACTGAATGACTGTTTCACTTTGGTCCATATTGCTCTCCCCTAAGGAGGGGCCACAAGCAACACGAATGTTCTGGGAGAAATAAAAAGCTCAGTAAGACAGGGGCTGCTCTGTGTGTGCATGATGCTGCATTTGGTGATGCTGCAAAGAGAGGATTATTAATTTAATCTCATGGAGAAAACAACAGAGCAAATGGATTATAAGAGCAGCTGGGAAGGAAAGCACAAGGACAAAAACCAAAACTCAAACAACTGAACCACTCCTATGGAACAAACATTGTTCTAAGAAAATACTTCGAGTTTCATTAAGCCAAAGTAGAAGCTGGGGGGGGGAAGAAGTGGTGGAGAAAAAAAAAAGAGTTTTTATCATTAAAGTATCCTAACTTCTACATAGGAACCAACTATGGAAACAGGTCAGTTCTCAGGGCAATGCCAGCAAATGTGTTGCCTAGCTGAGCTGTAGTTCCTGTAGCTCAGTTACAGCGCACCCAATTAAAGCAATAACAAACATCACCTGACTGATAATTGCTCGTGTGCACCAGGGAGGGTGTGATCCAACCCATCCTGAGCCCATCCTTCTCAGCCCTCTTTTGTTTGGCTCTGACAGGACTGTGATGGCAAGTGGTGTTAGCTCATTTCCTTATTATTTCTCAAGGATTAAAGCAAACGGTCCTCACTCAGTATAAATTCTTCCCACAATTTTAATTATTTCTTCAAAATTACTAGTATATGTTATTAGGAAGCACTTTTGTGAAAGTTAGTCATTAGTAGAAATCTTTCATTTTACATAAAATCATGAAATTGTGTCAGTCTTTTTAAAATGGGATTTTCAAGAGATTTCATTCTAGAAATACAAGCCCTATTCCATTACACCGTTCTTCATGGTTTATAAGCCTTCCCATCTGCTTGGCACAAAAAAAATTCTTCTTAAAAAGGCTCAAAGTGTAAATCTGAGTAGTGAAAACCCAAAATTATTTTCATAACTATGACTTGCATCTCTTGCTCTGCCCCAGGTTAAAGCACAGGATCCCAAACTGAGGGTAGTTGGGAAATTTTTGGCTCACAAACCGTAGCAGACAAACACTGCAGCTGTGTTTTACTTCTGGCCTTATCCTAGAAAAACTGGGCTGCTGCCAGCTTTTCTGAAAGGAAGGAATCAAGTTTTATTCTGTGTGATTAAAGCAACCGAGAAAGTACTAAACAACACCTGAGCATTACATGCAGTAGTTTAAGAAAGACTCGCCTATACCTTTACATAAATCATACTTAGAATTTACCTGCTTGTAAACATATGCAAATTCACTCACGAGAGGGTTCTTCCCTTCTTCCTACTATTAAAATGCAAATTGCTCACAAATAGTGAGGAAAGGACTTCACAATCAGACCAGGGGGCAAAACTGATGGGGGCACTGACACGGGAGAATTGGTGTAAGCTCTTCCTTTATCCTACAGAAGGATGTTAGACACAGATACAGGAGGTGGCTCTGACCTGATATCCTGCTGGGAGCAGCTCTTCCTGCACAAAGAAACGTTCCCCAGAGGAGGAATACAATCCTGGATTCTAACTAGGACATCTCCCAGCCCTTCCTGCTGATCTCACTCGTATTCACAGCAGAGAGTGACACTACAGGGCTAAACCCAAAGACACTCCCTGTCAGCCATCCTGCCTTAGGACACACCTGCTGCCCCCAGGAACTGCGGACCAGGAAGGAACACGATACATCCCACTGCTGGAATGCACTTATTTATTACCCTTGCCAAGGTATTCTGGGACAACAAACCCACAGTGATGGTATTTGTCAGGACCAGTTTACCTTTCCTTGAAGTTAACAGTAAAATTAATAGCTTGTCCCTACAAAACCAAGGAATTTCTGGAATACGGACTTAACTGGAAAGGTTATTTCATTAACAGATTTCAGTTGAATGGAGTTGCACCAATCCTGATGTTTTAATATAGTATTTTTAAAAAATAAAACTACTAGCTACCATTAAAATTTTCTTTTTTTTTTTCCTTAATTCTGCCCTTGGAACCTTTAAAGTTGATATATTTCAAACTTGGAAAATACTCATTTTAAGACTGTAAACACAATAATTAATTTTTTTATGCAGTGAAAGGGTAAACATATCTATTTAAACAAACATCTGGACAAACAGGTGCTTCCTCATTCAATATCCTATTAATAATTCCACTTACTTCTCTTTCCTGCTGATGCCAAACGATTTGTGAGGGATTTAAATCACAGTGGTATAAAGTGTCACCTGCTGATATCAACTTAACATATTTGAAATATCCAAGGCATACAAGTTTATTGTGTGTCTTGAGCTAAAGTTCTGTCAAATACTGTGAGCTAATTTCTGTCAATGTTGGAAAGACCTCAAATCAATACCTGAGTCATGCAGGGATGTAGCCATCATTTAGCAGGGGATACTTTGTCATTTCAGTCACAATCGAGTCTCCAA
>WEIT01014210.1:2250-27636 GCA_013389985.1 Dryoscopus gambensis
GACAATTCTAGTGACTTAATAGAGCATTCCTCTGTTCTACCCTTAGTGTTTAGTAGAGACTAAAAACATTCCCTCGTGCAATGTCTCTTGACATTAAGTGTTTCCAACTTAAGTTGAGAAGTGTAGTATCCAATTTATGAGAATCTGGTAAACCAAGGATCTCTTATACTGCTGTGAATTGAGGAAAGCAGAAATTGAAATTACTGAGTAGTTTGATTGACATTCATATAAATATAAATATAATTCCACTAGGAACTTGACTTGGAGATACATCTTGTCCATCAAAAAAAGTTGAAGGAATCCATTTTTCAAACCCAAGATAAGAACAGGATTCAATCTCAGTAAGTAGTATTTTCAAAGTGCTTGTAAAGTAGCTTTGATGGAAAAATCATATCTCCATACATTTTTGAATTATATACAGATTGTATTATGTATGCAAACTTTTTTATGGCTGATTCTAATTTCTGCAGAAATATTTCATACAGTGCATACATGTAAATATTTAAAGATATATCTTTTCGGGTTTTATGTAAATAGTTGAGCACATATCTTTCATTTCTACCTTTTATACATGTGAAAAATAAAATTCTTTCAGTAGAGCACATTCATGTGTTGAACTTAGTGAATGAGATTCTGAATATAAAGTGTTATTTCACGTGTCCATCATTATTTCGTGGACATTACTAGAGATGAGGGACAGCTTGGTATTTACAATTAATGAGCTATATGTTCTTAATCAAAATATTATTTTAAACCATTTTAAATTCCAATAATTTGAATAGATTAATTTTCTTCAGTAAGCAGTAGCAATAACTGTTGTAGTCTCTCAGTAGAGCAACAGGCACCTTGGTACATTCTCTGTTTGCTTATTTATTTTTTCTTACTTGAATAGAGGACAGCATTGCATACATGCTTAAATTGTTCACAGTGATCCAGTGGCTGAGTACAAGAAACTTAGTACCATCATCTGCCAGCTAATTTAGAGAATTTAGCATTTAGGTGTTTAAAAAATGAGAATTACTATATTAGTTTTGTGTGGCTAAAAACTTGTCTTATTATCCTGTCTCCCATGAAGATGGATGCACATTGATCGATACTTGTATTAGAACATGGCAAGCATATATAATATTCCTTCTTACATTCTTCCAGTCTCCAGTTATTTTGATGTCTTTTCTGGTCCTTTGAGGTTTGTATGTTTCCAAAGTCCTTGGATCTCTCTGCTAACAATTCATCAAAGTGGCCCATGAAAGCACATAAGATTTTTGTGCCAAAGAATGTCCTTTAGTGATGACTTCTGTAGGAATACCTCCTGTTGAAAAAATAGCCTTTTCTTTAAATTTATGTTTATTCTGAACATAGTATTTAGGTGCTTTTGCTGAGCATTTGTTAAAACTGTTCAGCTCCACTTTGGCAAATTCTTAATTGCTTCCTTTATTTTGGTTTTAGGATTCCATTTTCTGTCACTGAAAATCAGGGACTTTATCATAAAAGGAGTAATAGCAGTACAATAAATTGAGTAGATAAACATCTGAGGTATTATTATAGAACAAAACGAAAAGCTAGGTGTGACCTGAAATATATTCCAGTAAAATGACAGTTCTTATTGAACATTATAATCATTTAGGTTGGAAAAGACCTTTAAGATCATCAAATCCAAACATTTACCCAGCACTGCCAAGTCCACCAGTAAACCATGTCCCTAAAAGTTTGTTTGTTGGTTTGTTTCCTGAATTTGAAGAACCAAAAGGAGGAAATTGTCTAACGTGAAGACAAAATGATGTCCCAGTGTTTTGCTGCTGATAAGAAAATTTCGGTATCATTGATAAGCATAGCCTATTCCAATAGGAGACCTTTAATGGAAAAAACCCCAAAACTCTTACTGTCAGATTTGTGGCAGTCCCAGTGATTGGCTCAAAACATAGCTATTCAAAAAAAGTTGGTATCTAATAAATATGCGTAAGGGTTTTCATCGCCATTCTTTACTTCCTCAGTGAATAAATTAATGAAAAGACAATACTATTTGTCCATTGCCCTTGAGTTAAGCTATAGAAATACAACTTAATTAAAAAGACTTTTGGCAGTAGGACTGATTTGCATAAGTTTTAAATTGGTTGAAAAGTCAGAAATAACAGCTGTTAAATAAGAGAAAATGAGCAGGATTATAAAGAAAATGTACTCCATTCCAAAACATGCTTTTATTACAGGCTATGAGAGGAAAATGAAAGTACTGGTCCATACACTGCACAGAAGTGTCTTTCCTAAATAAGTAGGAGGGATGTTCAATGAAACAGCCATTAAAGACAGGAGCAAATGAGAAGAGAAATGCCTCATACAGCAAGGAGTCAAATTACCTTATTACCAGAAAATGATGGGAAAATTGAAAGACAGCTGTATATTTATTCTTTTCACATCCAACAATTTTAGAAATCATTGGGGTTTTTAAAAGTAATACTTTATTTCTTCCCCTCCTTTTTTCCTGTCAAGTAGAGGATAAAGATACTTAATAAAATGATGATGAAAGCTGTCTTTGTCAAAATCAGTTAACAGCAATTGTCCTGGTGATACACATTTGCTTTCATGTTAGCAGGGGATAAAAGTAGAAAACCTTATACTTTCTTCATAACACTAAGGTGGCTACTACTGTCAAATAATCTAAAAAAGTCAACAGTATAGCTAGTCATGAACTTTAAAAACAACCAAAAAATTAAAATAATATTTCCAGGCTATATTCCTACTCATTCTATAATCCTACAAGGTATTAGGTTTCCAAGGTATTTCACTGTTGTTAGTTGATTTTTAATTCCACTCTCTCTAAATGCTTCTTGGATAACATACTTCCTTTATAAATGCCACCAGTACTCTTGCATCAGGCTTAGAATCAAAAAACCCAAGGAAATAAGTGATATTACTTCAATTCTGTCTCGAGGCATATGTTTAATGGTGTATTCTCAAAGCTCTGTGAAAGTTAAAGGAAGAAATGCTTAAAGGAAGAAATGTGGCCTGTATCATGCTACTGTTGAATGACTTTGAGCTGCTTACGGAGGAGATAAAAATCTTGCAAGTATTTAGTGATTGCTCTCTCAGTCTGAAATGTGCAGCTTAGGAAGGAGGAAATCCTAGCATAAAATTTGTAAGAAACATTTTAAGCATCTGTTTCTAAACTTGCCTGTCAGAACCCAAAGAGAACTGGATATGTTCATTAATTCCTAGCGTCACAGAATCATAGAATGGTTTGTGTTGGAAGGGACCATAAAAATCCTCTCGTTGCAACCTCCTGCCATGGGCAAGGACACCTTCCACTAGACCAGGTTGCTCAGAGCCACATCCAGCCTGGCCTTGAACACTTCCTGGAACGGGGCATCCACAGTTTCTCTGAGCAACGTGTACTGCCTGTGCCTCACAACCTTCACAGGGAAGAATTTCTTCCTAATATCTGATCTAACCTACTCTCTGTCAGTTTGAAGCCAGTCCCCCTTGTCCCGTCACTACATGCCTTTGACAAAAGTCGCTCTCCAGGTCTTCTAGCCTCTTCATGTACTGGAAGGACCCTATAAGGTGTCTCCAGAGCATTCTCTTCTCAAGGCTGAACAGCCCCCATTTCTCAGCCTTTCCTCACAGGAGAGGTGCTCCAGCCCTCTGATCATCTTTGTGGCCTTCTACTAGACTCATTCCAACAGGTCCATTTCTTTTTTATGTTGGGAGACCCAGAACTGGATGAAGCACTGCAGGGAAGGTGTCACAAAAGCAGAGTCACCTCCCTTGTCCTCCTGGTCATGCTCATTTTGGTGCAGCCCAGGACACAGTTGGTATTCTGGGCTTCAAGAGCACATTGCTGACTCATACTGAGCTTTTCATCCAAAAACACCCCAAGGACCTTCTTCCCAGAACTGCTCTCGATCCATTCTGCACCCAGCCTGTATTTGTGCTTGGGATTGCCCCAGTGCACTTTGCACTTGGCCTTGTTGGACTTTATGATGTTCACACAGACCCACCTCTCCAGGCTGTCCAGGTCCCTCTGGATCCACCCCTTCTCTCCAGTGTGTAGCCGCCACACAGTTTGAAGCTGTCAGAAAATTTTCTGAGGGTGCCTCAATCGCACTGTCTGTGTCACCAACAAAAATGTTGAAACCTGCTGGTCTTAATACCCACTGCTAATAATGCCACTCATCACTGGTGTCCACTTGGACATTCAGAAGATCCTAGACCAGAAGCGATGGTAAAAGCCTTTTATTTTTCAGAAAATATACTTAAATCATGGAAAGCTTATTATAGATAAAAACGACACACATACACAAAAAATC
This sequence comes from Dryoscopus gambensis, assembly GCA_013389985.1. Classification (NCBI taxonomy): domain Eukaryota; kingdom Metazoa; phylum Chordata; class Aves; order Passeriformes; family Malaconotidae; genus Dryoscopus; species Dryoscopus gambensis. The sequence goes on from WEIT01014210.1 coordinate 6,552, forward strand.
ACCAAACCTAAACAATAAAATATCCAAGTGCATAAGTTTGAAGTGAGTAAAAAATAAACAAAATATCCACTCAGCAGACTGGAGTCAGACAGAGAGAAATGCTAAAATGACTGTTTATTTAGAAGCAAATTGGCCCTACAGTGACACAAAAGAGTCACAAATAGCAAAATGTACATGAGGTGTTATAATTGGAAATATTAATAAAGCCTTCTGAAATGGTACCATGACCCATCATTGTTACAATTTTTAGATAGGTCACCTCAATGTTATCGAGTTCTTGAGCCTTTATTGACAGTAATTGCAAACTTAAATCCAAAAGTCAGTCTTGGTCTGTTTTGCTACAGTGTTTGGAACTTCTTCCTGTCACAGGAGATTTTGATAAACTCTACACATAACCTGGAAGACACAATTAAAAATGTTTATCTTATTATAACAATGAAAACCCACAGAAGGGATGTAAATAGCAAGCACAAATAATTGCTTCCATTCTTTTCATCTCAAGGGATTTCCAAGACAACTTACAGCCAGAGCTGAATACTGTGCTGCACTGGCTGAGTGATTCCCAAGTGAGTCTGGGAATAGCAAGCTCTGATATATCTACAATTGCCTGCATGGATATAGTGATAATAGAGACCTCTGACATTGTTTCTAGAAGGCTCATTATATTGTACACAAAAGACTGAAGAGCTGCATTGCTACAGTGATGTATATTGGTAGCACTAGGCTAAGGAAAAACAACTATAAATGTAATAAGCCACTTCCTAGAAAAGTAGATATGATTAAGGATCACACTTAAATCCTTTCCTTTTTAATAATTCTGATCATCAATAAAACTAAAGGTTTGAATGAGGAAGATCCTTGATTTTCCTGAAATGTTATATTGTGCTGCCAAGACAGTCTGGAGGGAATTATATAGCCAGAACTCAAATATGGAGGAGCACTGTCTCTTAATGATGCCATTCACATAAAAGCCATCTAGGAAGATAAACTTGTCCAGCCTAATTAATGACCTAAATTTCTCCTTGCCTTTCATCTTCCCAGGTTCATGATTATTTCTGACCCTTCTTCCTTTGGCAATTATTTCTTTAGCAGCTCATGGAAAGCAGAAATTAAGATGCAGCTGTTATGTCATGTACAAAAACATTTTTTTTCCTTATGGCTAGATATGTAAGATTTGAGATGGTAAATAGATGGTTATTGTCTTCTGTCACTTAGGTGCTGGGTAAATCTACTTATGATGCCCATAAAAACTGTATTTACAAAACCCTGAGAGTAGTTGTTTGTTTAATGTACTCTCTGCTATCTGTGTATCTTTTGTGCCCACACAAAAGAAATCTAATACACATAACGCCAAGATACAGTTTATTAAAATTTAATCAGAAACTACTCAGAATTAATTAAACGGATGTGAAATCCGGCAGCATACAGTAATCATGGAGATATTGTCTCTGCTATCCAGCAGAGATAGTAGTGATTGGTTACGTGCAGCATAATGCAGGAAATGTCAGTGAGATACAGAATTACTACTAGCATTAAAAAATTATCTAACTAACAGACAGCTTCAGTAAAATAAGTTTTAAGATATAGGTGTAAATTTAAGCATTTTCTATGCAGAAATGCATATGTGAATGTGTGAGTTGTGTGCTCAAATACTGCACATTTGCACAAGGATCTTCAGATGATGGGTTGCAGTGCAGTTTATCTCTCCGTTTCCAGGGTATTTTCTGTCCATATGGTAGGGTTTTGATAAGTATTCTCAATGGCCTACACTAGTTGGTGCATACAATTTGTTTTAAAAAGTAAAAACCTTTCAAGCAGCTCTTCACGGTAACGTTGCAAGAATAATTGTTATGGAAGTGTGGTATTTGTTTTACAGTTCCTCCTTGAAGACTATGAAGGGTGAAGATGAAATATAACAGAGGAAAATCAAAGAAATGTGGGAATTGAAAAAGCTAATAAATAGTACACCAGTCGCTGTCCACTTCTTGCTGATCTTTTGATGGACATGTCTCCTGTGCATAATTGGTGTATTGTCAATACTTCAAACCCCTTGCACTTTGTGTTACCTCATGACTTACTGTCTGGGAAAGAAATAATTAGTAGTAGGAAAAAAGAGCTTGTGAAACAGAGAGGAAAGGACAAAGCAACTGATTTAAAAGCAAGCTCTGCCTTAGAAGCAATTCTTTAGAAGTTTTGATGGAAACTTAGGCTCTGAAAATAGTTACAAAATTCTTGTATCACTATGTGTGAAAACAGAAGAACCTCTACGCAATGATATGGGTTAGTACAACTTATCAAGTGGCCTTTGTGACTTCCTACAGAACTGAATTGAAATTGCTTTAGAAAGTGGCTCCAAAGTTTTAATTGTTTTTTTCTGTTTCAACTTATAACTGAAAGGCAAAATTTCAGCTTCAGAGTTGCGTAACCAAAGCATTTATATAAGCAAGAGTGGAAAAAGGTTAGAAAGAGCTGTGAAAGTCTTTTAAATGGGGAAATTAGTGAAAAGTCCTGAGGTGTAAAAAGCATAGGTAGAAATTTTTGCAAAATACTAGAAAAAATATTCAGTTATGACTAGGCAACTTAACCAAACATCTCATACTGGTACAAACTCTAATATTTTGGTGCTGTTGTTTAAGAGACTGATGTTTGGAGATGTTTTCTTTTGATAATGGCATTTTTTTTAGATGTTATGCATCCCTAGCTTTTTTTGCACTGCTTTTTAAAATAATATGAATAGTAAGAAGCTGAGAAAAAGGCATTTTAAAATGTGTTTTCCCTGTCATACTTTGTCTGAGAACTACCATCAAACTTTAATATTCCTGTAAAATATTAAAAGAAAAAAAGTTGAAAAGTTCTGCCTGCATCTAAATATTGTTTTCTTTATATTAAAGTTTTTCAGGTTATATTTTGTTTGCATCAAACTTAAATAAAGCTAGACATCCAATTTTGGAGTTGTGAATCTGCTGCATTAAAATATCTACTCTCATTATAGTTTGAATCTTGACTTTCATTGCCTTCATTTATTTTCTTTCCAGACCATATATATTGTTTTGCTTGTCACATTTTAAAGAGAAGTACAGTGTGCTGAATAAATCTTCTCAAGAGTCTTTTAGGTATTCAAAAACAAAATTTCGTGGATTTATGGAGTCATAGGGAAGCTTTAGAAACTGGTCAGATATTGCAAGATGTACAACTTTCCTTTACATCATTCTTCAGACCTTGTCACCCCATGTGCATTTTAGACAACATACAGTCAGCTAAAAAAGAAATTTGATTGCATTTTGAAGCTCACTTTCTTTTTATTTTTACTTTTCATTTTTATATATTTTTCATGTCTGAAATAACAGACTTTTAATGGTCACTAAGTTTTTAGTACACAAGTAAACACAATTTCCTTTGACAAAAGACTTTTCAGCAGAGCATTCACATTTAATAACGTTGCAATGGAATGCTCATGTTGTCTGACTTTGTCTGTTATTCCCTAACCTAGTGATTTCTTATATGTATTATTTAGTGAGTATACATGTTCACATGCTGAATCTGCAGTTAGAGAGACATGCTGTGAATTATCCCTGGGGTTATATTCCACCTGCTGATGTAAATTCCTCTCCTTCACACTGAGATGTACAACCAGAATGTCCCTATGATTTTGTACTAGAACGGTGTGACTGCCCCATCCCTGGGAGTGTTCAAGGCCATGTTGAATGGAGCTTTGAGCAACATGGTCTGGTAGAAGGTGTCCATGCCTGTGCCAGGGGTTGGAACTAAATAATCTTTAAGGTCTTTTCCAACCAAACCATTCTGTGAGTCTATGATTTTATGGCGCTCTTCTACATAACATAAGCATACAAATGTTATAGTGCAGTTTTACACTTAATGACTAGTTTATATCACTAGCCCAAGGAAAAGGGATAGTTTGAGGGAAATACTTCCATAAAATACTTCCTATTTAAATAGTTAGAGGAAACAATTTTAAAAACTGGTTTTAAAATTTCTATTCCTTCAATTGGTAAAAATTCTAAGATTGTCATTTGACTAATCTTTGATTGCCTTTAACAAGAAAAGATGAGGAGGACACAAATATAGTTCAGCAGTAGGAACTGAGCTTCTGAAATGCCTCCTTTTTCTTCACCATTGACCATCAAAATCACAAAGTGTTGACAAAATATCACAGAGCGTTCCTTTATCGTGAAAAAATTCTCTTGAGGTTGCCTTCTTTTTCAAGCCTGCTGCACAAAATTGCCAAAAGAACAAAAGGAGCCTCTGTGAAACCATTGTTTATGATTTGCAGATGGCATTGCTAGATTCCCTGGATATTTTATTTGCAACTGAAGATGGCTGAAGACTTTTTAGTTGTATCATCAATTTTTTATATGCAAGTTTGGGGTTTTTTTAATATTAAATACTGTACTAAGTGAGGATCATGTCTTGATCTGACCTGATATTTTGCTCCTTTTTCTGCATTTCATTGGATCTTCTTCTGGGGATTTAAATATTATAAGAAAAAAAAGATGTTTATGAGGAGTCATGATGTTGTAATTGAATCAATCTGTCTGTCTGTCTGTCTCTATATCTGTCAGAGATTGCTGTGGTGGGATGTTTAAAAGACTGACAAGACAGGACAGTTTTAAACTATAAAACTCAACTTTACTACCTTCATTTATTAAAGGGGTTTTTCTTGCTAAGGTTTAATCCTTACATGTCATCATTACTACCTATACAAAACTGTTAGTATTAGATAACTGTTTTGTGCACTAACTGTGAGTCTGCTGGCAATGGTGCTGCACAGTCAGCACTGATGGCTCCTGTCCTTACTTGATCCTACTCACCAAGGTCAAGGTGATCAGTCTTGAGAGCTCCTCAATGAGACAAGTCAAGAAAAATGGGTTTGTCTTCCAATTTTCTGAATTGATATCTGATGCTTTTATCCTGTTGCCCTGTTTCCACCCCCAAAATAGGGATTTCTTCTGCTACTCACGCTGCTTATTTTGTTCCTCGGGCTACAAAGGTGATGAGGAGACTGGGGCATCTCATGAGGAAAGGCTGAAGGAGCTGGGTCAGTTTCAGCCTCAAGAAGAGATGACTGAGAGGGGACCTCATCCCTGTCTGTCAGTATCTGCAGGGAGGGGTCAGAGCATGGACCAGGCTCTGCTCTGCAGTGCCCAGCAGTGGGACAATGGGCACAAACTGATGCACAGGAATTTCCACCTGAACAGGAGGAAGAACTTCATTCCTGTGCAGTGACCGAGCACTGGAACAGATCACTGAGAGAGGGTGTGGAGTCTCCTTCACTGGAGGTATTCCAGAACCATTTGGATGCAATCCCAGGTCATGTGCTCTGGGATGAACCTGCTTGAGCAGGTTTCAACCTGACCCATTCTGTAATTCTGTTTTCCTCCATCTTGCCAAACATCCTTGTTGTGCTGTCTAGCAGGATGTCCTGCCTATTTTTATCCTTTTCTCCTATGTGGTGACTTTGTTGCTTGGTTGCCTTGGAGGTGTACCTATCCCGCTCCGTCCTGTGCTTCTTACATTGCTAATACACCAATGTAAAGCTTTGTGTGGCTATGACACCCCAACACTATAAAATGCTCACATATTGCTGTTGGCTGCACCACTTTAGCGTGTTTACTTTCAAGTTCAAGGCAAGTCGATATATTAATTCCAACCCAAATAGTACATTTATAATTGATATGCGTCATTGACCTTTGCATTGGCTACAATGATAAGGTCTGCCAATATTTATAGATTAAAACCATTGTTTGCATTTAGAGTGTCAATGTAAACTAACTTCTCAGCCAGGAGACAGTTCAGTTTGAAAAAGTTTATGGAGGCCTCCTGCGTCAATATGCACGATGAGATATGAATTAGAATTATTTGTTGACTTTGGCTGTTGCTTTTCTTTCTTACTTCCCTGATTGCTGTGTTAGATCTTGGTATTTTTTATTCAGGTAAATATTTCTCTTAAGAACAGCTGCTTTCTTTTCTTTCTGCCTTGGTGATGTAACTTGCATTTGCCTCTTCAGTCTTTTGACGGGACACTGTCTTACTTTTCTTACGAATCCCAGGATTTCTCTTACTCTGTACATAAACCTTAAGGTATTTCCAAAAGGAAGTTCAGAATATTTTGCTATATTAATTCTTCTATCACTGATTTTCTAAACCTTCTGGTTAATTAGTCTTCTCTGTCCCTACTCAGCAGCTTCTCTTGCAGAAAATTTCTCAAAGGAAGGACTTTTACAGCCTTTTACAACCTTCCACACAAAATTCCTTACATGAAAATTTTAAAGGACCTTGTACTGTTGCCCCCTATTTTTCAAAGTCCTTCAATTAGAAAATGGAAAAGCAAATAACACAAATAAAATGGAGAAGTAGTGTTTTTAAAAGATAGCTATGTTATAAATCTCATTTTTCTTGTTGTTGTCATAACCTTTGGAGAATTCATTAAAGGAGTTCCAGTTTCTGAAAAACTACCCAGTCTCGGTAGGAAATTGTTAATGGAATGCAATGGCTTCTCCTAATTCCTAAATATTAACAAAAGGTGAAGAATAAAAAAAAAAAATCATATTTTCATAATGCTAAAATAAAACTAGCTTTTAATATAAACATGGTCTGTTTCTTAACATAAATTACTAAAATGCTTTCAAGAAATTGTTTCATGCCCATATGGAAAAACCTATTTCAGATGCATAAAATGATCGGCAAAGAGGCATAGGCAACACTGGTGATAATTAAAATCTATTTCAAAAGCACAATTCATTGAGACTAATTGTTTAAATAATGCCTGGTATGTAATCAATATTTTAATTTACGGGCTAGAAAAACTATAAAAAAGTCTTCAAATTATTTTAATCACTTCACAGAATATCAGATTCATGATGTGCTTTACTCAGCCTCTGGACAAGGGTGACTCATGACTGAGTTTTACCCCTTACTACCCAACACATTTCCTGGGGTAAAGTAGCAAAATTTCCAGCAGGTGGAAGGAAGTGATCCTGCCCCTCTGCTCAGCCCTGGTGAGGAACATCTGGAGTGCTGTGTCCAGTTCTGCACTCCTCAGGACAAGAGAGACATGGAGCTCCTGGAGCGGCTCCAGTGGAGGTTACAGAGATGATGAAGGGATGGAGCATCTCTCATATGAGGGAAGGCTGAGGGAGATGCGGCTGTTCAGCCTCAAGAGGAGATGAGTGAGAGGGGACCTCATCAGTGTCTGTCTGTGTCTGCAGGGAGGGGTCACAGCATGGACCAGGCTCTGCTCGGTGATGCCCAGCAATGGGGCAAGAGTCAAAGCGAGAAACTGATGGACAGGAAATTCCATCTGAACATGAGGAAGAAATTCTTTCCTGTGCAGTGACCAAGCACTGGAACAGATCACCCAGAGAGGGTGTGGAGTCTCCCTCACAGGAGATATTCCAGAACTATCTGGATGCAATCCCAGGTCATGTGCTCTGGGATGACCCTGCTTGACCAGAGAGATGGGACCAGATGACCCACTGTGGTCCCTTCCCACCTGATCCATTGTGGGATTTTGTGATTCTGTGATACAGACAGACTGCTGAAATTAGATCAGGAGTTTCTTTGCTTGCTTAGTCAAACTGAATATTACCTGTTTTGTGAAGTAGGTGAAAATTATTAGTGATACTGGGAACAGGTGTTGTACAGTGATTGTGTGAGTTAATATTTAGTGTTCCGAGTCGTATGGCTAGGTAGAGGGGTAATGTGGTAAAAGGATGTTAAAGTATTTTTATCCTGTCCTTATTCTTTGTTTATGTGAAGACCAATGAGGTCCTTGCAGTCTGTCCACATTCCCTTTAGCCCTAGTCTAGCACAGAAACAACAGGTCTGACACTGAATTTTACAGTCTCCCATAACTCATATCAAGTTCTATTCTTGCATTTCTTTCACCTTCCTATATCTGACCCACACAGCCAGCTCTGGATAGAAGCTGATGTGAGAATTTACTTGGGGACATGCTGAAGCTTTGCCCAGGCTGCTATAGCAGGACATAATTCATAAAACATTCATAAATCTTTCTAAAAATAAATGCTATTCTTGCTCAGAAAAGGACAAAGAGATTTCTGACAGAAGACAGCAAAGGAGGAATAGTTCCTTCTGAGGAACTACTTGCAAATTGTTTCCAATTTTCTGCAAGTATAGGTCTTCCACTCTATTCTGTTACTGTAAAAAAGTGCCATTTGCTAGAGGATCAAGGACAAGATTTGTGTTGCAGTCCTCAATATTGCTATAGTAAGAGTAATTTGGTGTATCTCTTATGGTTTGTATTTCAAAAGATGATATTCAACCAAGTGCTGGACTATTTCAGATTCCAGGTAATTTACTTTCTTACAAAATAGCCCAATAAATAAAGTATTCTAACCCCGCATTAATTTCAATGGTGTGTAAAGTTATTTTGAAGGTAGCATATTTGGAAAAAACTCTCCTGGCAATATGTCTCTTTATGGGCACCGGTATAAAACTGTTACCTAAAAGAAATCTGTATTTCAGTGCATAGACATTGTTTAATCAGATTTATCAGGCTTAATTCTGGTGTCTGTGATTCATATGTACCCATACTCAGTAATCAAATTTATTTCAGTCCCACCATTACATTTTTCTTTAGGTTTAGGTTTTTTCTTTAGGAAAAAACCCTTAGTAAATGAATCCTCAGCCTGTGAATTTAAGATTTAAATGTGGAACATAATTTCATTTGCTAGAGTATCTGACTTCAACAACCAATGTTACTGTTTGTATCAATAATAGTATATGAATATTTTTACACATTTTAATATTTTATCTCCATAGATTTCAGATAGTCTTAAAGTAACAAAAGCAAAGGAGAAATATTTAAAACAAAAGCAAAAGCTTAATAAGAACTATTTTGCGAAAGCTGTTCATCCTCAGCATCTTAGAGGAAGGGGAACTTACCCCAAAATACTCCTGAGAGCTGAGGAAAATCACTAGTAATTTACTAGGCAAACCTCCTTATTCTGCAGGTGGCTATTTATGGGCATTTTATGTGTGACAATTGATGCTGAGTGATTGACACTCTTCCTCATCCTCTCTTTTAAAAATGATCTGCCTTTCTTTTGGTTTAGAGCAGCAGTGCTGCTAATGTTTTGTTTTCTCTATAGGATCCACAGTCTCAATGTTACAGATTTTGTTTTGGTTTGGATGTCCACATAATTCCACTTTTCAAAAGTAATGCATATGAAAGTGTTATTGGTTATAAATGACCTTCTCAGAAAATTTACTGGAGTATATAAAATTATTTTAAATTCTCGAAGTTCTTGAACAATGTGTGGCGCCAAGATATGCTTGAAATCTGTTAGACCTGCAGACACAAGGTGGTAGTATCAGTCTTTAATAATAATTGTTTAGGGTGGCACTGCTTTTAGTTAATAGCCTTTGTTCCCTCTCCCTTCCAAGCAAGGGCTAGAGAAAATCCTTTGATTTTGGTCCTGCTAACATTCAGTATATATCTCGAACTACTGATCAAGCATCAATCAAGTGCTAAACTGGTAAATTACAAATATGCAAATGAAATCCAAGTAAAGATCTTCATCTCTCCCAACAAGCTAGAGAAATTGTATATTTTTCTGGTTTGTCATGTTTCTTCATAAATTCTTAGAATATTGAAGAGAAAAGTGAAAAATAAGGCATTCCAGACAGACAGATTACCTTTAAAAGACTATGTTTGCCATGAAATATGAATCCCACATTTCTAGCATTCTGACAAATGATCAAGTCATGGATAATTTGTTAGGAAACTGCAGGCATTTTATTCTATAGAAATCTCACAAAGAACAGGGACCCTGAGTGATAGATGCTGGTAACCCCTATCTTTTGCTGACCATCTTCTTAAGGGAATAAAAAAATCTTTATGAATGCAGTAAGAAAAAAAATAAGAATCTACTACTTAGCATTTGTCATTTTTTTAGGAAGCATATTAGCATGCTTTTAAAATAATACTCTAGTATTCTATGCCATTATACTCTATTTTTAAGTAAGATTTAATGCCAAAGCATAGACTTGACATTTAACTTGTTCTGAGGGGTTGTCTGTGGTATGGTATCATATTCATACAGTCACACCAAATTGTGGAAGCTCATCCCAGGGATCACTTAATACTCTTTTACCTCTAAAAAACCTTCAGAACTGCAGAACAGTGATTTTTCTTTTCCACCAGGTTGTCACGGTGGCTGCTCTTTCACCTCCAGTCTCCTCAACTCCAACATATCAAAACACCAATATATTACAGAAAGTTCCATTCATTCCTTTTCAATTGAAACCTGTAGAAGAGGAAATGGTCAAGTCTTTGTTAAAATAGTAGGATTGTGGAATGGTCAGCTGGAGCACATTGCTTAGGACCGTGTAAAGTCAGGTTTTGGGCACCCCTAAGAATGGAGACTCCACAACCTCTGTGGGCAGAACTTGTTCCAGTGTTCAACCACTTCCTCAGGGGAAAAAAAACTTCCTTATTTTTAAATGATATTTCCAATTTTTCAGTTTTGTGCTCATTGATTCTTGACTTGTCACCAACAAGAAGGGTCTAAGTCCCATTTCTTTACTTGCACAATCAGGTATTTATACGCATGGATAAGATTTCAGAAAATCTTTTCTGATCCATGCTGAACAGTTCCAGATCTTCCAGCCTCTCTTCAGGAGACAGATGGTCCAAGACTCTAACCTGCTTTGTGCCACTTCCATGAATTTTCCTAGCAGTGCACACCCCTGTCTGTCTTTTACTGGAGAACCCAGCGCTGGACCCAGCATCCAGATGTGTTGAGGAGAGGAGAAGGATCACCTCACTTTACCTGCAGGCAGAGTTCTACCTAATGCAGCCCAAGATGCTGTTGGCTCTTTGCCACAAGGCCACATTGCTGGCTCATGGTGAACTTTCTGGGACCAAAAGCCCAGTCAGTCAAATCCCAGCCTGTATGGGTATCTGGGGCTGTTCTTCCCCAGATGCAAATCTTTGCATTAGGAATTTCTGAAGGTACTTTCACATCTGTTTCACAAGCCTGACAGGGGCTCTCTGAATCAGCACAACCATCTATCTTCCAAACACTCCTTTTTCCCCTGTGCAGTGTTCCTGCTGCCTTTTTTCCTATTTCCTAGGATGGGCCATTCTGGAGCATAAAGAAGGTGATCTTTGAAAATCAAAGAGATATTAATTTTTTCCCCAGGGCCCTATCCCATACATTTCTTCCAAGCAGCTTCCTAAGCAGACCTGCTTTCCTAAAGTCCAGGGCTGAAATACTCGTCTCACTAACTCCTATTTAGACATCAACACTGCAGCCAAAGCTGCTCCTAAACTTCACATCTTCAGCCAGTTCTTCTTTCTTGATACAGTCTTTGCTTTTCACACTTGAAATACCAGGACTGATATTTAATAGAATTAAATTAATAGAACTTAATAGAAATTAATCTTTTGTTATAGTGAAGGCCTTTTATGCTAGTCTTATCTTTCAGCATTGAAACACTTCTAGCAATCTGACCTTATATGAAGATACATTGTCTAATAAATACTATGCAAAAGAAGGTTTATCTTGTTTGTATTTCAATTATTTTTCCATGAATTTTTGATGCAGATAATGTTTAGTCAGCCATTCCCCATGCGTATGTGTGCGTAATGTGGTAAGGTGGCATAATTGCTTTTCTGGCATGAGTTTATGATTTCTTCATTACTAATATGACAAGGTGTGCTGGTTTTTGCTGGGGTGTAGTTAGTTTTCTTCCCAGTGGCTGCTGTGGGGCTGTGTTTTGGATTTGTGCTGAACACAGGGTTGATAGAGATCTTTTTGTTGCTGCTGAGCAGGGCTGACACAGACCCAAGGGCTTTTCTGCTTTTTGTGCTGTCAGGCTGGCAGGGAGGTTGGGTGTGCTTGGGGGGCTGGGAGAAGACACAGCCAGGACAGGTGACCTCAACTGACCAAAGGGATATTCCAGACCATATAGCATCATGCTCAGTGTATAAAATGGGCATAGAAAGGAGAAGTGGGGGCTGTTCAGAGTGATTGTGTTTGTCTCCCCAAGTTGCCATTGCACATCATGTGCTCTGCTGTGGATGCTGAACACCTGCCTGCCTATAGGAAGCGGTGAATTAATTCCTTTTTTTTTTTCTCTGCTTACACCTGTGGCTTTTGCTTTTCCTATTCAACTCTCTGTCTCAAACCATGAGTTTTCCAGCTTTTTCAGCCTCCTAGTTTTATCCCAAATCCCACTGATGGGGGAGTGAGCTGCATGGTGCTTGGCTGTTGGCTAGGGTTAAACCATGACAGAAGGCTAAAAATCAGAAGTGCCAGGTTCTCCTAAATGAATGTTATGAGTCTTAAGGATGGATTATCTGTGACAGAATGATTGAGGAATACTCAGAGAATGGCTGAATAAGAATAGCTCCTGGAAAATCAGCCCATCAGTTTGATGACTGAGTTTTAATTAGAAATCTTGAGTGTTTTCTCTACAACTTTGAATTATTTATAACTTGTATGACCTAATTCAATTAGGTGAGAATTAGGAAAAATTCTTATTTATCTCTAGGTTAATTTTGGTTAAATTAGAGATGAATTAGAAGTATTAGAATGGAAATATTATCAAATCTAGGCTATCCTCTGATACAGGGTCTGAAAAAGACTTGAATTTGAATATTGTAATATTTCAGTAGTTATGGTGGAACCTCATTTCTTAAGTAGAGAAATTCTACTGTTGGAGGGGCTTTTTTGCATTCCCACTGTGTAGGCTAAATTTAGATTTTAAGATGCTCCCAAAATAAAACTGGAATCCTGCTAAGTGGAAAAACAGTGAGAGCTAGAAATTCTAGAACACTGTGGAGATTTGGAGATCTAGGTCTCCTTGAGTTCCACATCCAAGACTTTTGATTTAAACCATTTCTGAGCAAAGCAAAGCTACAACAGCTTTAGCTTGCAGCACTAATACTGTGAGATGAAAGAAATGCTGAGATTATAGAGAGACATTATTTCTTACCATTCAGACTTAAATGAATCAACACTTTTTTCTTAAATTGTATTTTCACTAAAAGAGAGACTGCCAGCTTTCATCAATTGCATTAATACTAAGTGCTCCCAAATTTCAGGATGAAATAATTATGTTAAACTAATGTGTGATTGAAAATAGTTACAGTTATATTGATTTACACTGTAGATCTGAGAATGGAATTTTCAAGCTTGGCAGGTTTGTAAAGTAGAACCTTTTAATAAATCTAGAAATATTAGTTATGCGGTAAAGTTGAACATTTAACTATTGCATATGACATTTAGCTATTAAAGAAACAGAAGCACTGGCAGTATAAAAATGATCTGATTTTATCAAGATATATTTCTCTAAATGCAGGAACATATTTCTAGGATAAAATTAGAAACAGTTAGACAACTTTAAATATGGATGTAGCAAGTGTATTGAATGTGAGAAGAGAAATTAAATCATGAATCCTGGAATATGTGTGCCCATGTGAGTAGGTTGGATGTGGGCATAGTAGAGTGGGACCAAATCTGGATTGCACTTTCCAGCACCAATCATTATTTCCTCATGCACGAGAAATGCTTTTGACAGAAAAAATTTGACCCGAACAATTGTTTTTTTTTCTTCACCCTCCCTAATTCTCTTCCTTTCTTATAACATAGTATGAAAAGGCATATGGTCTGGAGTTTCAGGGTTTTTGGTAGTTTTGCTTTTGTTTTACTTTACACTAAAATTTACAGTGCGTCTCAGGGTACAGTTGCTCCACTTCTGTTTCATTATTTGACTATCCCACACTCTGAGTAGTATAAATCTAGGATCAAGATTTGCCAATACTGACATTTCAGATGTTTAGGGAGATATTAAATCTATATTTAATTTAAATTAATCTACACCTCTTGTATCATTGCATTATAAATTTATTATGCTCCCCTACAAAGGAATTGTGCAGTGTAGTTCTTGGTTGTCATAAATGCTATTTATTCTTTAGCATCACATATAACCATAACTTCAAATGTAACATCCTTTGTACAGTCCTTGAAAGGGAGCTTTGCTTCTGAAAAGCCTTCTCATGATAATGCCTGGAGTGATGGATTCAAATTCAACAGAGAGAAAGTGTTCTAAGACTAAAATTCTGAGATCAGAGAAGTAAATATATGAATTGTAAATGAGCTACATAGCTATTCAAGGCCACTGTTAGAGTCTTAACTACAAAAAAGCAATGTTTCTTTGTTCAAAATAAATAACTCCAAATCAAATATCTTACCATTTTTAATGGGGAATAATCAAATGTTTATATCTTTGCTGTGTTCTATAGCTTCACTGATTTTCCGTACTTAATAAACGAGGGAAACGTAGAATATTTTTTATTACTGTAATACATGCACAATGGACAGGTAATTTCTCTTTCATTGATATGGCAAGAATCAATCCAATCACCAGGAAATAAAGGTTAAGTATTTTAAAGAGACCAAATCTTGATTATGTGCAACTTGTCCAAAACTCCAATCTACTCTTCCCTACTACTATGGAAACATAGCAAGAGATTAACTCTTCTTATGGTTTTATGCAGAGATATATGGTGTATTCCTTCATTGTAAAAAGTACGGTTGCATGGAAGTTTAAATGGAAGAATGTTTTTGCATCTGGCTGGCTGTTGTCTCTTTATTTCATAGAATCATAGAATGGCTTGAGTTGGAAGGTGCCTTAAAGATCCTCTTGTCCCAACCACCCTGCCATGAGCAGCAACACCTTCCACTAGACCAGGCTGCTCATACCCCCATCCAGCCTGGCCTGGTACACTTCCAGGGATGGGACATGCACAACCTCCTTCAGAAACCTGTGCCAGGGCCTCTCCAGTCTCACAGTAAAGAAATTCTTCCTAATATCTAATCCAAATCTACTCTCTGTCAGTTTGAAGCGGTACCTCTCCTCCCCTCCCTGACCCCCCCGCACCCCCTCGTCCTATCACTCTAGGTCCTCGTAAATAGTCTCTCTCCAGCTTTCCTGTGAGCTCCCTTCAGGTATTGGAAGGCCACAGTTAGGTCACCCCAAAGCCTTCTCTTTTCCAGCCTGAACAATCCCGAGTCTATCAGCCATTCCTCACAGCAGAGCTGCTCCCTCCCTCTGATCACCTTGGTGGCCTCCTCTGGCCTGGCTCCCACAGGTCCCTGTCCCTCCTGTGCTGGGAGCCCAGAGCTGGATGCAGCACTGCAGGTGGGGTCTCAGCAGAGCGGGGCAGAGGGGCAGAATCCCCTCCCTGCCCTGCTGCCCACAGGGCTTTGGATGCAGCCCAAGATACATTTCTCTTTCTGCCCTCCCAGGGCACATTGCAAGTTTTAAAAAGCTTCTAATAGTTATAGTAAATACTGAGAAATCAAAACCATATTAGATGTATACGTAAATACATATCTGGGTTCCCTTTTGAGAATAGACAAGTTCTTTTAAAAAAAATTCCAGTCATATTCCTGATTTCCAGTAATGCCAAGTCATAGTAGAGTACATGCCTGCAATGGATAAGGCAGAATAGGAAATTAGCTGAGCAGTCCCTCATTATATGGCTGTCTTATATTAAAAATATCAGGAAAACACAGGAAAAAAATTATAATTTTAGATGACTTTTCCATTTAATGTTTTTTATTAGTCTCCACTGTCTTATAGATAAGGAAAAATCAGATCCTCCTCATGTAAACAGAGATTTTAAGTGCTTGGTATCATTCTGCCCAAGAGATATGAACAGGAGGTAAATATGATCCATTAGGTTTATGTACAGTGGGATTATTTTACACACAGACATGTATTGTACAACTTCACAATTTAGTCTCAATGTGGAAAAAAAATCCTATATGGAAATGTAAGAATAATATCTATTGTGCTGTCAAGTAGTACTTTAAGTATTAGAAAGTTAAATAGAACGGAATAGAGCAGGACAGAAAAAATAGATGACATGAATTTTTCTGGCAAAGTGAGGCTTGAGTGGAGAGCTCCAGGATACCTGTGACCATCTAAGTCTAATTCCTGTGTATCTTTTTTAATAGCAGACTCAAGAAATTCTTACATGTATTTATTTCCCTATAGAGGTGACCTAAATAGTCCTCTGTCAAACAATTGGCAGAATAGCAGTCTTCACTGCATGGTCTTTTTTATCCAAACAAGAAATTTTGAGCTCTAAAAAACCCTTGTAACCCTGTCAGCCCTGCTTAACCTCCATTAGAGGCTTCAATTTGGCTGTCTGTCTTCTCTGAAGTCTAAAAGCTGTTACTTGGCTGTCATAAACTGGGATGGCTGATGGTCATGGCTATTGCACTGGATAAAGGCTGGAGCTGAGAGGCAAGGAGAATTAGGAAAACCGTGCTGCTTGCTGT
This sequence comes from Dryoscopus gambensis, assembly GCA_013389985.1. Taxonomy (NCBI): domain Eukaryota; kingdom Metazoa; phylum Chordata; class Aves; order Passeriformes; family Malaconotidae; genus Dryoscopus; species Dryoscopus gambensis. The sequence continues at coordinate 22,892 of WEIT01014210.1, forward strand.
GTGTGTGCTTTTCTTCATAGTGAAGGTGAAGTCTGGCTTTTCCATATGTTGCTAATCTGCCAATTTTCATACATATGCCCTCAAAACATTTAAGAAAGGAAGGATGATTCAAAAAAATCAGTTGCAGTTCTTCAAAACATCAGGTTCTTATTGAAAATATACAATTATAACTCTCCTCTACTTTTTTATAATAGTGTGTTCAAATTATCTAATGTTTTTGAAGGGAAAGAATGTCATGAAAAGCATATAGGAACGTGCTGAAAAGTGCTACAGCAATAAAGAATTTAAGTGATTTCAGTGAATTCAGGTGAAATGGTTCTAATTGCATGCATTCTCTTTGAAATTCAAATGTGAAAAACCACATGAAATCAGGAGTACATTTTGGAATATATTTGGTACATTAGAGGAGAGAGAATAAAATCGTCTCTGAGGTAAATGATCACAAAAATATTAACCAGAGTGAAAAGTATATAACTTTCAGGCAAGGAAATCCTCCTCTCGACTCCTATTCCCCTCAAGATTTCTTATTTTTTAAAGTCATTCTATTAGAAATTATATGGGTAAAAGAAGTAATTCTCAATGTTTTAAGTTTGGTTTGCAGTTCTAACATAAAGGTACAAGGAATGAAAAAGAAAATTTTACTTGAATGCATGATTTTAGGAAATTCCAGAAATTGCACTGAAAAATGATGGGAAAACACTCAGCCTTCCTCTTGGTGTAGAAAGAAGAAATTTCTTGTTCCATTTCCATCTTTTGTATCAGCAATGGTGTGGCAGCAGGACCAGGACAGTGATTGTCCCCCTGTGCTGGGCACTGGTGAGGCCACATCTCAAATTCTGTGTCCAGTTTTGGGGCCCTCGTTACAGGAAGGACATTGAGGTGCTGCAGCGTGTCCAGAGAAGGGAACAGAGCTGGGGAAGGTCTGGCGCACAAGTCTGGTGAGGAGAAGCTGAGGGAGCTGGGGGGACTCAGCCTGGAGAAAAGGAGGCTCAGGGGGAACCTTATCACTCTCTACAACTCCCTGGCAGGAGGGTGGAGCTAGGTGGGGATCAGGTTCTTCTCCCAAAGAACAGCTAGGTAGGGCAAGATAGGTCAAGAGGAAATGGCCTTAAGATGCACCAGGGGAAGTTTAGATTGGACATGAGGAATAATTTATTCAATCAAATGGTTTTCAAGTATTGGAACAAGCTGCCCAGGGAAGAAGTTGAGTCAATGGTCCTGGAGGTATTTCAAAGACATGTAGATGTGGCGCTGAGGGTAATGGTTTAGTGATGGGCTTGGCAATGCTGGGTTAACAGTTGGACTCAATGATCTTAAAGGTCTTTTACAACCTAAACTGTTTTATGATTCTTTAATTTTAAAGGGAAATCTGTTTCCCTCCTAGCTGCTCTGCCTTTTGGGGGAATTGAATGTCCTACCTTCATCTCTTCGTGTGGGAGAGAAGAGGGACATTACACTTATTTTATTTTCCTTGGGAGAAACGTCCCATCTCTCACTTTCTCAAAAGCAAATGAAGTGCAAAGTTCTACCCTGCCATGTAGCTCAGTCTTTTGTTTATATTTAAGCCAAGCACCATGGTTTAGTTAATTTCCTGTCTATCTTGAAACAAGGAAGATGAGGCCGCAATTATTTCTCTTGTGGGCACTCTTGGTTTCTCTTTTAATGGTACACGCACACGGTTTTCTTGCAGTGCCATAGGAAAATGTGGTGCTTTGAAAGTTTTTTTAAGTGAATGTTGTTCTTGCTGGTATATTCTACCTGCACCATCACAACATGAGACACATCCTCATGTACAATCCTACAGCTCTAGTAATACCTATTCACATAACTGAAGTATTCACCAGGTGCCCCACAATCTTTTACTTTCTGAGTAGTCTGTGGAACCAGATACTAAATGATAAGTCAGGACAGTCAGTGGGCAAAAGGCTTTCAAAGCAATTACTTCTCAGGGATTTCTTAGGTTTCAGATCTTTCTAATCCTGGAAAAAGAGATTGAGGAAGAGAAGTTTTAAGCCAGTTTTGGTAGTATTTTAGTCTCATGTAGCTGTGGAAACAAAAGTGTTTGTATTCCAATGTGGGATTAAAACAAATTTGGTACCTCAAAACTCCATTATGCTGATACAGTTCTGATCCAGTCCCCTGAGGAACAGACAGAACAAAAAAGAGCAACATCTTTCTTTGTTTTTAAAGCACATCTTTGAAACAAATAAATGAATTCTCATGGCCATTTCAGGTTTAGGAACCAGAAAGAGTTATAGTCTAAGTAAAACCTACATTAACAGTTCAGCAGTAACATCCATTTCAGATGTGGCTGCTTTCTTTTGCTATTATTTGCATTCTCTGCAGCTACTTTAAAATTGGATGGTTGATGAGAGCTGTGTTAATCACTTTTACTTCTTTGAAGCTGCTCACTTGAGAAAAGGAAATAAAAAATCTTACAGGGATATTTTAAGGGACATATAACCTCTATACTAAATGGCTACTCTGTTTTTGTTGTTCCCTCTTCTCCCAACATGTTTAAGTTGTGCTCTAAAAACTTAGCAAAGCAAGTACTTATCCTCTAACAAAGAGACATTAAATTTATTGAATTAGGGAACAGTGACAGCTTGTCCTTCACACAGCTTTTTCTAGGATATTTTTTAAATTATAAGCAGAGAAAACAATGCTTTATGTCACAGAATATAACATGGCATTTTATTTTGTCTCAAGAAAAAGATTTCATCCCTTTCATGAGAGACAACACATGCCAGATTATGTATATTATTTTTAATAAATCTCTAATCAATAATTTTTCAAGTTTTCCTTTCCTATTTTTGTTTAAATGTGACTTAAAATCAAAATAATGTATAGAAGTTATTCTTCTGCTAACATATATATGTATTTGCAATTAACTACTTGCTGTTTCTTAATTGTGCTGAAAACGTCCTTTTACTGTTAATTTAAAAGTTCTTTTGTGGAGCAACTTGTCTTTCTACATATCTGTGTTGTTTTTATAAACATGTTCATTCTGAGACAGCTGTTTTTGTCTTGGTGTGTCTCAAGAACTCCACTTATGAGATATTGTATTAAGATACAGAATTCCAATTCCACATATGGTATTAATCTAAATTAATAAAATGCAGCTGAGTGAAGCCACTGGCTAAATATAGGAATCTATATAATTGAAGATACTTTTAATAAAGATAATTCTTACATTCAGCTACTGGAATTTGGAAATGAAATGAATGTACCTTAAGCATTGTAAATTGATGGAAAAATTCTGGAAGGTTATGCAAAGCTTGTCTTCATTTAAGAGTTTCATTTAAAGACATCTTGCTGCTTCAAACATTAACATAAATATTACAGTAAGTTTTCTCTTTTGACTTTGTATGACATTGTAGAAATATAAGTTTTGCATATAGTCATGTTTAAGGAAAAAAAAAAAACAAAACCAGCCAATCAAGCAACCCAAGCTTCAGCCTGTACTCATAAATGCCAGTCCATTTGTTTGTTTTAATTATTTTAGTGTGTGTTTACTCTCTACTTGGAAATGTTGTGCTGGGGCTCCACACAAACCAGGTATGATGCTTATGCACAGAATCACTGGTCACACATTATTTAGGAACTCATTCTCTCCTTGAGATGGGGGGAATAAACTGAAACCATGACAAAATAGAAAATTCCAAAACAATTTTGGAATGAGAATATTTGGGTGTGGATTTCTACTGTGAGGATGTTGTCTTGGATCACTTGAAGGATGGAAAGTGGTTGTCACAGCAGACTGCTGCAGTCTATGGTCACAGACCTAAAATTAATCTACTTTATTCACTGGAGATTCTAATTAAGATATTGCCAAAGAGTATTTGGTTAAAGTGTCATTGAACATAAAATTTGATAGCACATTATTAGTAATAAAGACAAATAAATGTGTGAGAGGAGGAAGATCAGAACACGAGTGTGCTGCCTGTGTGTGTGTGATACGTGCTGGCAGCTGTTCCAAGTAACGTAACTTCAACTTTACCTGCAGTACCTGTTTGAAGACAGCTAAAGGCATAATTCAAAATAACAGCAATAAGCAACACTATTATTATTATTGTTATCATTGTTATTATTATTAATGAATACAGAAAAACAGAATATGAGGTCTACATCTAGGTGAGTTTTTAGATCATAAGATTCCATCACTAATATTTAAATTAATAAAATTATATTGATTTTCCCTTTTTTTCTCCTAGTCATAGGAATATAATTTTAGTATTTTGAGGATGATGTTTGATAGTGTGTTGAGCTGCAAACTGATTTAAATCACTAACACATGCAACCAGTGTATAATCACTGCTTGTTTCTTTTTTTTTTTTTTTTAGGAAAAATTCCATAAATTGATGCTATGATACTATTTTCTAGTTCTTGTGACACTGAATGCACTGCATGGATGAATCTCTATCTCTTTGCAGGTGATTTTTTTACTAGTTGCAAAGTGATGCTACCTGTCCCTGATCCTAATTATACAACTGTTTCTTGAGAAATGTAATAGTAGGAATTGATCTCCTTATAGCACTGGATATGAAAAGTCCATGAAAAATAAGGAATTAAGAATGTCAAGTTAATATAAAATATTTAAATGTTAATTTTAATAGACATAGTTTGGCTAAGAGAGTGATAGTGATCAATACCTTGCAGTAGAAATTCTATAATTGCTGTTTGCAAACAATGAATTGATTAATTATTAACCATGCAACCGACAGAGCTTAACATTTGATGTAATT
>WEIT01014213.1:0-37638 GCA_013389985.1 Dryoscopus gambensis
GTTGTCTGGAGGTTGACTGGTGCATTCTGCGCATCAGTGCTGAGGACTGCTTTCTGATTGTTGTTGATAGCAGTAACCATGGCAATGGTAGGTCTCTGACCCACAACAGAGGCAGGCATGGTCGCAGTTGCTGCTTTCAAGACGAGAGGTAGTGTCTTAGTGGTGATCATAGAAGCTGTAGTTACAGTTTTCTAAGGGAAACAGAAAATACACTGTAAGAGACAGAGACACTCCGTATCAGACAGGATGTGGGTTGGTTAGTCAGAAACAATAGACAGCATGAGAAAGAAAAGGCAGCTCTGAGCCTATCTACCTGCTGTTCAGACAAGCACATTATCTTATGCCTATGAAAACTGGATAGCTAGAAAGCATTCTCATTTGAGGCACCTATTTGGTCTGTTTTAATCACCTGCAGCATTGCAGATTGAATCAAAACATATTCCTGAGAAAAATCACAATTAAGTGTTAGTAGTGGCATATGCATTTTGGATCTTTCAGTTTCATGTTAATTCCAAACACGCACTGCCAATATCAAACCTATAAGGTGGAGGTTTATGAAACACAGCAGCAAACTAGCTTCTCATCAAGTAAAACTCTTATTTTCAAATGGAAACTGTAGTTACAGTGATCCTCACAATCAGAGAAAGAGGAGGAAAAATGTTCATAAGTTGGTTTCTTTAAAAACAAAAATGTATTTTTATTATGGGCATCCCAGTTTCAGCTTTAGTGACGTATACAGTTATCTTGCACTGAACTTTCTTTCCTAAGAGTATCAGTAGGGTTGTCCTGAAGTTGTAAGAGCTGGCTGTTAGTCTGTTCAGCTGCAGGCAATTAAGTTTAACTTTTGTGGAATGGGCTAGTTTCAGAACATATATTTGACACCATGATTGCTCTTGGCCTGTTTTAAAAAGAATGGTTTTGAATCATGTAACACCAGCATTTATCTGAAATGCCTCAATAATCATGCCCAAAATTCCAAAGTTAAAGCAACTATCATTTCACTGTTTTGTTTTAAAAGGTACTGCCTTCCAAATGCTACGGAAAATGGACATTACAAATCTCATTCAAAAAGCAACAAGGTGAGCATCTCCATATAAAACCAGAACACGATGAGAACAGAAAACTCATGACAAGTGACACTCGACAGAACGGCAAATGATCTTATTTCTTTTCTCTTTGGTGTAAAAAATCCACTGCACCAACGGCACTGCATCTTCAAAACTTCAGTGGCATGATCAAATGCTCTTAGTACTTAACCACCATTCTCTCCTGATGTCACCTCTAGGTTCTACAGGGGAAAAAATGGAAAACCAGGTACCAGGCAGTCTTTGTGTTCCGAACATGCCTGATTTAGACTACTTGATTTTAATCATACAAGACCTTTATCTTTATTCTAATAAAATAATATATTTCCAGTTGGATTCTTCAGTATTTTCAGAACCAATACTGTTCGCTTAAACAGAAACACAGTTTACCTTCACACCTCTAATTTCATAATAATTCAACTATGTCACCTAACTGTTAATTATGCACAAGTGTGAAAAAGTAACTGTATAATGCCAAATCAAAGGATAATTTATGCTTCAGTTTTATACATATATGAATTATCCAGACATAATTAAATTTTCCTCGTTGCAACACAATTTTCTTAACTTTTTATCTGAGCTCTAAGAACTTATGGATCTCTGCTGCACCTTCCCCAAAGCAAGAGGCTCCATTCCCATAATGCAGTAACATTATTCAAGCTTTTCCAATGAGATGTAACGTGGTATCATTTTCACAAGCATGACATTCAGCCATAAACAATTTAAAGAAAGGTGCAATCAATTATGTAATACAAGACTGTGACTCTTTCAAGGGGTTCTATTAACTTTGCAAGTACTCAGGATACAGTTTCAGTCAGAAGATCATAGAGCTTGAATATCCCCATTACTTTGCTGAGCATTAATTAGATCCCTTATTCTAAAAAGTAGTCAATGCATTAATTCATACTGAAGTGGCATTCACAGTAAGCCTGCATTATTGCACATAATATTGCATTAATACAATCTTTTAGCTGGCCTGTTGCTTAGGAAAATTTTAAAAGCCCTTCTTACTGGACATATGTATATTAAAATGTCACTGTTAATTATGGCATATATACCTTGATTCCTAAATCTGATTACTCCGAAAACAGTCATTGAAAGCATTCTCTGTACTGACATAGCCTTGAAAAATGTGTTATTTACAAAAGCAGGCAAGAAAAAACTTTATAGAGAGACAAAACATTTGACTTTTCTTTGCTGAAAGAGCTTGAGAGACAGTAAGATACAGGCACAACTTTAGATGCAAAATGTGTGCAGAAACAAGTGAGGATACTTCAGTATTTTACCAACATAAATAAAAATAGAAAAGTGTTAAGGATAAAAGCTGGCTTATCCAAGGGACAGGACAACCTGCCTTCCAGTTTGTAACTACTTCCAAGTACTACTGTACCAATGGTAGTCAGAAGAGTGTAGCAGTTTTTTGACTGTTTCGCTAGAGGGCTCTTTAACTTTGAAAAAAACCTCAATTTTTACAACCCAGGAGATGACCTGGAAGTTAATGAATGAATGCAAAGTGTGGAATACTGAGAAACACATGAAACTGTATTTACTCTCATGTTTCCTGACTGAGAAAGAGAGATCACGACAGTGATACACTGTTTGCCTATAAATACTTTAGGACACAATAACATTTGCTTTTTTGTTCCATTTTAGCTTTGATATTGACGTTGCTGCCCAATATGCATTTTCTTTAGTTAGGTTTGCTTCACTTCTTTATACTTTTCTTAAAAATACAATTAGCTAAGCTTCACAAATGCATTTTAGAGCGTATCCAAAACAACTTGCTGAGTTAACAAGAGAACTAACAGCCCAACCATTTATCTCTTCTCTGCTTTCAGAAAAAGGGAAGATGAGAATCACAATTGGTCAAAGCTATGGGTGTGATTCACTACAATGTGCGTAAAGCAAACTTCATGGGTGAATTCTGCCTTCTGCCTATCCAGTAAACATAAGCTCCTTACATTGTCTCAATAGGAAAAAAAGACTTAATATACACTTCCTTTTAGAGAACGCCTCCCTGCTTTTTCTAGTACACTTTAGTAAATCAAAATATCTGAACAGGAGAAACTTGAAATTCTCCTCTTAAGCAAACCACTTCCTCTGTTGAGTTCTGGGATTATGTCTCTACTCCTACACTGTACTGAAATTCAGTTTACCTTCCCAGTAAAGACACTATTTTCTGAAACTTGAACTCTACCATTAACACTGTACACTTTTAAGACAAACCCTTGAAAATTCAGGTAAGTATTATTTGGTATGACTTACATCTGTTTAAAAAGAACCGAGTAGAAAGAAGAAGGAACTGTTTTCTTGCATTTTGTTCACATTTGTAGAGGGTATTTTGTTAGCCATTTAAAAATAAAGGACTCTAATCATATACCTCATACAGTGTGTGTAAAGTATTTATTGTTTTTTGAGACCTACTGGGTATGGTCAGACTCATTCATGCACCTATGGAAAAGACAGGCTCATCTGCTAAACTTTCATTTATTTTTAAGAAAGGTGATACTGCCACCCTTCTTTTCTGTGGGGTTATGATTCAGCTTTTAAATGGTACATCATTTTTTATACTCAGATTGGAGATTTTTGCCAAAAAAAACCCAGAAGACTGATATCTGCATACGCATAGAAGAAGAAATTCATATTGGTACACTAGCAGGCATAAGTGAAAGTTTGCAGTTTTCTTTTTGCACTTTTCCTTTTTTCTAATGTTCAGTGAGTTTCACCTTTAGTAAGAAAAAGAATTGTTTTAGATTTTTACCTGTGATCCTACCACGTTTGGAGAGGGTGCCGTGGACTGCTGCTGCTGTTGATGGTGATGTTGCTGTAGCTGTTGTAGTGGTTGTGGCTGTGGTGTCTGTAGTTTGTTTTCTGACTGTGCCAATGGCTGTATTTGAAATTTACTGTCTGGCTGTTCCTGCTTCACTATCAAATTCTTTCGAAGCTGCTCCACCACTCTTTTCTACCAGATAAACAAAATCATAAACAGAAATGATGACAGTTATTTAGCTGCACATACTAGAGAAAATAATAACACCTAAAGATACATTTATTAAATGTAAATAAGGAACTGCTCAGAAGCTTAGTGGGATTTCTCTTCTTGGAATTTTAGGTATTGGTGTTATCTAATAGGCACAGTGTAAAATTGGCCACAGAGGAGTATTACAGCCCAGCAAGGTGATCTCACTGTTTTTGCAGAAAGCCACTGACCCAAATTCAGTGAGTTGCCCCAAGAAGTTGCACTTAAATGGAAAAGGAAGTTAAAAATAACACGACCATTTTTATAATATCAAATGCTTTGATTTTTTTTGTTTTGTTTTAAAGCATTAATATTCAGACACAGTACAAAACACAGAGATGGAGGAAAAAAACCCCAAACATCCAGCTATTTACAACAACTGGAAGAATATTTTTCCTCAAATTTCATTCACTCATGGTTATGGAATTCCAACCTAACAAAATACCTGTTCTCTTCATTTTGCAGGTATACAGTAGACTTAAGATTTTAAGTATCTTGCTTACGATGAGCTTAAACAGCACGATGCCTCACACAGCATGTGCACCTCTAGCCCAGAAGATAACAAAAAGGGCAGGTTCCCAAATCAGCAGATTTAAAAACTGGAACTTTAAAAAGCCAAATAAAACCCACAAGCAACAAGCCTCCCAACCCCTGTTCCATAATGTTGAAATGTGTGAGCTCACACGATTAACCTTCTGGCAAAAGACTGAATTCAGTGACTTGAAGGTACAGAAGGTCTGCCTGGCTTCTGTAAAACCCAGAGCCCCGGCTGAGGATGCCTGCTCAGCTCTGACAAGAGAAACACAGGCCCAACCTCACTGAAAACTCAGGGAGTTAGTAATGGACAGCAGCCTGAAGGAACAATTTTATCCTGCATCCAGTGAAGTGCTAAAAGCTGTCAAAGCCTAAAAGCTGTAAATTGTTTGTTCCCTTCTGAAACTAGGATAAAATAATAGAAGTGTATGAGGCATTTTCCTAATTCAGATATTTCACATAGTTTTAAACATCCTCTATCAGCTCACTCGTATACGTAATAACTGAACAACCATTTAAAATTGCTTTCTGAAAAGATCAACCATGTTAACATGCAAATCAAAGTGCAGCGTCAGCAAGCAGATACAAGAGCTGAAAAAACATTTCCAGAGAATAACCCAAGAGGGAGGAGAGAAGGCAGCAAAGTAGGAGAGGAAATAATACAACATGCTTATAGAATACCTGCCAAAAAATGGACTGCACATACACTGCACAGGAGGCTAAAGAATTACCACAGCCAGCACGAACAGGAAGGGAGTTTTTGTCTTCCACAGTTGCCAGTAAAAAATTCAGGGATAATGGTGCTCTTCTACTGATTCCCTGACTGGAGGAAATCAGCAGCAATGGCCCAAGACTGAATTTCCATCTTGCTCTTAACAATGGGAAGAACATTAGTGAAAGGATCAAATTTAAAAAAAAAAAAAAAAAAAAGAGAGAGAGAGACAGGGAGAGGCAGGCTGAGGACTCCTCTGCCCTACTGGTACAGCGGGGCCAGAGCCAGCGAGGAGAGCAGGGGAGCAGGAGCGAGGTAAGTCACATGGCATTCACACACCGCCTCTTCCACCCCTGGGCCTGAACCATGGCCTGCAGAGATGGGGTAAAACAGGACCGAAGCACAATTCGTATTAGTGCCTTGTGCAAAAACTGAGGATCAGCATATTTGGCACAAGATGGATAACGTGAGTGGAAAAATGCCGCTGCTCTGGAGCCCTATGCTAGCCTGTTAGAGGCTGCTGAGAGCTGCCTGGCAGCAGCATATCCTGCCATCCATATCCATTATGCAGATATTAAATTGGAAGAAACATCTAATGCTTTTAAGATTCAGAGAGTAAAACTGAAGTTTGCTCTGCATGCCAATTGCTTACACAGTTTAATAAGCTGCTTCTACCAACTGTCAGTAAAAATACTACATTGAAACTACAGAAATCATTTTACTATCTGCAAGACTGTTGGGATTAATTGTTTGTTTGTAATTATCAAGAGAGACACTCCGAACAACGTATTTCAAAGTTACACAGCTGAATTAGCAAAACCAGACGAGTCTCTCAGGGTTGCACCTACACAGGAACTCGGAGCAGACCGACTCCCATTTTCGGCGCTAGCCTCCGCCCGGCCTCAGCCCACGCCGCCGGGCTGACACCGCACGCAGCGCACGGCTCCTCCGGCATCCTGCTGCAAGTGCTGCTCTGCAGCCACTCAAGCGCCCAGCACGTGTCTGTCTGCAGCAACCTCAGCAGAGCCTCCTTCGGTAGGGAATTAAACAGGAGGACGCTAGGAAAAAACCGCTTGTTTACTGTCAGACTTCATTAACACTGTATTTTAAAACTGTTCCTCAGTTATTTGACTGTTCTTAATCAATTTTAAAGACAATTTGTGCTGCAGAAAGTACAGTCTGTATGACTGAGATTTGCCAAGGCTGATACCAAGTCCTAGCTGCATGTCTTAGAGACTGTCAGATTCAGGTGTTCTAAAAGTACCACAGAATTCTTAAGAAATTCATAATTCATTAAATGTAATCATTGCCATTTTTCCTTCCCACTCTTATTTAAGAATATTTAACTCTTACTGACAACTTCAACATTTTTAATTGAGATTAACTCAATCACAAACACATCATCATGCACACAACGTAAGTTTTCTGCATGTCATAAAGCTCTAGTTCTCCTCATGTTCCTAGAATAGTTTCTTTTCCTGCCATAATATGAATGTATGAAAAGCATTTGTCTTTCAAGTTTACTGAACCTTCCCCAAAACTGAATGCCAATCCTCTCTTTACATCCACAATGTGAAAGAATTTAATAATCTCATCCTTTCTTCTGAACTATATTCTACCCAAAAAGGAACTGCTAGCCCTGTGCAATGGTTACTATCAGACTACTTCCAAACACATTTGTCGAACCGTGCCCGTAAGCACACTGCATCATCCCAGAGCTCTTGCTGCCTTGACATCTTTATCGTTAATCTCATCAAGAACCATTCACACCACTGAGTTCAGTGCCCGAGACATCTTATATGACCCTTCCTTAAAGTTAATAATTGCAATCAATATTGTGACATTTTGCTATACCATTTTCTCATTCATGCCACAGGCCAGATCCTAACACAGCACTGCAAGATTATTTTTGTTTGATTAAGCAGAAAATAGATCTTCTTGGCCATGTATCTGTGCCAAAAGACATCTCTGCGTTCATATAGAAACTACCAAGAATATGTTGTTACAGGATAAGCAAAGTCCTTGGAGCAAACTTAAAACTTAGTAAGATTAAAGGCTTTTATCCTTATTTGCTATGCATTATTTCCATTTTAATCAGTAAATCAAGGAAAAAATAGTTCTCTGAGTACATGTATCTTTTTAAATACTAGATCCCTTGTTGTATTTGGTGACACATTTTCCTCTTTTTTCAGGAAACACATTCAGAAAAACATCTATATCTAAAGGAAGGTCTGTTTTTAAACTTCAAAAATCAATAAAAATTAAAGTATAAAGATATTTTAAAAATGAGAGAGTAAACTAGCATACTAAATAACCTTGCAATACATACATTTCATATCACAAAACCAAAGCTGATGTGGTCTGAACTGCTCAGCTGCCTGCCAGTGACACACTTCCCTGCTCTCCCAATCTCAGGAAGTCAGCTATTATGGATCTTTAGTTACCTGTGCCCTCCAATGACCAAGAAGTTCTTTGGGATATAATAGCTGCCTACTGCTGTGAGTGAAAGCACTGTTTCCCTCTTGGAAAATGGGGAGGCTGGAGGGAATTTCATTGCTCTGCAATCTTCCTTTCCAGCCTCACTGCTCTCTCTTTGTCAGTCCCATCCCCTGTCACTACCCAAAGAGAAAGATACCAGAACTTCCATGGCAAAAAGAAGCAAAAAGATTTTGGAGATCTGGTACTATTAGTCTTTAACCTGCAAAGAGGGTGCAGTTTGGGAATGGAATTTGGGAGTGGAAAGATTACAATCGAGGAGAACAACTGTACACTCATCTACTGCTTTAAGATGATAGCTAAAATTTAAAATAGTGAAATCCAATTATAGAAATTGATGACGCAGAATCCACACCAGTAAGGAAAAAAACCCCTGTTGTACGAACTAGCTTGAATCAAATTCCATTGAATGAATGATCTAAGGACTACAGAAATATTTTCAGCTATTTCTGTAGTTATCCTGTGTTTTTATGGAATTCTGCACTTGTGGCTGTACTTCACTTACAGCCAGATCTTTTTATCAACTAAAAAATCGAAACCAGCTAAACTAGAAATAATTTTATTTCCAGAAAATAGAGTGATACAATTTCCTACTTCTTAAAGGTGATCAAAATGGCACTTAACATCTTTCAGTCAGAAAAGGCTCCCCTGAGGCAGAGGTGCTTGAAGGCTGAATGGAAATGTAGCAGTGGGACTGGGAGATCACCTCCACCTTATATTTGAATGCCTTCCTGGGCATCATTACTGAAATGTGTATTATTTCTTTTTATAGCTGAAAAACCTGTATTTTTTTTAAAGCTTTAGTTAAAATACATGGGTATCTAACCTTACCCAGTCAGTGGCTGCAGTGCCAACACTCCAGTAACTGTCCCAAAGAGCATGTGCTGCATTCAGCTCACAGAAAACACAGCTAAAAGCAGCACAAAGACACGAGGACTTCTGCATGACTAAAAAAGGTTGCAGAGCATGTGAGAGCAACTGAATTCGTCTCCTCCCTCTGCCACGATGGTCCTGTGGGATGAACTGAACAATACACTTACAATACTGATGAGCACTAGAAATGAACCACTGTATTTCAGTACCCCTAAATTCATGAGTTTGCTTTGCAGTCTTAATGTCTTTAATACAATTTCTGACTATGGCATATGGTACCTTGTTTAAAATGGAATTTAAATAAAACTTAATTCCGTAAAAATCTACTTTAACATTATGTCAAATAAATATTATGAAACAGAATTGGCATGATGTGAAAAGTACTTTCGTAATTTAAAATGCTGGTAGACTTATCACACTTAATTATATTTTAAATTAATTCCTACAGGTGTGATTCTGAAACAAACAGACAGTTCAGACATGAACATACATATTTTGAAAGAGATGCTGGGTATTTCATTTATGATAGAGAAACACCACTTAAAGCTGCTAGAAATCATTCAGAAGTGGATTATGACAGTTCTGAAAATAATGTTCTTTCCTTCATTCTTAACAGGGGAGAATGCTTAATTTTTTTTTAATTTAAAAACATAGCTAGAATATAAATTAAAATGGCCAAAAATAGCTGTTGTGCTACTCTACTTTATGTGACTTCTTGATTGCTTTATTTTCAGTACCATGTCTTTTACCATTTGCAGCACCACAAGACCAATTAATTTTTGGAAGGGAATGCTGTACCGTGAAATGCCTTATGCATCACTGTCTTCTTGTTTTAGAATATTTACTCTTGCACAAAGCAGAGTACAGAGAATGAACTAGTAGAGGCAGCACACATACAATGTTTTCCTGCAGCTTACATATTAACTAAGTGTAATATCCAGCTTCTTACCCCAGCAATTATGTTAACAGAAAGAAACTTGTAAGAACAGCAACAATAATTAAACAATGAAGCAATTAATGAATGGGGAATTAAGTGTGTGACAACAGGCAAAACAGAACAGGAAAAAAGAGTTAAGTGCAGTACTTTGAATGCAATTAAGGAAGAATGGAATGAAAGGAATTAAATTAATTTTTTTTTATTTGACAAGGTTTGACAAAGTTTGTCTTGCTTTAGGTTTTTTTCCTTTACAGAAATACTTCCAAGTATGAATACAAACTGGTAAAAGGATATATGGACAAGCTCAACATAAAAACACTGAAGAAATTAAAGAACTAAACTGCTGACTACACTGGAAAAGGTACTCATTTTAATTTTATCCTGCCCATCTTATTATTCTACCCCCATTTGTCTGTTTCATGGAGAAAAAAAACCCCATTCCTATAGGAAAAATAAAAAAGCCATCTAGACATACTTTCAGAAATGAAATGCGAGTTCTTTTTTACTTCAATGTAAAAAAAAGTTTGTGTGCTCTCCAACTGAACCTAGTTTACTAGAAGCATGTAATGTAGTCTTGTAAAATCTGTCATAGGCTGAAGCCTGCAATATAAAATCTCAGAACAAAAAATACCGTGGACTGCTATTCTTATGCAGGAGAACACACAGGAACATCTACCCCCATTGGAAAAGCCATTTGCATCTATACACAGGAGCTGGTTACTAAAGCTAAACACCTCTGCCAGGCTAGTCCTGCTGTTTCTTTTCTCCTACCTGTGATTTACCTCATAACATGACATCCTTTAAACTGCATTTGTCTGCATTAAGCAAGCAAAGTAGAGCAATTTAAATAAGTAAACTTATTTCATGTTTTACAAACAAACAACCTAAAGAGAAGTGCACTTTTTAATCTGGTAACTCCTCATATTTTGAATAACTCAAGTGGAAAGGATAGTCATAAAGTAATTTTACAATATACTACTGCACGTTTTAATGTGCACAGTACCACAGTCCTTGACTAAAATTTAGTCAGTTCACTAGGGTTCTTGTGAATCCTACAGCTAGTCTCAGGACTGAATCACACCTCCTCTCTTCCTCACAAAAGGAAACACAGTTCATGCTCATGTGCCTCATGCATCATCAGAAGTATCAAGCAAGATGACTAGTTTTACTAAACCACAGAATGGAAATGCATTCTCTTGTGAACAGAAAGATCTCGATGCTCAAACTCTTATCGTACAGCCGCTATTGATAACTCTGATTTTGTTAACAGCACCTAGTATTTCATTTCCACAGTTGCTTTACAGATGTCACAAACTAACTCCAGCATTTCCCTGTTGTCAATTAGATACTGTTCAGTGACAATTCAATTAAAATCTATCACTAATAACATCACACCACAGTTCATTGTTGATCTCTACTTCATAAGCAGAATGAGTTATTAGAGCAAAAAGTCACCCCACTCAAATGAGAGATTTTTCTCTTCTTCCCAGTAATTTGAACAGTGTATCAAATACAGGCATTCTGTTCAGCTAAATATACCTGCTGTACTATTCTCTTTAGTTAATCAAGGACAACCAAAGGAAAGAAAAATGCCTGCTTCACAGAGAAGGCATCAAATTAAATCACTGCAGAAGTTCCAAACTGCTGGCCTTCAATTGTATCAAGGTTTGTGGATTTGACAACAGTGACTCTCTGAAAAACAAAGCCATGGTTCTTCCTTGCCCGCCCAATTTAAATGGCTTGGGGAGAGGAACTATGTTTGTTTATCTTGGCACAAAAGGTGTGTCATTGCTAAAACTACTCAACAACTGAAGATTTGCTGAACTACCATGCTCTTAAATTAAAACACCCAAGAACAGGCATTTTCCCAAAAGAATGGAAAACTACCTTTTTCTTGAGGGATGCAGAGCTACCAGAGACAGTTCAAAGGAAAACCACAACCATAATCAAGGACCCAACAGTGTTGTGTAATGTGAAGCTTACTGAGGCTCCACATATCCAGTTTATTGAGAGGCAACTACTCACTGAGTATAGATATTTATATATAGAAAAGAAATCCAGTGATGGGAGAATTTTTAATTTCTCTGAGAAATGTAAAATGATGATTCTGTATCTGCAAGTTGAAAACAGACAAATTCAACCTTGAAATAAGATGCAGATACAGTTAAATGCTGGACCAGCCTAATATGAGAGGTAAAGGCCTACCATGGTTTAAAGTCTCTAGAAAAAGAGTATACAACTTTCCAAAGGAAATGCTTAACCTGACTTTCAGAGCAGACTATATAGTACATGTGAGCGAGAGAGGGATCTAGGACTTGGGAAGCCTCTGCTCATTCTTACCCCTTACAAGAGACACTGCAAGTGCCATCACTGTTCCCAGCATGTTTCTCCAGCACTGAAACTCCACATAAAGACAGCCTTACTCTTTAGAACAGGAACATGTACAGAGGCACAAACAACCAGATACACTCAAGGTTCTTTTTTCACCTCCTTCTGAAACACAAGATACTGGCCACAGCTAGAGAAAAGAGGCTAAGCAAAGCAAGCTTTTCTTCTTCCTTTGATTGCCTTTTGTTGCACGCCTTCTCTACATATTTAGATTCTTATTGATTTTAGACTTGGAATGGGAAAAAAAATTCTCCAGGTCAGACTTGCTGGGATGTTTTTTCCCTTTCACTGCAATGCAGGATGTGGACTCCCTGCTAGGACTAGCTGGGCAAATTTCCCCTAATCAACCTGCTGACATTGCAAGGACCTTCAGAAAATCTGGCAGCCTAATCCACCACCTGTTGTCTGAAAAACAAAGATGTGGAAGACAAGAACTTAGTACCCTTGATAATCAAACTGTCCAATTCTCCCTGAATCAAAAAGACATCAGACAGAATTACTGGGGTAAAGTATAATGGCCTCTAACATGCAGGAAGTTAAATCAGTAATTTCCTTGTCCTTTTTGGAACTGATGTGAGCTGACTTCCCTCTGCTTCCTAGCTGCAGTTTCATAATTAAAGTTTATCTGTATTCTATTAAAAGAAAAAAAACCAACCCACAACAGCATGCTATAGACAAAAGATAAAAAAACCCCACTTTAAGAACATGATAGTTTTCAACAGACATACATAGTACCTAACTTAATTCACAGGATCAGGCATTAGTATCCAATCTCAATTTATGTATGTAATCTCAGACTTTGTTTAGTTCCCAGAATATAAATCCCAGTAACTGTTCTTGCTTCCACTACAACTCTTCTCTATGAAAGCTTAATTCCTTGATATCAAAGCCCTAGGGTGGTGCCATCGCTTCATCCTGCAAGGGAATGGTTATGTGATATGCAGACACGAAGAAGGCACAAATGGCACACCAAGATCTTTCTGACATCAATGGATGCTTCACAGGAGAAGGTATTTGAGACCTGCTATGTAAGTTTGGACAATATCCTGCATGAGAAAAGTACTAATAGAGTCCACATAAGGGAACATAAACATTCCTATCCGCAAGTTCATACTACTACTTCACAGTGTGCCTGCTTGTTTGACAGTTATACTGTCATAATTTTAGACTGTTAAACCTCTGCTCTAGGGTTTATAAAAGATCAGAGCGCTTGTCACTCTCAGTGCAGGTAGAGTGAGATAGAGTGGTTGAGCAGTTCATTCTTCTTTCTAATTACACTCCATTAACCTTCCACATGAGAGCTCCCCTGTGCTTTCATACCAGCAGCACCAACTGGCTGTGTTTGATAAGGCTCGGCAGCGTTTGCAAGACCAGCACGTGTAACTGAAGGAACAGTTCAGCTCGGCGGCCCTCGCAGAAGCTGCGCTGGCGCTCTGTTACTGAGCGGCAGTCAGATTCAGCTGAATTATACACAGATGGACACCAGCCTCACCCTACCCACTTCCCTCACAACTCTACCCCTTGAACTTCAGAGATACATGATCTATCAGAAAGCCAAATGCAGAACTAGGGAATTATTCACAATGGGGAACCCAACAGTTATCACACTTTAACGTCACTGCAAAGACCTGCCAAGAGAAACGTATTTAGAGCATTAAAGCATGCAGGGCAATAGAAAAGAAGTTGTCGTTACATTATAATTAGATCAAGTTAGTGTATGCAACCAGAGTACAGAGAAGGAAAATTACTTTTGAAATTTAAATCTTTTTTAAATGCACTTTTAGTATCTGGGGTTGTTTGTTGTATGTTCTGAGGACCACACTGCTAACAAACAGCATTATATTTATATTTAACCTTCTCAACAGTGACCATATAAATGAACAGCTTTTCTAAAAAGAGAGACTTCTTCGATTAATAATGTATTCTATGAGAGTTTTAAACTCGGTGCCAGGAAAGCTATTTTCCATGTGCATGAAGGTAGATTAGCATTTGTGTATACTGAGTAACAGTGTCAGCACATGCTTACACAGATAAAAGGGAAACAAATTTGGAAGGAGGGACAGTAAACAATCTGGAACAGAATCCAAATTATTTTAAAAACAAACGAAACATTACAAAATCTGCACTTTTGAATGACATTTTATACAATCCATTGGATTTTTTAACTGTTTCAAATGACTTCACAACATAAAGTCGTATGTGGAACTGGTCTATATAAATGAGTGATGGCAATACTCTTCTTGCTATTAGCTCCATTATCCTTTCCCATCCCTCTCCAGCTTTTTAACATATTGTGATACTTGCATATGCATGTATCTCCATAAATAAACATAACTTACTTCTACAGTAGGTTTCCCAGGCGTCAGCTAATATTTTGAAATGACTGCTGTTTTCTAAGACTTCGTAACTTTGAAGTGTCTGAAACAAAGTCTGTTTGTGCTACAAGCCAAGCAATGAATCCAGCCCTGTCCTTGTTCAGAATGGTTCAGGAATTTTATTTCGGAGTTCTGGTGAATGTTGTCAAAGATGCCCTCCACTACAAAGAGAACAGAGGTGGTTCTTCTCTTATAACAGAAAGGTAAATACTGCTACTGAACCCACCTAAAATTAACTTGAAGAGACTTGGTTTACAAGCGTGATCATTAAAGACCGTTAGACCCACCTTCCACATCTATAACAGATTTTGGACCTCCTTTCTCAAATTTTCTTAGATTTAGTCTAAAGATGCCAATTCAGTCTTTAATGCAATTTAACTTGTGCCATCTAAGCCTGTAATATATGACAGAAATTCAGAATTTGTGGATGTGACCAAACACAGTGAATCCAAAACTGTCCAGCTACTGAGGTTGCCTCAGGAAAGCTGAATAGGCAGAGGACAGTTAGTTCTTACCTCTAAGATACACTTGCTCAAAATGTGAACACAAGTACCTTTTTAACAACAGTTTTTTGGAAGAATAATGAACGATCTTGTTGGGATACATTTGATATTAACAAAGTGCAAGTTTAATTTTGTCAGATATAATTTCTCTACGAAAGATGATATTCTCTCTTAAACCTAATAAATTTGAAACAAACAAAATTAGGACATTGAAGAAATTTATCTGAAGCATCCCTATCTCGTGTTCTGTAAAAATCTATCCACAGTGCTTCAATGCTATAATGCAATCAAATCTTGTTTGAGCTAGGATTAAAATTTCTCAGACTAGGATAGCACCGAAGGAAAGCAGATTGACATTTCTGTGCCACACTTAGCTCCTACTTCTGTAAAAAAGAATTTTACACATGAATTGTACCCAGTGCCTCTGTAACTTGTGCTCCCATATTTTCTGAAGTATGTACTAGAATCAGGACTTAAAGCTCCAAAATTCCTGGCTGTAAGCATCTAGTGTTGAAACTGCTTTCAGAATAAAGTATTGCAGAAGTGATTCCAGTTCCTGGAGTGGTCTGCCATCACTGCTAACCCCATTTGGAATACTGTTTTCTGATAAATGGGCTGTGCTCACCTCTGGAGAATGCAACATTGCAGCTGATGGAGACTTTTTAAACATTTTTGAGAAATGTACCTCTTTAGAACTTTTTGGTAATGTTTGTTATTTTCCTAACACCTCTTAGAAAATATTTCAGAAGGAACTATTCTGCTCTACACTGTCTTACTATTCCCTTTGTACAGAAGATCTCTCAAAAATAATCCAAGTACCTTCCTTTTATATTATGTCAGTGGAGAAGATTTCTTGAGCATTTGGGGGGCCCATGAAGTGGGTGAACAGATCTTTTAACCCAGCACGAAAAGGTAAGAAAGAGAAAGTAAGGTCTGCTGTAATTCCTCTTTAAGTAATTTTCAATAATATAATAATTGTGGTTTTAGGGAAGACCAAGATTTCTTCTGTGCCACTTCAGGCCCATATTAGATTTAAAAGGCAAATTAGCTTTAAAAAAAAAAAGATTAAACAAAAACATTAAACATATTTTCATCACATAATGAAGTGCAAGTTCTTTTTCACACCATATGTTTGACTTGCTACTTACTGCAGAGAACATGCAACATATAACTGGATAAACACATTTCATTCTACAAACTGGTCTGACGAGCTAAACCTGCACTAGGAGGTAGCAGACAGTCTTAATGAAACTCAGGAGTATTATTTCATTGACATTCACTCAGCATTTCTTGCATGACAGTTCAGTTGCGAATATGTTTGGAAGCGTTAGCTCAAGCCCCACGACTTCTAAGAAACAGCATCATTGAGTCTCTCTCATGTTTCTCTGAAGACACCTATCACACCTGTCTCTAACAGCTCTAAATCACAAAACAGTAGTTTTCCTCCACATGGTTTCACACAGATGGATTTTTTTCAAAAAGAAATCACATGTTGCGCTGTTGAGAAGGACTGAAAGATTACAGAAACCTAGCAACTGAAGCACAGGTTGTTACAGCAAGGCATCTTGCTTTGTGTCCTCAGGTCTGGTAGCTTTACTCATACTGGGATCTCAAGCTCTGTTATTAACCCAGAAAACTACCTTAAAGCTGCACTGTCTTTGCAACAAGAGGTTAATTAAAGTTTGATACATGTAATGTGTACCCTTTTAAAGCCCTGGCTGTAAAAATAAGCCCCTACATATTCCTCCTTCACAGATAACCTCCACAAAATGAGGCGCCAAAAGGAGCTTCAAGATTAGGGAGCAGGTTCTGTGGGCTCTGAGGTTGAGGGGCTATTAGATGAAAGAAAGAACTGAGAAAACATTTTCCCTCACACTACCTCTGAATAAACCAAGGCACGTATTCAAGAAAATAGAGCATAATTATTAATTTGTTTTGGTAAAACTATGCCCTATTATAATTCATCTGGAGTTGAGACAGGATGTAAGCAGAGGAAAAAGGCTTTTAAAATATCTATCCTACACATGCACACTTTTAGATCACTAAATACATACAAGGGCATGTAAATAAATAGTGACCTAACTTTACTTTGAAAAAAGAAACACCATGACCAAAAGCTGAGAAAATATAAACCAATTTTAACAAAAATGTCAGTGCATAATAGGTGTTGCAGAAATTAAAAAAACATAAAACAACCAAACAAAACAACCCCAACCCAGCACAAAGATTTTTAACATGCCAACAAAAATACTTGACTTTGCACTGTATAGCCAGTATTCATTATGAGCCCAGTAGCACTTTCATGGCAATTGTTTGGAGGATCATATAAATATGTTTGTGCTCAGCTGGTTAGAGCGTGGTGCTAATAACGGCAAGGTCATGGGTTCGATCCCCATATGGACCATTTAGTTAGGAGCTGGACTCGATGATCCTTCTGGGTCCCTTCCAACTCCGACTATTCTGTGATTCTGTATCAAAACCACAGTAAATCCAAAACACGTCTGTCAGTTTGCATAGGAAGACAGTCAAGCTGTCACTGATTGTGAGGAAGCTCAGAAGAAAAAAAAAGAACAATACCAAAAAAAGAAATCAGGAAACAGAAAAGAGTAAGAAAAAAACAGGTTTGCACAAGCAAAGAGCACTCACAGACAATGTAAAGCTGAACTGAAAAGTAGTGAAGTCAGACAAGCAAAAATGAATCCTTTCTCACTCCTAGGAACAGCTTGTAGAAGAAATCATTACATTTTATCAGAAGGACTTGGGAAAAAGGGCACACTTCAGTCACACAAGCCCCTTTTAAAGCCACTTCTCACTGGTACGTCAGGCCTATGCCCAGAGGAAAGTCTGAGGTGACACAAGTAGTAGTCCAGGGAATACTTTGAGATTTTTCTCAATGTATTAGAAATAACTATCTAACTGAAGAAAAAAGTCCGTATTTCATGTATATTTCATATATACATATGCAAGAACGGAGCACTAAACCATGCTTGATTTAACCCCACAGACCCACATTTTTAACTGTTTTTCCTATTTCGCTTCCCCGCTGGTAGGTTGCATGATTAGCACACAATGCTCTGTAGGCCAAAGACCTAGTATGCAAAGATCTTTTGAAATATTTAACATATACTAGTACTATGTAAATAGTAATAATAATTCAGTGGCCTTTTCCTACTCTGCATTTTGAATGTCTTAATTATGAGCTAGACAGATAATGCAGGATTGTAGCATTCTGCCTCCACATTTCTCATCTTCCTCTTCCAATTTACCAGAGCATTGACAAAAGGGGGGGTTTTGCTCCAAGCCTTTAACTCTTGCAGCACAGATTCTCATACTGCATAGCTCTCTGAACTGGAGGATCTATCTTTTGCATAGGGGCAGGAACTCATTTCCTTAATTCAACTTTGAGGAGATCAGAAGCCTGCCCAGTGACCCACATTGCTCAAGAAACTGCACCAGCAGCAGAGGCTATAGAGGCAGCTGCTTTCAGGCCAGCAACAGTATGCTCAGCATGAACAGACTGTACTAAGATTTTTCTCCCACACACAAAACCAAACTGTTCCTGTGCCCCCTTTGTGCTGATGGAGCCTGTCTTTCAGTCGATGAGCAAGTCCCTATTTAGAAAATTATTTCTCAACCTGTTTTGGAAATCCAGAATCATGTACAACTGGCAGCACCGGTGAGTATTCAGCGGTGATTTCAAAGGTTCTTTGTCCTGGGGAGGAGACCGGACCATTCACCAGCATGCCGGCAGAACTGCTGAGTACACAGCTGGAGCATACATGGGGGAAGGGAAGTGGTGTGTGATTCTGCAATTATATCTGTTAAATGCATATAGATTTGAAGAATGATCACTTGGCATTTCTACTATTTTGCAAGTGAAAACTTTCAACATATTTGCCAGAAGTATTTGGCTGTTTTTTCTTGTAACAGGATGGAAGATCAGTGCAGAGAAATGTTAAGCCATGTGGACATGCTACGTAATTGGTTGTTTCAGCTCCTTACTAGTTAACAGTCCAGTCCACGACAAACACATCAAGAAGAGATAAAGAGGAAAAAGCTGTGGACAAGATTAACCACACAAGCTTGGCTTTTCCACAGTGCTCACATTTTTTCTGTTGCCCAGCTCCTAGATATTCAAGAGAAAACAGGGTGTACTATAACAACTGCTACAACAGGCCACAGGAGCATGAATCCAGTAAGAACCCTTTCTGTTTGGCTCCTCACAGGGCTCTCACTTGTACTACAAAAAATGTCACTTTGATGCCCTGTTTGCATTCCATTTCCAACAACAATGAGGAGAAAGGAGGTCTCTGGTTTCTATGACAACCCAGATGGGCCACAATACAAGATACTTACAAATGTTCAACAGCGGGGATGCCAGATCAAATTAAGCTAGAGTTTACATTACTTCATAGAAACTAAAATAAAAGAAAAAACCCAAACAAAACATGAATGTCAAAGCAAGGATGACATTTCCTTGGTACATTCTAAAAGATTTCTGAAAGTACATGGTAAAGAAAGGAAGGATTTTTCCCTATGAAAATAAATAATATTGTCAACACAAGCAAATTGAACCCCTCATTTACATGAGTAAATGTTTTCATTAAAACTAGAGTGCTGGAAAATTACCATCAGACATTAAAAGCAAAAAACAGATCCCAAACCACGATTTTATCAATTTACTTAACTCATTATGAACTGACAAACTTGTAATCCACTGTTTTGTATGGTTTGTTTAATTCCACAATTTGTATTTTGTGATATGGTTCCGTTTTTTGTTGTTTACCCCAATCTGGTCTTTTATGACATTTTCCAAAAGACATTCAGAGGTAGAAAATACCCCATATTTTACTTCAGGAAATTAAATTAGTAACAGTGAGTTATTTTAGTTAACATTAACAAAACTGCAAAAACATTTAATATGTGCTCTTAGTAATTTAACTGGTCTGTTGTTAAACAGGTGAGGTGATCTTACTTCTCAAAGGCATTGATTAACTCAACATCCTGAGAAGGCAACTGTAATAGGCCAGCCAGTTTAGGCAACCAGAATAAAACGCCTTCTGAAGAAACACCCATAAAAGCTGTTTGTAAGATTTTCAGATATGACATATATAGATACAGTTCCCAAAACAAACCAAGTTAAAGAATTTCTTAATAAATATGTATTTTTAGGCATACTATTTTGAAAAATCTTCTGCTACAAGTTAAGGTATTGTCTTTCTATTTAGTCACTGTCCTTTTTCAAGTTACTCTCCATTCTTTCTTCCAACTTAATCACCAGGTAGTTAATAGCATTCATTCAATAAGTGATAGCAAGGCTCATATTACAACAGATAACCATAGACTTTAGAGGCTTATGTTCTTTGGGGAGAGGAGAGGGAAGAGAGAAAGGCTTAACAGCTGTGCCTAGTCAAAATAATCCAAAATTAGAGGGACTGTAACATTTAAAATTGGAACACAGAACCTTAAAATCTGGGTCTGTGCAGCTGTTTTAACACTTTATTTAAAACTGCAGACAGTCTCTCTTCATAAATTGTTCCCCTCTGCAGCACTGCTACCCAGTACTATTTACAGAAGGACTCCAGTCTGGCTTGCAAGTGCCACCTCACCATTCAGGAGCGCCTGGCGTTGCCAGCTGAGAACAAGCACCCCTCACACGGGTCGGCTGAGCCGCCCGCTGCTGCCTGAGCCTCTCCTCCTGTTCAACGCACAAGCCAGGACCCTGGAATCAAGGAGCTGGAGACCATGCCCAATTCTCTGAGACATCCAGGTTAGCACCTGCGCATCACCTGCTCCTCAGCAATCCTCTTCCACCCCAAACCCTCCCGTTCAAGGCCGTTTCCCCTGACAGCATGACAGCCTGACGCTCCAAGGGCTCGCACTGTCGCTGACAGGAGCACGGCTGGCACGTGGCACGGCAGGCTGAGGCTGAAGAAAAGCTGCCCGCTCTGCTGTGTCCCCGACTCGTGCAATGGCAAGCGGAGCCGCGGAGACACGCTGCGGTGATGGTAACAGCATTTCAGGAAAGAGTGATTCGGGGATTTGCAAGGAGCTCCTGCAGAATGACCAGAGTGCTTCAGTACTGCAGGGGGAAGAGCTGGGGCTGGAATTACACAGCTTTATAAAAATTAAAATACCTGACAACACTGCAGAGCTAGCGGGAATTAGCTGGAAGTGACGAATTAGGATGCAAAAATGTGACTAAGGACATGGAGGGGCTTGGTTAGCCTTACACTTGGACTACACTGCCTAAATTTCAGACATACAGCTGGGGCTGTGCTCCCACATCATATAATTGCTACCTGTGTTTCACATATAAAGCGAAATACAAGGAACAACATAATGAAAAAGAGAACTTGCAAAGTGCTAATGCTTACTAAAATTGTAACAGTTTAACAGGAAGAGCAAAATGGACTGGAAGTAAGTAGGAAGAACTCTAAGTTGGAAGTGATTGGTAGTGTTGCAGTGAAAAAGCTGCTTGATGTCATACAGTTGAAGTTACTTTAATCACAATTTAGTGTAAGTATCAAGAGACTGGGACAAATAACCAGGCCAGTGGGTTTCTCTCACAAAGTCTACTGGCAATCACATACTGCACACATTTCAAAGCATGAACTTCTACTCTGCAGTGATACCACACAGATTAAAGTTGTGTTCGCAAGTTGCACAGCATCAGCACTGGGTTGTTCAGCTATAAATTTCACGCAAGCACAACAGCACAACTGATTAGTAACCCCTGTAAGGCAACGTGTACCTAGGACGGTATTCAACTCTGCTAATACTGTAATTAAAAAATAAATAATCTCTTGCGCCATCAACACAAACATACTGAGTAAGTAATGCTGAGCATGTGACCTGTCTTCACAAATTCCAGACAGTTTAGACTACTTTTCACACAGCTGAAATTACAAACCCTGATCTGACTCCCTAGACAGAACCCCTCTTCCTCAACTCCACAGACCCCTTACTGCCCCATTACTTGTATGCATGTACTGCTGTTTGATGCTATAACTGAATCTGTCCACCACACTCATCCTCCACTTTGCTGACACCAAATCGCTCACAAATGTGCATCCTGTTGCTAGCACAGGCAATATAATGCTGCACCTCTGCCCTTGCTGACATTCACTCTGTTTCACAACTACCATCCACATCTTCCTCTCTGACTGACAGTTTTCAGTTAAAACCGAGTGACTGTTCTCAATGTGTTCATAGCTTGAAATGTGCATTTCCCACTTTGCAACTACAGAAAGCTGGTGCTCTTGATTGTAATTTCTTAGAATCAAAGATATTATCATCTCCTTTGCCGCAGTGACAAGATTCACAGGCAATCTCCTATGGTCTATACATATCTTGCTTGGTTGGTTATGAGCATAATGGAGAAACAAAGATGTTATCTCATACAGTATCTAGGAAATCCTCTTAAAACATAGTTCTGCCATATGATCAAGCTAAATATTTTAAACTTTGAATACTGTTTTGATTGACTTCAGGTTAATACCAAAGCATTTTCAAATAATTCCCACAGACTAGCTCCGGCATCAAAGGAGCCCTAACACTGTGTTTTGCTGAACTTAACGTTTTGCAGGGGGTCAAGATACTATTTAAACCTGTATGAATATTTCTGTACAATATTACATTGTAACATATTGAGTTTCAGCCAGAAATTACACAGTTGCGGGGCAAGGGGAAATTGAAAAAAGTAATCTCTCCCAGATTATTAAAGTTCACAAGACTAGAAAACTACCAAGGATCTCTAGACTTCCAGCTTTTCCAATGTCTTGACTCTATGACTATACTGAAATACAATCATCTGCATAAGAAACTAATGCAGCATGCTTTTTAGCAGCTGGTAAATGACAATTTTAGAACTGAACCAGTAATATCAGTCTTGAAGATGCATAAGCAATGAAGTAAATAAGACGACCTCTGTTAAATTCACATCTTATAAAAACAGATGACATACACCAAAGTTTGCTGAGCAGAATAGGATGAAGCCAGTGAAAAGCAGGTAACTCACCTGTTTCTAACAAGCTTTTTACAGATTAAAAACTAGGATATATTAACATTTGTAACCCCCAAAACAGCTAAAAGTAAGTTTTTTCCATGCCAAAACATTTAAGTGATTGCATCTGTAAAACACATCATTCTTCTAGACCTGTCATCTTTCCGAGGTATCATATATATGCTTATGTTTTCACTTACTTGAAGTCTTAGCAATATTGACATCAAACTGATGTTCTTGTTTTCAGTTATGCAGAGTCTTAACAACACTGAGTGAATAAGTATTGTTGGAAGATAACTAAATACTTTTGCTGCTGTATTTTCTTCAAAAGTTAAAGTATCAAACACTTCTGCCTATTATTTTCTGCTTTTGTACTTTTCCCCAAATCTACTCAATTATACAGTGTATGTGCACACTGAAAAAAAGTATGTTTTCCAAAACTTTCCTCTACAAATGTTTCTATATTAATTTTCAATTAATTAGGCTTAGAATTATATTCAGATTAAGAAATCTGAATACTAAAATTCTGGCAGTAACAGACAAGCACTGAAAATAAACTCATGCTGTTCAAACTAGTGGCTGCTCCGCACATCTCAAAGCATTTGCGTTCCAGGATGTTTGCACTGTAAGACTAAAAATTTACTTTAACAGAACATGGAAGTTATTAGCAGAAACTCTGACATCCTCAAGAACTGGTCTTCAAAGAAATGACCTATTTAATGCGCATGAGTAGGTCCTTCACATTAACCCCATCCCTCCTTCAAAACAACAACAACAACAAAAAAGTGCTAAGTTTTGCAATTTTTTTAATGAGCTGAAATTGCTACAGAACAAAAAACTCCAAAACCTCACAAACTGACCGTGGAGAGATTTAAAAATAATGGA
Source organism: Dryoscopus gambensis (assembly GCA_013389985.1). Lineage (NCBI taxonomy): Eukaryota > Metazoa > Chordata > Aves > Passeriformes > Malaconotidae > Dryoscopus > Dryoscopus gambensis. The sequence goes on from WEIT01014213.1 coordinate 23,813, forward strand.
TACTGCGAAAAACCAAACCAAACTAAAACAATCCAAAAATAAACAAGAGGCATCTGTTCTACTTCACTTTTCCTCGTGGCCAAACGACCACAAATGCTAAAAATCATCTAATTGTTAATTCTGTTTTACAAAACTTTCTTCTTCTTGGAAGATACTGAGAAAATTCCAGTTTCAACAGTTTCGACCTGCACTTTCTAAAATGATAACAAACCAGAGAAACCAGAAGCTTACAACCAGTTCCATACGTCATTAAAAAGTCGCGGGCTCCATCCGCTCACTCGCAGCCATTGGGGTGTCCCCAGGCGCCGAGGACGCAGAAATGCCGTCCCGCCCAGGCGGGAGGCGGCGCGGGCGCCGCAGCCGGGAGGGCACGGCCGCCATCTAGCGGGGACCGCGGCCGCTCCGCCTTCCTTCCCTCCCTCCCTCGGCTCTCATCAGGTACCAGCGGAGATCAAAATTTGCAGCAATAGAAAAAGCACACCGCCACTGTTGAACTTAAATTCCTACGAGGATTTTCCGATCTCAAACCCCACCTAAAGCTGTCTGCAGTGAAACTGAAGCACTACTGTTACGCTGTAAAGTTTTCATTCACCCTCATCTCCTAACAAAACTGTTCTAGATTTAACTCCACAGTCAGCACTAAACCTCTCTTGTGTGATATTATTTACTCCTAATGCACATTATGGCATTTGCATAGGCTCTAACAGAAGACTGAACAAGACTTTAGAGACTTTCATTGCCAATCCCATTCCAGCTGCTGTGCACTGCTCCAGTGGTTCATGGCAGTTGGAAAAAGCCAGTGGGAAGAGCAGCCCAGGCAACCCAACAAGGCCTGGGCCCCTTCCTAAATGTGGCACAGCTGGCACATGAGCTTGGGCAATGCTCACCGCCAGGCACAACCACAGCTGAACTTTACATTCCCTCTCAGACTTATCCACCCTCGTGGCCAGTGGAGGTACAGCCAAGCAGGTGTTCAGCAAAAGGCTTTCAGGCTCCTCCAAATTAGAGCAAAACCTGGTCCAGTTTCATCTGTCCTCAAATGAGAAGAATATAACCAAAACAAACACAGACAGATATATAAGAAATGTGAATAAATTAATATTACAAGAAATCTGGTTCTGCGTTTCTGTGAGTTATGGCAAAGTACGATCTACAAAATCACAGAATACTCTGAGTTGGAAGGGACCCACAAGAATCACTGAGTCCAACTTAAGTGAACAGCCCATACGGGGATCAACCCCGCAACCTTGGCATTATTGGCACCCTGCTCTAACCTGCATTACATATGAAGATGGATGCCTGATGTATGCCAAGATGCCTGAAAACAGACACTAATTTCCACGTGCTCCTAACAGCAATCTGCCCGGCCACATCCATGCACATAAAAGGTTTCACACTCAAGAGCAGCAGACACCTCTACTGCTGGCTTGACAGCCAGGCCTCCAACAAGCACCACTCAGAGATGCGTGCCAGTGCCAGTTGTCCGGCAGGTACTCCAGGCCTCTCCAGCATGACGCATTTTAATGTTTCAGATCTTGAGTCAGTAAGTCCCCTCAACAGGCAAAGCCACAAAGGAGAAGTTGAGAAAAAGAGTGTTGTACAAAATACATGGCCTTCAGGAAGGTGCAGTGAACTCTAAGGCAAAGAACACTTACTCATTGCTCTTCATGTTTCTGTTCAGTTCTAACATTTCATTATTGAACCTGGACACAAACCGTTCAAACTGTAAGGGTGACAAATTATTTCTTTTGACTTATAAATGAATTAACATAGATTGCACAAGGGTATTTCTTCAATATTGGACATGAAACACAGTCCCAATACAAATGAAAAAAGACTCACCCAGTCAGCATTTAAGTTGACAGGTCAAATCCATATATTTGACTGTCCTGCATAAAACCACAGCTCTAATCTGGTGCTTCTACTCAAAATAGGAGGAGGTTCTAGGAAATCCAATGCACATTCAAACATTACTTTAAAAATAGCTGTACTTTTGGCAAACACACCAACAAATTGCTTCTGTTACTTCTCCCACTATTCCATTAACTCTGTCAAGACAGAGCCATGCAGAGAGCTAATGAAAGGCCCTTATTTCAAACCTCCCTGTAATCCACTTGCACAAGGACAGAAAGTATTATATTTATTATGGTAGCCAGTAGCAAAATCTGTTGTTGGGTTTTTTCTTAGTTTTCTTTCATAAATAACTGTCAGGTTTAATACATATGACTGTTTCTAAAAAAAAAATCATCATTGACAAAAATACCATAACTGAAATTACATGGACATACAACAGAAGACAGGTGTTGGAAATTTCACTCGTTTCTCATGTATTTTGATGATGTCCCACACACCGTATGTTGCTGTGTGTGGAGGCTGAGATGCCGCCCTCCTCTGTCCCAGCAGCTCTGTGGGAGCAGGAGCCCAGGGGGCTGACGGGTCAGCAGAAACTCCAGCATTGCAAAGAACAAGAATCGATTTTTCTTAACTCCACAGTTCTGAGATTAATCTGCTGCTTCCAAATTTTATAAATAAAACAGTTAAGTGTATCCAGGCACTTAAAAAAAACCTCCTCCTTTCCTCTCTCTTGACGTTTTTGCACTGTTTCCAGGGGAAAAAACACAACTGTCAGTACAATTGTTTCATATACTAGAGACTTTAATCCTAACTAGGTCTTCTGGCTGTTTACATTATTAAGCAAAAACAAGCCTTTAAAAGTTGGAAGAGCTGAGTTAAACTGATATTGGTGAATGCAAAAAAGATTGAAAACATCAACCTTTTTATCCTGCAATTTAGGTTTGAACATGTATGGAGGAATATGCTACAAAGAAATTCAAGATAAAATTAGAATCATGTGAAAAGGAAGTTTAAATAAGGAAAGTGCAAGGATGAACTTAGCTAAAAATAACAATGTAGTAATTAAAAAAAATCAGAACACATAGAATCAAACAGAAATGTAAGTATTTTTCTTTTTCACCTCGACAAGAACATCTCTCTACTTAAAACAGAAGCACCTTTTTTAAAAAGCATGGAAACAGAAAGAACAGAGGTTTTAAAAATGAGAAAGCCAGATGTTGAACAGAGCACTCTACTAAATTGTTTTCCGGGATACCGTTGGAAATCACTGATTGAAGAGCCTTACTCTAACAATCTTGTTTCAGGAAGCTGCCGTTTTTGTTCCAGTATATTACTGACTTTCTGAGGTGTTATTAATAATTAAACTTTTCTTTTAAAATTACTCATTAATATTAACTTTGTCTAAAGTCTTCCTGGAACCTAATACTTTTAAGGAAAATAAAACAGTAAAAATACACTAACCACAACAGTTAAACAAAAGAATGCGTTTAATTTGAGAAAGAATCTACTTCTTGTAAATTCACTTTCCACAATTCATACTCGGCTGTACAGCAATAAAGCTGTACAAAGGAAGTTTTTAGCCTTCACTTTGTACACTTGTGAGAATTAGAAAAGCAATGGCAATTTACCAACCCAATCTCTGTCTCTGCTTTTGCTTCCTCTAGACTAATAGAGAGATTAAGAAAGCAAAAACTGCAGGGGAAACCACTGTATATGTCTCATACCTAAAAGGCTAACAAAGTCATTTGTCGCCCCTTGCATGTGAAATGTGAGGAATAACCATTACTGAGCTGGATCCAAACGAATTGTACAAGAAACGCCACTCTAGCTCCTGGAGCTACCGAGTTTCAAGTTACTTCACTCTTACTTTTCTGAACTTTTTTCCTGTTGCCTAGTGCAGCAGAGCTCCACATTGTGGAACCAAATGCCTCATCCTGGCTACGTACATGCAGACTCAGATGACCATGCTGGGGCAACCTCCATACCCTACACTTAGGGAGAGCTAACGCAAAAGAAGTATTTACAACACCTGGAGTCCCATCAGTCCAAATCTGCCTGAAGGAAATCCTGGAGAGAAAGAATGCCCGAAATCACATCTTTTCTGCACACTTAGGCATCTACCCAGATTACTCCAGCAATGCATGGCTGCACACGTCCTTGTGGTTGGAGAACGTGCCCAAAAAGTGACAGATGACATTGATATCCCCTTTCAGCTTAAGATAATACAAAAGTACATCTCTTTTCCCCAAGAGCTTTCTAAGGACACTTATCTCCCTTTCTCTGCCTCAGTGTAGAAAAGTACCCAAGATTTACAGGGATGGAGTGAGAAGGGAAGAGGAATCATAAAGCCCAGGGATTTCTCCTGAGAGAGAATGCTGGTCCCAGCACCAGCACCAGTTTACTTTAATTTTGTGTTTAAAATCACCAGATACCATACATATGAAGTATTCCCATATAGTCTGGCTTATCAGGACTCCCTGCCCCCTTCCACTCCACTGCACACAAACTACAAAATTCCATCTTCTACATTCATTCAGTCACTGCCACGTCTCCTCCCTTGGAGTGAACAAAGCTCTGCAAGACATCCCAGAGGCATATTGCTACCCAGATTCTACCAAGAATCACAAAGGGCTTCTGCCAGGTTTCAACTTCGTGGGAGGACCATCTCAAAGCTCTGCGTGGAAAAGCTACCTGTTACCTACAGGTTCTATCTGCTTCACTTAAAGAATCAATTAAGTCAATGTTATGCCTCAGTCTTGTTTGGATTCCTTTATTACCTTCTGTATCAAATATTCCTAGCATTTTTCTTTTACTCTTTTCTTGAAACACTGTATACAAAGCAATGAAAAACTGCATACAGAATGTACTGAAGAGAACTCTTAGAAATTCTCTAACATCACAACTCAGAAATTGTGGTCTGCAAAACTCTACCAACTATAAGCAGAAAACAACTGTGTTGCACCATGCAAAGCATTAAATTGTTTAAAGCTGTTCAAATAAGTCTCAGAGCCTTTTTCCTTAAAAACATTTTCTACCCTCGGTTGCCTCAGAAAAAAATTAAAATGAGGTTGTTATTTGTGGATAACTACACCTTAAGACTACAAATATTTTTCCTTGTTTCTTACAGAGAGGAAAAAATGCTACAAAAGATGACAGCTTCTAGCAAATAAGCACTGTCAGTTGAGTCCAATGGGCTTTCTCATTTGCATTTTGCCTGTAACAGTTACTGAGAACTCGCACATAACACACACCAGTAACTGCTGTTTTCCCCCTCCAAAAACCTTCTTTCTAAACCAGAGCAGAAAGCCAAAGTATAAGCAGTAGCTTTAAGAAGAAGTTACTAGAAAATTATGAGGCCTGTCTGTACACGGTGGCTGACCAGCAGGCCACGACAATTCCCTCTGCCATTCAAGCTGAGGAGCAGCAGCAGCTGCCCCTTCTCAATCTGCACAAAATTTCTTCTGAAATGTCTATCATATCCATTAATATTTTTTTAAACCTCTTCTAAAAAGTACCTTTTAAAGTTCATTTTTACACTGAAATGAACTCCAGTATCAAGTCCATACAGCACATACAGGATCCACTTAAATCAGCTACAGAACTCCCAAACCCATATGTGGACTAGGAAAAATCAACCAAATGTTGCCTTTTGATAATTTATAGTACATTTGTTGCACGATTTGGATTCTGAAACACACTGCACTAACACACAGTTGCAGCAGCAATGACTGCAGTTCCCCAAACAATGATAATGAATGTTTGTGTGTACTTAGGCATATGCTCTATGTAACTCCGGGAAGACAATGTGAAGCAGTAAGAACAGTAACTGAATACATGGCAGCAGGATAACGTAACACCTTCCTTTTCTTCATCTCTAATAACCAGCAGGTGTCCAAGCCTGCTTCTCATGGAGATGACAAATTACAATAACATAGCTCAGTGCAAGGCACTGGCAAAAGTTACAAGACTTGTCAGAACAACTGCAAAACTAACACACCACAAATATCTGTAGCTAAAGCACATCTTCACTATGACAGGATCCTAGTTAAAGCTACAAAAGAACAGGGAGACTAAGTAATAATTCTAAGTTAAACTTTCAGAAATATACAGAGGCCAGTATTACCTATTTGAAAGTCAGCTCCTAGAGGGAAATAATGATGTTTTGAAAGCCTAGGCCTAGCCTATCAGTGAATATCAACATTTTCTGAAGTTTGAAGTATTGTTGTTGATACACCAGCCCAATAATATTTTTAAAATACCTGGTTTTGAAGTCCTCCACATGGCATCAGCTATGTCCTTGATGATTAAAATTTAATATGGTTCCTTTGTGTGCACATTATCACAGACACATTGTATTGTCTGAGGGCCAGCAATTTTTCATTTTAAATAGTTGGCTTTTGTTTAACTTCGTGAATATACAGAGAAAAGCCACTCCACATGTTTTTAAAGCCTTCTAAAGCATTTCTGGAGTGTCAGCATTCTCATTTGCCACTAGAAGCTCTTTCTGATGAGCTCAGGACTTCGGCTTCAAATCAAGTTACATCAGAATGAAAACAGCTGAATATTAATCAGGGTAGATGCACGAACAGGTGTGACAAAACTATGCTGTGACTAAAATGTGAAATTCTAATTCATATCAACTGCCCCAAAGACTATCCACTAAAGTCCATCCAACAAAAAAACCAGAAGAACCTATCAAACATTTTGAAATGACAGAAGTTTTCATTTAAAAAGTCATGCACTATAGAATCATCCTCTTGAAAAATCAAACAGCAAAATGTAAACTATGAGGTTAGCATAATTCCAGTATGGAGAATCACACTGGTGATTCACTTCTGGGTGCTGATGGGAAGGCTGTGGTTACATGCTGCTATTATACACGGCGACATTACTGAATAAAGTTCAGCCTGGTTGCTACTCATTTCTCCAGCTCTGCTGTTTCAACTGTGACTGGAATAAAACACACACGTGACACAGGGAAGGCAAGGAGGTAATCGGCCAGCCAACAGAATAGTAACAAGGTACAGCAACCTACAATGTTGCTGCAAAAGCACAATACTGTAGACCTTTGCTTTTAACAGACCTCTCTCCCCAGGCATGCAGATAAAGAAGTGAACATCCAGTGGCACTGGATGGATAAAGTAGTGACATTATGAACAAAACAGATCATGTAGACAAAGAGACTGGGGCAATGCTGTTGCCCTCTGTGACTCCTAGATACAAAACATGTACAACTACACTGTCAGATGAGTTAAATTAAAATCTAAGGGTACGTTTTATTCATTAAGGCATACAGGAAAGTTTGTGAACTTTGATTTTCATTTTTTCCTTTAAACAGAAATATCCTCATTTAAACAGCTGAGTTTTAATATTTTCTGAGTTTGTATTTCTTTATAACTTGTAGAAAAAAAGCTGGTTCTCAATGGCAGTGAATCTATAAAACAATGCAACAAACAGTCCCTAAAATGTTTACCTGTTTTTTTTCTAACTCAGATCAACATAATTTTATAGTAAAAATAAAGCTAAACATACATTTATTCAAATCATGCACATATACACCGCTATGTTCAAAAAATATTTCATGTTACTAGACCTTATTGTTTTAATCTCTGACTATAATTTGTGGCAAGAAGAATATTAATATTGTACCAGAACACTATACATTTTAAAGAAGATCAGTGCAAGTGTATTGAATGTGTTGTGTATTTGAGAGGAATGGAAGTTTATAAAGGATTTGCATTTAAAACAGATGTATTAAACAGAGAAGGACCATCTGATAAGACAAAATTGAACTGTTTTTAGTAAACATGTCCTTCAAGATTTTCTTCATCTGCTTTTTACTTAGAGATTAAGATAGAAAACAGTTTCTTCATCATTGTTTTTCAGCTCTTTATGAAGCAATTATAAACCAAAATCAACTGAATACACATAAATGAGGAAATATGCTCTTTACCTGCAGAAGGGACTACTACTGTCATACTTCAATTTAACACATACACACAATTTCAGCAGTGTACCAAGTGATTTCCACGAGGCGGTTCATTTGAGTTCTTTAGGATGTCAGAAACAACCTTGTACTGTTTAATATTATCTTTATTAAAATTAGATTTATTCAAATTGAAGCAGGGCATGACATTGATTTGCAATAATTTTAAGCAGGTGCATTTTAAAATAAAAGGAGATATTTAAATGAACAATCTTTTTTTCTTGGCTTTTTTTTTTTAATTATCAACTGCTAACTACTCATCATCGAACACTACACATTTATTTATAGGATGAACTAGGCAAATACCTAATAAAGCACAGTAATACTGCTGGCAATATTCAGGCCTTTATATAATGTTTACAACCATAGTTAATCTTCACAATAACCTTGTAATGTTGGTAGGGAGTAAAGTATTCATTATTCTTTAACTTCACATATGGGAAAACTGAAACAGAGAGATTAATTTAGAAACAAAAATCAAGTATAGGTCCCCCAAATGCAGTGTCAAGGCCTAAGCAAAAAAAGACTAATTTTAAAGGCACTAAAATCAATAAAAGCAGATGGGGCTCTGAGCCTATGAGAACAAGTTTTCACCCGGAGTATGACTTTAGATATTTGGCACTGTGGACTAACATTTTTATTATATTATAATGTTGTATTATTATTACTATTATATTTTAATTTTTATTACATTGTTTTCCATAATTAATGATATGGGTGACCAGTTCTGTAGCATGGTTGGCCAGGCCCTGTTATAGTCTCTACTGTTATCTTACCTACTTTTTTCTAATAATTAATTACAACTAAGAAAGCATGTTATTTCTTCAGATATAGAAACACAGAGCGGCCTTTATTTAATACTCTGAAGAATAAAGAATTGTACAGTGTGTCAATGCCACCTTTGTCAGAATTACAGCAACCAAAGCACCAGCCTGGGACCATTTTTGCTTTGGTTTTAACATGAAGCAGGACAAAGCTGGCTCCAGACTGTATAGAGGGAGGACACCCTCCCGCACAGATTTCTATGGTGCAGAAGTAGAAAGACTACCATTGCCTCCTTTAGCTATTCTGATTATTCACCACAGGGAAGTGGTATATCCTATGCCATATTAGCTCAAGGTAAATAACTTCCTAGCAGGGCATTGGTGCTCTTACTTTGTCTTCACTTCCCTTTAGGGCACAGCATTTTTTCTAATAACCTGTGAACAAACTTTTTCTCAGCTGCTATCTTACACATCCGTTTTGATTTTTTGGAACAGAGTGACCTTGCTTTGGGTCAGCATTTTCCCTGCAACTTTGGTTTATTCCCTCCCCCACAAACAAAAAGTTTGTTAAAATAATTACAGAAGAAACACTTCTTTGTGGGAGCTGAGAGAGAAGCGATGAAAAGAAATATTTTCCAACATGCAGCTGACTTATGTGTGCACACGGAAATGAAAAATACGTGTATTTGCCCAGAGCTGGTCTGGTCTTTGTTTCTGGGCTGGAACAGATTCCTGCCAGGGACATTAAAATCGAACGAGGAAAGACGGTGCAGTAGCAGAAAGACGACACAAGGTGGTGGTCGCTGAAGCACGGAGGAGAGGAAAGGGAGCAGAAAGTCTGGCTGGGGAACGCCATGAAATGGGGATGTTGGCTCCAACCGTGGTATCTGTCTGTCGGGCAGGGGATGCTCTAATGGAAAGCACTTCCTTTGAGTCTAAGCCAAAAAATTAAAAGCATCGGCACAGCTGCCTGCATTGTGTTACTTTAGGTTTTTAAAAAAAGGGGAGGAAAAAAATCCAGAAGTACCCCCTGGCTCAGTTCGCAAGCTCCACCAGTTTCTCTGGTTGCGCATGGAAACTCCTACAAACACACAAGCTAGCTAAGCAGACGCATACACACAAATGTGTGTGAATACTCTCCAGAGATGATCCCTTTGGAAAAGGGCATGTGTCGTACACCTGGAATGAATCAAACACTAACTGCCAGCTTAAAACTTCGGAAAAATCATGTGGGTCAAAATGCCTTAAAAGCAAGGAAACTGAAACACCAACATTTACCAGAAAGTCTTTTACCAAGCAAAAAAGGCTCAGAGAAACCAGAAAATAAGCAAAGAACCCATACAGAATAGGAAAGAAAAATGTAAAAATAACGCATTTCATTACTGGTGGGATTGAAGAGGTTATCAGAGGCAAACACATAACCTTCAAACGGAAAATTCACCCCTCACAAACCATAGGAGGAAGCATCAGTTATGACAGGTGAAATGAAAGATGGAAATAAGGAGACACAAGAGGAAATGTGAACAGCAAATAGCAGAGCTACACCAGCAATACCAAGGCATTCCTGAAACACATCAAAGCAGGAAGCCACCAACCTGATAGGCCGCTGAGGAATCAACGGACGGCTAAGGTAAAAAATTTGCAGAGAAAACAAAATTATGTCTTCGTAACAGATCTACTTCACAGAAGATGAATATATGCCTGTAACTTTATTTCTCATATATCTTGATATGATAAGGGAGATGCCAAAGAGATGATGTTAGAATCAAGATGATAAAATTATAGGAGAAATAAGCACTGAGAATATATATAAAATACCATGGAAGTATGAAGGAACTTAAGATGAAGGACTTGAGAAAGTGACAGAAACAGGTATTTTATATACACCACCATATTAAAATGTAAATACTATAACTATATCAACAGATGCAAAAAGAAATCCTAGAAATTACAGCTTAACCAGCTTTTCTTCAGTGTAAGTCATTTTGCTTAGCACAGACAAGCTGGTCAGCAATGACATAGCAAAATCCATCAATAAATATTTCTGACATTGAAAAACTATAATGTTTCTTTGGGAATCTCAGTTTTTACACAATGTGAAAAATTATTTTTAAAAAAAGCAAAGATGTAATACACAAATGATATGGCACTTTATGAATTAGCAGTAGGCCTAGGATCCTGAGTATGTATTCTCCTAATTCTGATCTCAGAAACAACCAAAGTGTAATTAATTCAGTAATAGACAACACAAATAAATAAGATTTAGAAAGATTTTCACATTAATTAGACTTACATAATTGATTCAGATGAAGATGAGTGAATAAATGCTACAGAAAATCAAAGTCCTCTTAGCCCTTTTAAAAACCGAACAGCAAAGGAATGTAGAAAAAATTTTAAGTAAATGATTTTTGGAAAATAGGAAATAAACTAATTTTGTTTAATAACTTTTAGAACTCATAGCCACAAGGTAATGTGGTGAAGATTTTGCATCCATTTATTTAGGTACAGACATCGTTATGCAAAGAAAAGACTCCTTCTACACTTTTATTTCCCATTTGTCCCCAAAAGACAGAAAGTCTGATTTTTCTCAAGGGTTAAGGTACCAAATAAATTACAATTCCTTAGCACATTTTGAAAGCAGGAAAGCTAATTACATGATCTCAATATATAAAAATATTTCACCTGTCTCTTGTCAGGAGTACCCCAAACAGCAGATCAGGTCAAGATGCAATGCAACACTCCAAACTGCTTAGCTGTATATCAGCCTGGTTAGAATAATCTTACATGAAACAATTACAAATGTAAAAAATTAAGCTTTTTTAAAGATTTCATAAGCTGGCCAGAGTTTTAGAGTAAAGGAACTGGGGCTACTGGCTAGGTAAGAGGCTGGAGAGGAATGACTTTTATACGAAATCAAATTGGTTGGTAAAACTTCTGCATATGAGTGGTGAAACAAGTCACTTGGGCTCTGTGCCTTTGAGTGTTATGCACACACCTAGGCAGAAATCACCTCCAACTGGAATGAATGCCTGCCTTTATAGTTCCCCCAAGTGACTTATAAATGGAATTACCCTAGTGCCTAAAAAGGTACTTTTAAGGCATTACCACTGAATGTTTTTAAAATGTCAATTAAAAATAAGGAAAAAAGCAAAACATGGAACAGGCTGGGAACTGTTACAGACCCATTTTCATATGCAGCCAAAATTTGTGTGATGCTCAATCTTACCCAGGGTTATCTTTTCAGATGGCATTCAGGACATGTAAACAAGCCTTACTACCCCAACAGGTTTGATTCAGGCAAAAATTCAATAACAAACTGGTAAAGAGAGCTTTTTTGTATTAAAGTACTACACTATCTAAAATTATTTAAAACACCAAAAATTTAGTTTGGTCTATTTATTTAATTTCTTTCGAATGTGAAAAATATGCATTGCTTTAAAAACAAAATGCTTAATGTACGTATATAACCAATCACCACTGGTCTGTGATGTGTTACAGCCCAGCACAGCACTCCAGCTACCAGCCTGCCCGATTATAAATAGGCTGCCAATCTGGGCAGCAGCAGCAGCAGCAGCTGTCTCTCATCATTCAGCTTTCTCCCTCCATTTCTATTAGATTTCTAACACAATGTAGTGATTTCTGCATATTTTCTCCACACTCTGCAATAGGTGTTACAAGCACAAATACATTTGTTATTAAGATTATTCACAATGAACACAAGTCTCCACTAACCTGTTACTGTTTACCTGATTTGTATATGTGTACACACTAACTGGGCACATTTGCACTGTTTGCTATAAACTAAATGTTTAGTGTTACAATTCAGCTGTCTTTAGAGAAACAACTGAACTGCCTGTGCTACTAGACATAGGCAAATAATATATACACACCTGAACACTGAAGCCTGCAGCAACAATCACAAGATGGTCCAGTCTGTGTCTATATCATGCAAGCAACACAAACTGTCCAACTCAGTGAGGTACTTCTTCAAATATCAACATAATGAAAAACATGCTTGGAAGTCTGCCAGCTCATTTTTAAACTACATATAAAATAAAAGTCAAATGATAATCAAAACCAACTTAGTTCTCTGTTATGCACAGAAATGCCATTAAAATGCTTTATAATAATTACCATTCTGGAGTGATTATATAAAGGGTGGCTCTCAAAGTACAATGCTTAATACAAAAAATATAATATTTTACATTTTCTTGCATTAAGTCTTTACTTACTTGTTCCCACTTGAACACTTACTTTCTGTCCTTAGAAGTATTTCTCTTGACTACTGAGAAACTACTTTGTCAGAAAAGTATTAGTTTTATCTTACCCTGTTGACAAAACTGTATGTTCAGATACCACTATATCAGACTGTATTTTTATAAGTGGCATTTCTTAGACAGAGTACACAAGTAAAAACTTTCTTTAAGGGCTGTTAATGATTATAATGCCTCAAGTAATTGGGGATGCAGTCACAATTCTTCTACACACTCCTTGGCCGAAAAGTTCGAAGTCCAGTTGGTTTAGTAGCTATTTCCAGTAAAGGCACATTATTTCATTTCAATACACACATGTTATTACACAGTCTGTATTTCAGAATTTTCAGTGTGATCAATTAAAGGCTACATTTTCTGCTGCACGCTTCCTCTGAAATACTGAAATCCTACTAGTGTTTAAAGTTCAAGAAAGCTGGAAGCAGATGCTCTCATCAAAAGACATCAAGCTTCAGAACAAAGACATTGATCAGGGTTAATCTTATGTCCTCCCTTTTTTAAAGCAACACAAGACAGAGTTGTTTGCTTCAGACTTTTTCAGGCAGGATCCCACAACTAGAGAAAAAACAGTGTTGTACCAATAAAAAGAAATAAAAAACCCCAAGACCCAACTACCTGCACTCTTACATCAGTCTTAACAAGATCATGCTGAGCTAAAATTTTCAGTAGCTGCCAAAATTTTACCACGACTGCAGTATCAGTATAGGTGACACAGACAAGCAAAGAAATAATGAAGCAGAACTTTTCACTTGTTCTTCAAGTTTTGTCAGTATTAAAAAGTATCAACTCCTATTCCTGCCCAGGCCCTTACTGATACCACAGAGAAACTCATTCCTAATCTTTGCAATCATAATGCAAGTTCTGAGGTTATACCTGTTTAAAAGTATACCACAGCACACTGCTTGGTTACTTTCCAGCAGATACCACTTTGTAATCCCCATTACTACTTCT
>WEIT01014213.1:38986-58421 GCA_013389985.1 Dryoscopus gambensis
TTTTCAGTGTGATCAATTAAAGGCTACATTTTCTTCTGCACTCTTCCTCTGAAATACTGAAATCCTACTAGTGTTTAAAGTTCAAGAAAGCTGGAAGCAGATGCTCTCATCAAAAGACATCAAGCTTCAGAACAAAGACATTGATCAGGGTTAATCTTATGTCCTCCCTTTTTTAAAGCAACACAAGACAGAGTTGTTTGCTTCAGACTTTTTCAGGCAGGATCCCACAACTAGAGAAAAAACAGTGTTGTACCAATAAAAAGAAATAAAAAACCCCAAGACCCAACTACCTGCACTCTTACATCAGTCTTAACAAGATCATGCTGAGCTAAAATTTTCAGTAGCTGCCAAAATTTTACCACGACTGCAGTATCAGTATAGGTGACACAGACAAGCAAAGAAATAATGAAGCAGAACTTTTCACTTGTTCTTCAAGTTTTGTCAGTATNTCACCATCAGCTTTTAAGACATTTGAAGTATTTGACTAGCTGAGGTGCTGCAAAATGTAACTGCTGCTGGTAATGTCTTAAATTATTCTAGACATTTTTGCAGAAGGCTATCTGTCTAGGCACTTAAAGGGAGCTTGTAATATGAGCAGCGTACAGTTTATAGATACAGCAACAGAAGTTACAGAAGGAGGAACAACAAACAGGAAAGATTTTTTTTTAAATAAAATCCAGCTCAGCTCCATAAAAACAGCTAAGAAGTGTGCTGTTAAATGGGACTTGAAGGTGGCCAATCTAAGCACTTCTATGGATGAGTCCTGGGAGGTCACAGGATGCATAGATGGTAACATGGAAGATGACATGGAAGCAACTGCCTAAGAAGTGACAGATGGATGTGTGGGAACATTAAAGAAGTGGAGCGAGTGGGGGAGAGACAGGAAACTCATCGAGGAACATAAGTAAGGAAGGGCAGAATTATATAGAACTTTGAAAGTACTGAAAAGAGCTCAAATCTGATGCAAATATGGGTGGTGAACAGTAGGGGGAATACAAAAATAAGAGTGACAATTAAATCAGCAAGCAGGAAGCATTATTTTAACAGCTACATGTTAGGAAGTGAAAAAAGTCTCTATTCCTTCTGTCATAATAGACATGTCTAGAACAGAGCTGAAGATAGTGCACTGGTTAAGACAAGTCATGAAATAAGACTTGCTCATAGGGATTTTAAAAAAAAAGCATGTCTTAAGATGCTAAGAAAGCAAGCACCAGATTTATACCTGACCTAGATGACTACAACCAATGGAATGAACATGCTAAAAAAAAAAAATCTAAAAATTGCACACCTGAATAACATAGAAACTGAAGACTGTATTGTCTGTAGAAGAAAAAGAAAACTAAGAATAAGAGACAGAAAGAGGACAAGAGATGAAACTTTGGCCCCGCTGAAATAAATATGAAAATGTACATCAGCTGCACTGCTATCTGGATTTCAAAATATGAAATAATTCTAGCCATTTTTCAGCTGATGACATGGCATCTGACAAACACCATATGAATGACTGCCTAATACTGGAAAATGGACCTGGAGATACCATTGAGTAGCAGAATAAATTATAGTTTCTTAATATATTCATATTAGTAAGATCTCATTAAATAACTGGGGAAGAGTCAGGAGGTTATAAAAGGAGCTAATTTTTGGTTTTTTTGCTTTGCATCATCTGAATAACAAACCTCAGATATTTTTCACTATTTACATTCTAATTTTAAAAAGGACTACTCAGTTTAATTAACTCATTTTACCAGTGTTTCAAAACAAACAGACCCGTATTCATACCAGTGCAATAAAAGACTGAACACTGAAAAATTTTGCACAATGTTTGCTCCAAATTCTTTTCCAAAGAACTCGAGGGCCTGGCTATAGTTTTATACTCCATTACAACGGCTGCAATCTTTAGAAAATAATTTCCAAGTTAAATTTTCCACAGTGGTCCAAATGATGACAAAGTCTGTTTTCAATTTGCACAAGGTGAGTAGATACTTGAAAGTCTGCACCTTCATGGAAGTCAGCAAGTCCTAACTTTGGAGATTTATTCCATGGTTCCTCTCAAATATGAAATGGACAAACCCAGGCTGACTACAAATAAAATATATTTGAGAAAGATCTAAGGCCAACAAAAAGCAAGATTAACAATTTGTTCCACAATTTTATAAAAAACCCAAACCACTATTAAAAGCAGTTTTGTTTAGGCAGCAGTTCCTGTGTTTGCAACACACATATCAGAATCAATAAAGCTGATCAGAAACTATGTTTTTTAGACAACTAGGATGTAACAGAAAAGTTAGAAAAAACTTAGCAAATTATGTTGTTTCATTAATTGCCTGGTTTAACTACTCTTAGAGATGTTGCTAATGGTGTGTTTCCAGGATTTTTCTTTTACTTTCACTTTTATATATGGACTAAATGCCTAAGCTACACAATTGTTTTTCATCCCCAATATTCTTAGACAATTTTTCACCAATTAATTGGGTATTCACCCCAAAGAGCACGTCAAGAACTGGCTCTATTTTCTAACTGACATCTTTCCAAAAGTGTCTGAGTCTCATTTTTGGATAGGTGAAAATTGAGAGCAGGACCAGTAAAACTGCTTAAGAACACACCCACTTCTACTATAGATCTGCATTTTTACATTAATGAAAGACATACACTAAAAATCATGCCTTACATGATCATTAACCATAATAATTTTTAAATATTCATAAAGTTCTGTGATTGGTGTAGTGATTAAAAGCATTATGAGCACTGCCACCTTTTTGCTATTTGGTATCTTTAAGAGTTAACTATCAATACTGTTCAGAATGACTGCAGGGAATGCTGCCCTGAAGGCTGCTTTGCACAGGCTGTCCGTGGTTGGAGTATGTTTCTGGGTTCTCCTCTGGAGTGCTTCCATTTCAAGATCTATAGTTTCATTTTCTCTGACAACAGAGGTAAATTTTTTATTTAAAACACAAAAGGCAGCCTACAGTTCAATTATTTTATTTCTTACTGACATTCAGAAAATACAAGTTTTCCATGGGATGCTTGATTCTGTACCAATTCAAGTGACAGAAAATGGATTTATTGATGAGAATAAAATCTGGGGAGGTGCTGGAATGTGCTACACATTGTACCAAATAGTTAGCAATACCCAAAAATAAACTCTTTGAGACATTAACTGTATAATGTAAATATTCTGGTCCACTTGGCAGATCAGACTTTTTTGTAAGTTATAAAAGTTAAATAAAATTTTTGCAAACTTTTATAATTAAATACTGCTGAATCCATTCACACAGAATTTATTCAATAAAATTTATGAATTTCTGCTCCATATCAAGGCAAATTCAAACTAAAGTTACTGTTCAATAACTTTGATCTATTTTTTAAATCTTGTTACTTTACTCAGCCTGCTTTAAAAAGCAGGAAAATATTTGTTGAGGTTTTTTTTTTGATCCAGAATTTCTCCTCATAAAATGAAGTTAAGACTACTGTTTTTAAAAACAAAAAAAATAGCCTGTCCTTCTGTAAACTTAGCTAAGTAGTATAGAAAGGTATCCTTAGAACTGCTCAGAAGTGGATGTTTAATAGTAACCAATGACACTAGGGCAAAAGAGAGCATAAAACAACAGTGCTTGTGGCATCTAACTCCCCTGTAAATATTGTGACACATGTATAGTGCATTTAGCACTCCCATCATATGCATCAACAGGTAAACAAGTCATGCTTTCAATCCAAAAAAAATTTGAGTATTGTTTTCTGTGCAATTTTTATTCTGATATTCATGAGTGGTCTTGAGTACACTGAAATTTCCTGAACAAGCAGTGTAAATTGATGTGCAAGCTAGCCATTCCAAGCACTGCACCTATTAACCTACTACTTCTCTAAATTTAGTTCACAAAAAATAAATCAGTCAACAGGACAGCGGATAATTCTGTTCCAGAACCACACCTGCTCACTATGTGATGTCACTGTGAACACCAACTTACTACATTGATTTTGAGATATGATACAGGACTGAACTGGCATTCAACATTCAACCTGTTCCTTCCCTCCATTGACAGGGCAGCAACTTGCAACAGAAATACCTTGGCTACTTTAAGGCAGAGCCCTACCTGCAGAGCTGCCACTCACTCGTTCTTGTTCTGTCCTTCTAACACAAAGCAAGTAACTAAAATCCATTGCCTTCTAAGAGCTTCTCCCAGAGCAAAGGAAAGTCATCATTAAAGAGAGACAAACCAAAAACAAAGAACTAGTGGAGGACATGAAAATCTCCATTTTTTTCCTGAAGAAGATGAAAACTTTCTAAATAAGATTAAATATGTCAGAGTGAAAATCACCAGCAGTAGAACAGACTCTATTTTCTTCCTTCCACGCTTCATTTTATAGCAAAATGAAGCATGAAAGTATGTTCCAGATTCACATGTGAAACTACTGAACATTAAGACCTTGTCCTAAATAGGTGTTTATATTTGTAGGCTCGTCTACACAGATGGTTCTCCACCTACACACATCTAGACAGTGTCCAGACACTATGGCATTATACCAAACCAATGGGATTATAACAGAATTTGCCCTTCCTTGTGTATGAGACACCAAAGTAGCTTATAATAGTATTTTGTCCCTATTGCTTATGAGAGAATTTAATACTTCAAAGGACCACGCAAACATTAACAAATTGATCTGGAAAGTCTTTTTTAAGTTACTCTACAGAAATAAATTCTACAAAGTAGAAATTTTACATTCTACAACTCTACATGTTGGAACAATTTTTGTGCTTTCATTTCAGGCACTAGGGAATAAAATCTTCATTTTATGTGACTTCCAGCATAATTACTTCTAAATGAATTGGTTAAAGTGAGTAAGAAAACAGCAGAACAAGACAGACTAAGCCTATACCACAATATATTGCTTTTTCCCATTTTCAGCCTTCTTCATATGGCTGTGAAGGAGCTCTCTCCTCTCCATATGTGGATCTCTCAAGGTATCTAAGTTTCAGGAGAATACATCTACAGACAAACACTACTACACAATTCCCCGGGTTTGATGTAGTATTAAACACACACCAAAAAAAATGCCAAAAGATTCATTTCTAAAGAAAACTACCCACTTTCAAAAATCAGCAGTTTTTTGTTCCAGGTGGAATATGAATATTTATATCTAAAAGCGATGATGACATAAGCAAACATTCCAAATAGGATTACTGATGTGAGCATTTCACTTCAGCATCCTGAAGGACATTCCTCGAATAATTTTCCAAGCCCCCAGAACTATAAATTGCAGATTAGGTGGCTACGTGTGAGGAAAACAATGAAAAATTAATCTCTCTTAGAACCATAAAATGTGCATTTAATGATTTATATCAGGCCATTTAATAGTTGAATTTGCAGTAAATCAAGGGAACTGGGCAAGTTTGGGTTTGTTGCTAACAGCTTTAAACACATTTCCATCTTTGCCATATATTAACAAAACTTTCTCAGTGGGCATTGAGTTTCAGGCCAGTACAAACTTACCACTATGACACTGACTGAAACCCATTTCAAAACTGAGATCAGTTGCTCAAGGATAGATTGATTCTGACAACTTTTAATGCAGTGTACTTGAAGAAAAGAAGCTGAGAAACATTACATCCTACCCAAATCTCCACAAAAAAAATTTACATCAAGACATTATTTCTATCTAGATTATGCCTTCTTTATATTCAGCAGAAAGTAAAACTAGTTAGATAGTCTTTGATCAGCCTTCTTTGAACTATCACCCTGTTGCAAGGAGCTTTGACCAAGTTTCAATTCCCCCAGTTTAATACTAATGCATGTTTGTTTGCAATGTATGTGCTGTTAAAATGTTGCATCTTAAAATGTTTAAATTTACACTTAGCTTAGAATTGTTTTTAACTGCTTTTGTTGGGAGAGAAGCAGGGGTCCTGCAGAAGCTCTGTCCTTCTTCCCTTCCTTAAATTCACTATTTAAGTAATGCTCTTGCACAAACATTACTGCCTAGTGAAAAAGCTTTTATTGCCTTGCACGCATTTTCTGTTGGAAGACCAGAATATATCTGAAAGTTTTTCCACATACAATTTACCACATATAAAGGATTTTAAAAAATTACAATCTTTAAAAAGACATGACTTTAAAAATTAGAAGACATACTATTTACACATAGCTATATGTGTAGCTATATAGACAGCAGTGTACTTCCATGTCCATGCCCATGTGTGTAGTATCAGATAGCTTATATTTAATAGTAATGTATCTCTTTGCATACTCTAGGTAGTTTGTAAACAGAAATTAATGTATCTTCAGATACTCAGTTGTTGCGGTTAGTGGTTTCTTGTGGTGGTGTGGCAAGCCGCAGACCTTCCTAGAGAGCGCAGCGGGGCTGCCTGCCCCGCACGGTGCCCCGGCTAGCGGCCAGCTTCTGCAATACAGCGGCCATAAAGGAGGTGAGAAGGCTCCCTGCGTGGGACCTCAGAGGATGTTTTATTCACATGGTCCCAAGGGCACAGCCACGCAGCGACAATCTGATTCCCCAAGGCAGAAAGGAAGTCACATAGCATGGGACTGGATTTTATATGGGGATGAGGGGGGCGGAGAGAGCACATGGACTAATGGTCTCAGGGCACAGGGGTGGTACATGGGCGGAGCTGGGGTATTGGGACCAACAGGGAGAATCCGAGGGAGTGGCCAGAACTAGGGGCGGGGAAGGGAAAACAATATGGGAAGGGCAGGCATTTAGTGGGAGTGGAGTGCAAAAATACATCACCACAGTTAGTCACTTGATGAAATACTCTGAGCCATGTTTAATTGATCAGGGATCTGGCACAGAGAAGCAAAAGGCTTTTGTAAGTACATCCAGTGAATGACAGCAAAGTAGGAATTAGAATTCAGAGCAGTCCCTAACTTCCAGACTATGATTTTTTTTTTTACCTACTCACTGAACAGAACGTGCTGCAAATGTGTTCTATGAAGAGAGAAGATGGTGAAACAGTAAGGGGAAAATACAGATGGTAAATGTGGGGTTTTTTCCTCCTCTTTTTTGTTTTAAACTTCATAATGACAATGACCAAAACTGTAGTGTCCCCTTCCCCCCTTCCTTTCATGAGTACCCTTCTCAGTTCCTTCCTCCTTCCAAGCAACTGAAAATCATCCTCTGAGCAGCTGGGGTGCTTTAGGGTGAGCAACACAGATCAACATACCACAAGTGTAATTAAATTTTAAACCAGCCTTTTAGGGGACACTAGTTAAACAGACAGCCCTTTGGTTTTTTTATCACTTCAACAGCACTAGAAATCAAACTTTCAAATTTGATCATCCCTGGTCTGAAGATTTTCCACATTACAGAGCATCCATGTGCCCTTTCTGCGCAGCTATAGCGTGCTAACATGCCCTTTTTCACAGTATGTGGGGGAATACCTCCTGCCTCTTTCTACTGAAACTCTTTTGACTCCTCAGTCAACTGCGTAAAATGTGGAGCATTCACAGATGGGATGAAGACGCATGCAAGTTACAGGAAAACACTGCAGATCTTATGTTATTTATTGTACATCCTTAAATACAGACTGACATCTGCCAGCTCACAGTTAAGCAAAATTCACATTTGAATTCACATTTCCAGTGAGCAACATAGTCAGGAATTAAATTATGTCACATAAAATGTATATGTGTGGAAGGCAATAGGACTCAGAATAAATGTTTACATGTAAGGGCCAACCCTGTTAGAGAAGGACAGTCCCCACAGCCAGTGTCACACACAGGAACCAAAACAATCAGCAGCCACAGCTGGCCCAGCATGAATGTGCAGGTAATGCCACTATCAACCCAGCAGAGACCAAAAGGAAAGGCTTGGTGGAAATTTGAAACAAGGCTAAAATTCACACTTCAAGCTGGACAAAAGAAAGGCTTTAATTTCCACACCACCACATCCCTGAAGGTGAGATAAGCACTTTGAATATTGATGCTGCAGTTTGCTAGTCTGACTGGCATGCAGATTCAAGCTGATGGGAGCAGGGGTACTCTTGCTATATCCCAGTTACTGTCTTCTCACAGGTAACAACGTACCTCCTATTTGCTGATAGGATTTCAGGCCCTAACACAGCTTGCTTTTGGCGTTTTATACAGTAAGTAGTATGTCCTTCCCAATTTTAGAACTTGCCTCCCCTTCCAGATACACAAACTACAACTACAAAAAGCCATTAAAAATCTATCACAATAGACTACTATGTTATTCAAAAGTGGTCAATTAAAAAGATGAGTCGAAGAAAATACTGTCTGATACTTAATGGAGACTCTGCTGCAGCAGCTAGGGTGAGTTTCAAAGCACGTCAAATTCAGTGAAAGTTTGGTGTGTGCATTTGTATAGAAGTTTTTATAGAAATAGGACTGTGAAAACTCCTGAGAACTAACTGGGTTAATTCTTCAATAAGAATACACACCAGAAGAATTCTTTTATTTCTTTCATTAAACTTCATTAAACAGAAGCAGCATTGCTACTGTTTTTACTGATTTCCCAGGGTTTGCATCTTGTCTTCCTCTAGGATGGCATGCATCTGTATTTTAAGAGCACAAGTCAGTCCTTCAACAGGTACTTGTATGAGATTATGTAGTTACTAGAGAGTTTCAAATGCTTGAAAAACTGAAGAACATTTGTAGGTTATTGAAGTTTTCATCTATTATTGTTTGTTCCTAAAGTAACAGCTTAAAAACCGACTAGTTATTATGTACAGTGGTAAGCTGTACCTTTCTGTAGTTACCTATTGCATCTGAAATCCCCAATTTCTGCAAGCTTTACTAGTATTCAGCATGACGGATTAGGAAGCCACATGCTACCCCATCATCTTTCACTGTGTTTCTTGGAGGCTCTCTCCTACTGTACAGCCTGCACAAGACTGTGCTCTGCAGTCAATTCACACACCTCACTGAACAGCAAGAGCACATATCTAGGCCCACAGCAGGGGGGTTAATTAACTGTGTAAGGGACAGAGCTGCCTCTAGAATGATCTTTTACATGTATACAGAGAATAAACTGAGCTGACATTCAGTGGAAAACACAGTAAGCTTTGCACTCCTCACGTTCTCATAAAACGACACTAATAAAAAAAAAATGAATACAAGTTTAACAGCAGCTCTAGACTATACCTGAGTAAGAAATTTCGCATCTGAAACACTAACAATGGAACACTCAGTTTAAGACGCTTTTCAGACTGGAATAAGATGTTGCAGATGGACAAATGGAAACATTTATCTCCTTGTCATAGCGCCTGTTTGGATCTACTGCATTTAATAAAGGTTGGATGCACAGGAGAGAGGCATTGGTTGCTTACTTTCACATTAAGTTAGCAGACAATGCAGTAACAAAAAATATTTGCATACAGCACCCCTCCTTTTGGTGTTAGTGCCAGCAGAGCTGCAGCAATGTTAATGCCCCGGAAAAGTTTTAGAAAAAAACCACCAGTGTTTTCAAAACATCTTCCTAAAATGCTGCAATGGAGGGGGTTTCCATCCCAGGAAAATAAGTTGTCAAATATACAAGTGAACATATTAAGACTGATGGCACATGCACTGAGATCAGACAGGGATACTAAATAATACAAATGGGAAAACAACTTATACTTCCATTAAAATAATGCAAGCCCAGTCAATCAATCCTTTTGGGAGAGTGGTATCACTCTGTATTCATGAAGTACATATGTGCTTTGAGCAGGCGGTTGTACAACATGACCTCTGTAGCTCCCTTCGTACCTACAGATTTCATCTTACCCCATGAAAACACCAATTTTTGTATCAGCCCGGAATGAACATTATAAAAATAAAACTTGCATTATACGCTCTTGAGTATACCCCAAGCCTGAACTTCTCCATCTTTTTCACTTTCTTGTCTCATAACAATCTTATTTCTTACCACTGAGGCATAACTCACTTCCAAGAAGCATCCTGCAGGAGTTTGTGTCTCCAGAGTCAAACTATGTGCTCTATTAACAGTGCACTTTGAGGAGGGCGAAATAGAACAAATGTAAGCCAGGGTCAAAGGATGTAACAAAGCCTACCCCTGCACAGTGAGCATCTCTGAGATGATCTAGACTGTTTGACAATGGGAAAAGAATTTTCTTCAAATTTCTTTGTTCATTGTAGTGGTTGTGGTAGCTTGGTAGGGTAGGAAGAAGTTTTTTGACTGTTTTTAAGCACCATTATGTTAGTCTTTGTCATTTACAATTCTTTTCTTGCAGACTTGGCTGCTGTTTGTCAGGAACAACCTGACTGCATCAGCACACTGCATGTTAAAGTTTCACAGATGTCTTTCCTCCTTACCCACACCCTGCTACCGTTTAAACCAATTATGATGTGGAATTTGCAGGGGGCAGAGGAGCAGAAAACTCAGAAACGGCCCTGCTTGGAAAAAGCAGAAGACCTCTTCTAAGTGCCTGCCCCAAAAGGTAATTTTTTAATTAAATCAGAATGCCCATATTCTCATGCTTTAGCATTCTTTGAGTTTCTTGAGCATTTTTTTTAATGATCAAGTGATAAATGTCCTAAGAATAACTGCAACATATTAATCTAAAATGATGCCCTACAACACTGGACTGAAGTTACCATCTAGAATTCTTGATTCTGAAAATTATTTTGGTAAGTTGTATTTCTAGCTTTCTGTTAGACTCAGCTACACTTTGAAACATGAGTGCAGAAAAGCTGTTTTCCTGAGTAGCTCGATTGCTACTTAAAGTTTAAAAAAACCACCAAAGCCATCTCCCCTGTGGTGGTTTGACTTTGGCTGGACACCAGGTGCTCACCAAAGCTGCTCTGTCAACCCCCTTGTCAACTGGACAATTGAGAGAGAAAATATAAAGAAAGTTTTGTGGGTCAAGATAAGGACAGGGAGAGATCACTCACCACTTACTGTCACGGGTAAAATTGACTCAACTTAAAGAAATTAAATTTAATTTACTACCAATGAAATCAGAGAAGGATAATCAAAAGCAAAATCAAATCTTTAAAACACTGTCCCCCCCACCCCGTCCTCCTTCCCAGACTTAATATTATTCCTGATTCTCTGTCTCCTCCCGCCTTGAGGCACAGGGAGACAGGAATGGGAATGGGGTTTATGGTCAGTCCATCACATGTAGTTTCTGCCACTGTTTCCTCCCCTGGGGGAGGACTTCTTCCCCTGCTCCAGTGTGGGGTCCCATCCATAGGACACAGTTTCACAAGCTTCTCCAATGCGAGCCCTTCCTACTGTGCATCACAAACTGCTGAGAATAGGTCCCTTCCATGGGGTGCAATTCATCAGGAATGCACTGCTCCAGCATAGCTTCCCCTGGGGTCACAAGTCCTGACAGCAAATCTGCTCCAGCGTGGGCTCCCTTCTCCTCAGGTACCCGGGTCCTGCCTGTATACAGGGCTTCTCCAGGGTCCAGCAAGGGCTTCTCACAGGGTCACAGCCTTCTTTCGGGCCTCCACTGGCTCTGATGTGGGCTTCTCCACAGGCTGCAGGTGGATCTCTGCTCCACTGGACACCTCCTGTCTGCAGAGCTATTTCTCTTACACATTCTCACTCCTCCCTTTTCTGGCTATAATCTTCTTCCGCAAAACAACTTTATTTTTTTCCTTCCTAAATGTGTTAATCCAGAAGCAGTACTACCATCGCTGATGGATTCAGCCTCAGCCAGTGGCAGACCCATCTTGGAGCTGGCTGGAATTGTTTTGTTGGACATAGGGGAAGCTTCCAGCGGAAGCTCAGAGAAACCACACCTGTAGCCTCCCTGCTACCAAAATCTTGCCATGCAAAACCAATACAACCAATACAACCCAGAAGTCCCAAACAAATAGCTTTATTATTATTTAAGCTGAATCAACTCTGAAGAACATAGAAGGAAAAAAACCCCCTTGTTTCTATTCCAATTCACACATAAAAAAACAACCCAACAATTTTTAACCAAGCTCCAAGTACAGGACAAATTCTCACTGTAGCTATGGGTGTGTAAGACCACTGAAAACAAAAGCAATTGATGAAAAACTCACATCCTCATAGGCAGAATTTACCAGCTTCCTCCTCTTTTATAACTGGGCAGCAGGAGTGAGGATAGCCATAGTGGACTACCATTTAGGTGTGATTTTCTGTTGTCCATAAATTGTTTTATTCAAAGCCAGAGATAAAGCAATAAACAAGGACTTTGTATAAGATTTCAGGCTTGGACCTACTATACATGATCTATATAAACCCTCAGGATTTGCAACATAAACTCTCAAGCAGAATTTAAAGGTTCTGTCTCCAAGTAATTTGGTTTGAAATTTGCTTAACAAAAATCATAATGCTGTAAGAAACCAGGTTGCTCTCTGCTGTCAGCTTCCAAAAAGTCTTTCCAGCTATTCTTCCTATATGCAACTCAAGTTACAGGAATTCAGTTCTTCAAAGAACACTCAAGAACTATTTTGGATTTCTTTTTGTACTTCATCTTCATACTTGTACTGTTAGGTAACACTGAAAATAGTATCAATTGTGACAAACAAAATGCAAAACAGAAATTTTCCATGTGCATCTGTAACAATCTCCATCCTCTATACTTCAGGTGCTCTGCCATTGTTGTGCCTCTTTCATGCATAGGGCTACTGTGTGGATCAGCTATTCCAGTGGGAGAAACAGGAGAGACACAGCCTACCTTCCTTTCTGCCATTTAGGAGCTGCAGGTACATTTACTGGATCTGCATCCCTGGAAAAGGGAGACTACCAAGCCACAGACTGAGTTCAAAGCTGTCGTTACACAGCTGTTTGGTCCAGGATAAATACAGAGTTATCAAATGAAAATTGTTTCACCCTTCCTTTGTTTCAGTCTGTTCTTTCTGCTACTTCCCTTATGCCAAAAGCTGTATTCATTCAACTGCACACAAGCCAGGTGAGCAAAATGGAACATGCTCAAAAAATGGCACATCTCAGAGTTAGTCTTCAGCCAGACAACTTTTTGACTCCAGTCACTGCACAGCAACATGAGCACTAGTTCCAGCACAAGAGGGGCAGAAGTCAGCAGCTAGACCAGGTAGGAGGACAGGTCACAGCTTTCACAGCAGCTGTCTGATCTGAAGCATAATCAAAGTGGTCATATAATCACAACCTACAAAATTATAAGGTATGGGATACTAACTCAGTTTTGTCTTTGAAATACAGTGAATTTGATGCCTTGGAAGCACAGTGCTGCAACCACTGGCTCCAGAGGAAGACAACGTAAAGAAGTACAATCCGACTTTCCTTATTTCTGCACAGTGCTTCAGTAACTCCACATAATGACACTACCAAGTGCTATCATCAGCCCAACCACAGGATGTTCTTAAACAGATATTTCTCAGCAACCTGCTTACAGTCTCTCAAGGAAAAGACAAGGAAAAGACAAAGAAAATAGCAATTTTTAAAAAGCAGGGGGGTATTTTCCATGTAAGTCAAGCATTTATTTTAAAAAGCAGGTACTTCTCTAGTCTGAGTTGCCCAGGGCCTGTAAAAATAAAATAAAAAGTCAAAAAGCTTCTTAAAGAAACATTTATGTTCTATAATGGGCAACACAGACAGAGAATAACTCTTTCTATACCTTATATGCCACACATCAATTAAATGATTTATGGAAATGCACTCAGCCCCACAAAATAAATAATTTCAAAACAGTCTGCATTTTTTAGGGCAGGCAAGGTAACAGAATGCACTGTGGAAAAAAGAATACATTTAAGGATACTTTCTCATTACTTTGTTTTCTATAGACTTAATTGGGCTCCCTACCAAAGCAGTTTAAATACAAACGTTAAATACCTGAAGCCTTATAATATGTGATTTTTATTTCTTATGGTACTACATTTGCTACCCATTGTCTTCACATCTTTCCCAGCACACTGAAAGCAAGACCTACTTTGGGGCCATTTCCCAGTTGTAAAACTACCACAGCATACGTCAGTGCAAACAGGATATGCACAAGCTGCATCATCCTTTCAGTTGATGCATCCCTCCCTCTCTCCAAAGTCTCTGCTCTTTGCTGACTTCCAGAAATTGTAAGTGGGCTGCAAAAAGGGCTTCATCTCCAGTGAAAAGGAATAGTCCAAGCAGGAATGAGGTAAACACGTGGCACAGCTGGACAGCTTCCCTTAAATGCAGGAATGAAAGCAGAAATGGACACTGGGAAACACCAAGGAAATAGAGACTAGACGGACAAACAGAATGGCAACTGTTCTGAAGACCTGAGGGCGCATTTGGGTGCAACTGCACTTACAATCCGAACCCAAGCACCAGAGGCAAAACTTTCTCTTTTGGCATCCATCAGCACCTTATGCCATGACTTCTTCAGTAACAGAGAGGAAGCTACAGCCAGAGATAAAAACGCTGCCCACCAAACACCAGTAAGGCAGACAAAGCCCATGTGAGAATAGGCCAAGCTCCTACAAAACCTTCAAATCAAAGTACACATACCCCAATACCCAAACCCACTGATAAGAAAAAAGACCCAGTAACGACACTAAGCTTAGTGCAAAGTTTCTCCTCAGAGCTGGCTGCTAACAGGGCCTCTGCAGTCCTGCCTTCCTCACTTTTGGTTCAGACACACTCCTGCCCCTGTTCTGGTCCAAGCTAATTGGATTCACCTTTCAGCCTGACACAGCAGTAATGCTACCAAGTCTTAGTGTAGGGTTTACCAAGTGAGCCAAGGATTATTACAGGACCCAGCATATCTGCATGGCCTTAGAATGTGATGCTAGTATTAGACACTGTTAGCAGAAAATTTAACTTTAAAAATTAATTGTATAAATTTCTATGAAGTGGGGAGGGAGGGGGCAAGGGATCTGTTTTGAGATTTACTGGCTATCCCAACCGGTTCAAGAGAGCATAGACACTCTAGCCTGTGGGTTGTGGGTATAATTGTAATAAAAACACCCAAACAAACAAGAAAATACCACTGCCACATGCCTCAAAGCAGGGTAAACTTTTAATCAACAAGCATTCCTCCTCTCATAGAGAAGTTTATGAAACATTGTGTAATCAGTAAATCAAACCTTGCCCTTTCAAGGAAGGGACTTAAACTAAAGAGATCTTAGAATATTTAATATGGGTTCATATATGTAACTAAACACAGAAAAACCTCTAGGACCATCAGCACTAAGAAGAACTTTTTGTGTCAGCATTTTCTAGTCCTAATCAGCATATTGCAAGAGCTGATCATGAATATTTTAAAGGCAAATAAAGGATGTAATGAAATTTTGGAGACATCTGACCCACTAAAATATTTTTGAAAGCTAAGGCTCAAAATGACTGTATGTGTGTCAGTTAAGTCTCCTGCTAACTTGGGAGAGGTCAGAAGGGAAGCTAACTATCTGCTAAGTGTCATAACACGCATGGTGTTTAAAACACACTTTCCTGAATGTAGAAATTTAAAAGCTAGCGAAACAGGCAGCATTCAAGATAATTAAGTGAAGTGTGAAGGTGAAGGAGATCCTATCACCTGCAAAGCTTCAAATGATCAGTGATTTTCATTCAAGCAACTTTTGAATAACTTGGAACCCACAAAGATTATTCTCAGAAGTACATCAAGTTTAGTTCGACATAGCTAAAACCAAATGATGTAAAATCCGTTATGAAATGATGGAATAAAGTGCTTACATCACTTAATACAGCAAAAAGGGATAAGCGGGATAAAGAAAGAGGAAAGGGCAAAACCTGTTTATTTACCCTTTATTTTCTAAAAAGTGCTACCTAGATTACTTCATATGCACCATGCAGTAGCGCCATTGCTTTGAGAGCACACCTGACTGTCGTAGGGGATGTACAAGCTTATTAAATACTAACTCTTGTTCTAAAGGAATTTAGTTTAAAAGTGGCATTTTTATTCAAAACTAAAAAGCAGAATAAAAGAAATGCAGAATTTCAAGTTGGAAACTTTGTTCTTGAGCATAAGGACAGGAACTGTCTCTTGCTATTCAAATATAAACCCCAGCATATCATATATGGACTTAAACCTACCACTGCCATATTGCAGGCCAAGGTGATGTTACCATAAACAAGTATACTATATATTAATGCCCCATATAGTGCCACACCACTGCTGCAGGGTTGTCCTACATAACACTTTGATTGTTGCCTGCATTATCAAAAGAAAAATGAAGGTTCAGGGATACTGAACCTGACACATTGTTATACTACCACAATGCACCTTCCTACTGCAAACGATAAAAGCAATGCATTTGGCATTTACTACAAAGACACTGATGCCATAATGATTTTTTGCTTTTTTCATANCAGCTGGGCGTCAGAATGCCCCAGACACCAAGGTCCTCTGCAGAAGACATTCTGTAAACCAAGATAGGCCCTATCCAGGGGAACATTCCTCAGGACGGGGCTTCTCTTGAGCCCCTCACTGGAGAATCTGTGATAGATACGCTAATATGCTAATGTGCAAGTTCTATAATTGTATACACAGACCATCGTGTGTGCACACTTGCCAGGTGCATTCGTCCAGGGTGCATGCTGCGGGGTGCACTCTTTGGTGATGCATTAAGGATCCTTAAAAAATGCCGAGGTAAAAACCCTTTTCCCCTCTAACCGTGTTTGGCTTTTAATTCTAAGCACAGGTTAAGGGATCAACACGACAAAACCATTAGCTGTGTTTTTGCCTGGTTTATCCAGGAAAATGTATTGTAGAGCATCAGTAAGGTACACCCAGGTAGTACAGCTGTTTCCAAAAATGTTTGGCTATTTATTTCCTCTCTTCTAAGTACTCTGGTTTTATGACTAATATTACACCTAGCAATTTTTGGGGACCACAAAAAAAAATTCTGTTTGCAGATCCATCCAGCTAGCAAGCCAGTTTGCCCAAGAGACCATTTTGCTTGTCTGCTGGTGAGACTGCTTGACTTCTTGCAGCACATAGAGAGGCTTGCATTCTAAGTGTCAATTTCTGCGGGTTCTTGAAGTTTTCTCTCTATAGCTCTCCATGTAAGTGGGATTTAAAGGCCTTCAGATTGCTAGTCTAAGAAGAAGAATAGATGAAAAGCTAATAATTAAAAATGTCTTCCTATCAATGCTTACTGAACTCTAGCCATAGGATTTATTAGATTTTGAAATCTGAATTGACACTCACTGGAAGCCTGACCCAAAGCTCCTGTTAGCAGGAGACGCACATAGCTCTAAACAAAAGGTTGTAGAGGGTATTAAAGAATGCAAATTGATCTGCAAATTCATAATAACTCCTACATTTCATAACTAAAAACCCTGTCCAGAAGATCTTTCCATTAACAGATCAAAACTGAATTTGTAGTATCTGCATTTCTCATTTAACTAAATTGTATTTTGCTCAAAAATTAAGACCTTTGCAGAAATTTCATTCTTGATTCTTGAAACTGTCAGGAAAAAAGCTATGCAACTACTTGAATGCATTTAAGAGTAATTTAAGAGAAATTACTGAGTCTCTCATCAGTTCTCCGTAACTGCTATAAACTCCAAATCTACTTTGTGATAGTCACGTCTAAGTGAATACTTAAAGGAAATTAATATACACTAAGTTTCCAAGTTTCAAACAGCGAACAGTACCTTTAGGCCACACAATTTTAATTGCCCAGCAGACAAATGTTAAGAGCTTAGTGTACTGGGATGCTGTAAACTGCTTTTCCCAAATTATTTACTTGGAGAATGGGATATGTCTGTTTCTTGAGATATATGACAAAATTTAGAATGAGTTGGAGAACCCAAGCACCTAATTTTGTCCAAGTTGATTGCTGAAGCATTTATTACTAGCCCAAAGGTGTGTGTGGAGCTTTTGATGCTAGAAAGCTGCTGACAATCATGTACTTCCACTTCACTCTGGGCTGGCCACAACTCTAAAGAACCAACTGCTGCTCTGAAAAACTGCCATACTAGACTGAAAATGAAGCAATTTATAAAGAGAGTGAATGGATATGGAGCAAGACTCCACAGGCTTAAATACTGCCAAGTATTCAAATTTTCAGAAGTCTAAAATAAAAGGATAGTCACTCACTGTTCTGCAGCACATCAGGCAGCTCTAAAGCATAAATCTCAAAAATTCACATCACGTATTACAGTTCTGATGTAATTTTTTTGTTTTTAAAGGAGAAATAAGATAAACAAGTTCTGCCTTCTATAAACAGTACAAACAATCACTGAGGTTTTTCTTATTGAGTAAGGAAAAAACCGGCTCATTTCTCCTTGCTACACAGGGCAGTCTGGGTTCAAATCTTTAACACACTAATGGCCACTTACTATTGACACATTGCCAACATTTTACTGAGGAAACCTTGAGAAAGAAAAGGCAAGGGGGAAAAAAAAGTAATTATAACTTCTTAACTGTTTCCAACTTGCCTCACCTAACTTTGGAGGGAGTTCACACGACAAAGAAGATATGTTCACTGCAACTCAAGGGCCATGGCAACTCAAGGGCTTTCTCCCTGCTAGCTTTTAAAAGCCTACTGTAAGAAGACAATTAGAATTAGAAAGAAACAGAATAGAACAAGAATTCTTTTTCATAGAACACATCAGATAACCTCTGTAGGGAAAACAAGTAATGAACCAAAGCCTAATCTTCGTAGTAGTTTTATATAGAAAGTGGAGTGAGAATTGCCTTCACAAAGCCAAAACAGAATGGTAAAAATCAGGTTCCCTTATCTGAATTGCCTCCTGGTGGTGTCTCCACCACTCTACTGATCCCCCACATTCGGACTTCATTTCAGCAAAATTTTCATCAGAATTCTGCAGTCGCCACTGCCTAAATCAAACTGTTACATTACAATTAGTGGGGAAAGTTGAAGAAGACCCCTTGCACTTCACTACAAGTATTGACAAACTTAGGACAAAGGAGGACATAAAGAGAAGCTCAAAAAATAGTGGACCTAATTAAAACAAAACCAAAACCACACCAAGAAAACCTACATTTTGTCTGGTCACAACCTATATTCCCTGACATTATGTCAAGTGTCTCTGCTAATTTGCAATCTAACAGCAGGGGAAAAGTTGCTCTAAAGAGACTATACATTTTCAGGAGTTTCTGAAGGTCAGAAAAAGTATTTGAAAAGTTAACTCAGAAGTGAATAGAATACTGAAAGAAAGTAACTCTGTAGAATGACCAGAAATAGGTGAATTCACATTGACTTGGCGCATATTTGAAGAAAATAAAACACTCTTAATTATTTCCATGAACAGAAAATGTATACCAGATTATCACTTCAGNAATATGTCATCTCTCTAAATCACTTCCAGAAAGGTGTATTTCCTCTTTATTTGTCCACCACAAAGGACCCTTAGTCCACCTGTAAAAGCCATTACAATTAACAGAAAACAATTCCAAACTAGCCCTACAGAAGCAAGGCAGCATTATCACACCCATCTTGGTCCTTTTCAAACCTACGCACCAAGAGTGGAACTGAGTGGTTCCTCAATACCTTATGAGGGTGTCACACATGACCCATATGTCGGAAAATACCACCTAACACTGTCT
>WEIT01014214.1:758-5758 GCA_013389985.1 Dryoscopus gambensis
AAATAAGGGTAATTTACACTTAGGTATAAAATCCAGTTTTAAAAGACTGTTAGGAAGAAAATGCACTCAGCTCACTGCCGAGCAAGACTGACAGACATGGAACTAAGTGAAGGGGATATCCAGCACAAAGGAATCCCTGGCCTGGTCAGTGCTTGATGAGTGGGAAAGCTAAACTGGAAAAAATAGAAGACACTCTAACTATTAGAGTGTGAAGTAATCCCTGTGGGGCAGGGGAAAGAGAAATATGATTTTTTTGTAGATTTCAATGACTTACATATTCATATTATGTCAGTTCCTGTGGAGAACAAAGACCCTGTAAATAGCCAAAGGAATAAAGTGAAGCTGTATCAAGTATAATCATTTAAGCAATGTATTCTTTCGAACAAACTTGCACAGCTATGAAGGATTGGGATTTCATCTGGAAGATGAAACAGATGAACAGTCACTTACTAGGAGCAACCCCTCTAAACTATTTTTGAGAGTTTAACTACGAAATGATGACATTGAGTAAGGATTGTATCAAGTCTCTCAAAATATTTTCATATTTAAGAGCTTGGTTTTTATCTGTCTAGCTTCACACAGATAATTTCATCCACAAATTTATTTTTATTATCTGAATTTATGCTGTAGTTTAACCAACCATTCCAGGCCATTTATTAAACTCAGAATACACAATAGGTCCTGTCCCAAAGAGTCTCCTGTTGAAGTGACAAGCAAGACCAAGAACAGGAAGAAAAACAGAAGCAAAGAGAGGTAAAATAATCTCATCTGAGGTCAGGCCAGAGGTCAAAGACAAACTTGAGAGTAAAATCCACTGTACTGGCTCTAGTGCCTCCCTCAGGCTCTCAATCTACTGAACCTCACAGGCAGCCTGGAAAGGACGTGTGAAAAGTAGTCAGAAACCTGCAGAATTTTCACTTTTACTCCACTTTCTAATGGAGCAGAGGACACAGTTTGTGTGTTTCATTCTTGTCCATGGAAAAGTTAGCATGGTGCAAGACAAGCACTGTAATTCTCTGAGTTACCCCTGTATTTTGGTCTATGTACCACCTTTCTCTCAGGGCTGATTAAAAATTTCCAGAATAACCTCATGTTGATTGAATTTGTAAGAAATTCATAGCTAA
Source organism: Dryoscopus gambensis (assembly GCA_013389985.1). Lineage (NCBI taxonomy): Eukaryota > Metazoa > Chordata > Aves > Passeriformes > Malaconotidae > Dryoscopus > Dryoscopus gambensis. The sequence continues at coordinate 1,883 of WEIT01014214.1, forward strand.
AATCGGGACTGGGTTTTTTTGGGGGTGTTTTAAAGCAAAGACGTCCATACAAAGCCCTACTTTAAAAGATAAAAATGAATGGCACTAGGCATAAGCTATGTTATTCAATAACCCTTGCTTCTTCAAAATACTGATGTTTTTATATTCCAAACTTCAAAAATACCAAGCAAGCAGTCTAGAACTGATTGTTAAATCAAAACAAATCAAAAATACATTCAGGGATACTCTAAGATTTCAATTGGCTGTCTGTAAAATGCTTACTTTTTTTAACCTACATTTCTAACTAAACAGGTAAATGTATATATGTATATATATTTTAGGGTAAAGGAAAGCACAGCTATTTTAGAAACTTAGGACTATGTCTTAACTGTGAAATTGGGTCTTAGTATTTGCATCAATTTTGAAACTAAAAACAACTTCAAGGCAAAAAATTACTCACTCTTCTGAGGCAACTTTTACAAAATTACAGTCACAAACTCTTGTACAGCAGACACAAAACAGACATAAAAACCCAAAGAAAAATGCCAAAAGATGAAATTCCATGGCACTCTATGAACACTTTAGGCTCTGACCAAGTGCATTAAAAGTGCAACAATAAGTTAACAATGTAAATTCAGCTAAGTGGTCTTATAAAGAAAAGTATACTCTGATTATTATAATAAAAGTTAAATTATTCAATCTTTACTTTTAATACTAAAATAGTTTGACTAATATAGTTGGACTAAACACTACCATTTTAACACAGGTCTGGGGATCACACCATGGGGGCTTTAACAGTACTGCACCAAGAAAGTACCATCATGCAGCCTTTCTCTATTTTTTTTACATGGCAGTCATTCTTTTGTTTATGGCTCTTAAAGAGAGGATTATAGCATTTCACTTAGATCAAAATAAGCATAAATCAAGCATGTCATCAATACTAATATTTTAAAAGTAATAATACACATCTTTTGAACAGGTCAAAATCATCAGATGAAGAAAAATACACTTTAGGTCATTCAATATATGAAACAGTTCAGAAACACCAAGGGGAGAAATAGAAAAAAGTGTTTGCATACACACAACTGTAAAAGTAACCACAGAAAAATACAAGTGAAAAATGAACCACAAGAAAACAGAGCTGCCTTTCCTAGCACAGAATCTGTTTTACCTTGGTACTACTACAAGATGATTCAACTCATTTCAAAAACAAATCCCCTCCACCCCCAATACTCAATACAGTAGTATCGTAGGGCTCTAGCTTAATAGTTTAATAATGTAAAGATGGTGAAATAAAGTGTATTTGGTTATCACTGTAGCCCTCTGCCCTCATAGGTAATTCTGAAAGGCACAAGTAAACAGCCAACATCACCACTTTTCTGGCAAATGGCAAATCAATTATGAAATGAGAAAGACTTAGGGACTTGGCAAATATTTGGATTGTTTCTTTTCGTTTGGTACCAAAGGCTGCTCTTAAAGAGAAGAACTATAATGAAAGACAGTAATTTAATGTAGATAATTTTCTCAGTAGCCTGATTATCAACTCTGGCAACTTCTTACATCGTTACAGAAAAACCGAATTTGTTCCTGTACAACTCTGTTGCCTTTGTGCTCTCTACAGGGAAATTTGTAATACACACAATACCTAAACCCATTATATTTTTAAACAAAACCCTGGTTGGTGAATCACTTAAAATTCAGCATGAGGTTTAGCGACACTTATGCAGCATTTTCTGTGATTAGCTACAGAGAGACAGAAATAAGACAAAGACTAAATCCAATATAAACAAATTTACCCTTCTTATACGCAGTTCTTCTATGGCCTCCAATAAACTTGTTTTAAAGTCTAGCAATCGAATGGAAAGTAAAGTCTCTGATGGACTTGGAAGAGTAGAGTCAAGTGCCTGTGCTTTAAAGTCTTCATCCATTCTTTGAGATTCTTTCTGCAAAATAAAGATAGGCATTTCCTCTCCAGTTTATCTGTAAGGGAATACTCAAACTGCAAAACCTGCAAATATGGAGGCAGATTCTTTTTGCAAAGAGTAAAATTACTGCTTATAGACACTGTGCAATTACCAATATTTTCATTTTAAAGTAATGTGTAATACTGTAGAAAAAAAACCAATCAGATATCAGTAATTCACAATATTGCTTTGTTTCTTCTCTTTATTTTGGGCTTGGTTCTAATTTTAAGCAAGAACTCTAATGAGCAGACAGAAGTAGTAGAATTTTTCCTCAGAGTTACTGCCCTGCACTGACATGAAGGTGCTGCAACGAACACATCGTGCCATGAAAAAGTTGCTGTCTACCTTTAAGATGTCAAAGATCACAAGACAGGCTCAATTTTAAAAGAGATCTTTAGACTGAAATCAGGACTCAAAGTAATGTTTGCAGTCTCTGCTTCTGAATTTTACCAAGAAAACTCTGATTCTCTTCCTACAAGATGCTGTATCAAAATGTTGTACTCTAAGCCAGCTACATGGACTGTTGTCAAGCAAAGAGTTACGCTAACAGGAGACCCAGGTGTCTCTGTAAGGACAAAGCAGCTTTGTTAGAGATATCAGAGGAGACTTCAACACTCAGCATTTTATTCACAAAAGCATAACAACCGTACGTATTTCATCTGTTTTTCCCAGACTATATTTTTTTAATCTTTGAGACTGAATTCTCAGCAATGCACTAGAACACAGGATGCTATCCCTGCCAGAGACACCACGTGTGTGATTCTGCACTAAGAATTACGGAGCCAGGGGTAGAGCACGGGCTGACTGACCTGGCCGCTGCCACAGAACCTCTAGGAAGGAATTCCTGCAGGAAGAGCAGAGACCTGGTCTGTATCATGGGGCCATAACAACTACAAATCAGGGCTCGCCACTTTTTCTTCTGTTGTCTAAATAAAACCCTAACATAGATCACATTTAAGCTGTTTGGTCATGGATAATAGATTGACTTCTTGCTTAGCTGCCCCACCACAGAAGTTATTCTGTTAGTAAAACAGTGGTTTTGCTAAAACCAAAAGAATCAGGCTCATTCTTGTCTTTCATTTTAAAACATATGACTAATAGTGACCCGTTCAATATGAAGTATATAAATTCTTTTGTCAGCGTCAAAATGTGTATGTTTGAAGGACTTCTGAAGAGGCGGCAAATAAAGCCTAAATAAGAACCATGTACAAACATGCAGCACTTCAGGCAACAAATCTCTTGTGTCAATGTGCCAACATGAATCAGGCATTGTGCAGGCAATCTGCAGACATTTTAGACTGAAGCTGTTTGGGTTTTTCTTTAAAATAGTACATTAGGATAAAAACCCACTACTTATATTTTAGCCAAAGAACTTAAAATAAATGAAGGCCGACTCTCCCAAAAGCACATTAAAAATTTTTGTTTCTTTCCCTCAAGTTTTCAAAATTGTTTCCTTACTGATACATGTTGTACCACTACATGATGAACTATCACAATGTTTGATATCAAGTAATGGGAGACAACCATAACTACAAATCTAAAATGCCAATATTATGCACAATAAATTAGGCACAGAGCCACTTGATTTTACTTTTCATCATGCTAAGGGTAAGGTTTTTACAAACATAACGTTAAAACATGACACATGGTCTAATTCTATTGTTGTAAGCCAATGTCCCAGGTGTGGAGTTGGGGGGAATCCTACAATGATGAATTTCTGCATTGTATTCATTCAATACAATGAATTTCTGTGCTTTTACCAAATGAAGAAGCCTGACAGCCTGTGTTAATAAGGGAAAAAATAAGAGGGCTTGTGAAAAACTTGACTCAGAAAAAGGATTCATCCTACAAAGGCAGGTGCACTTGAAGAAGTGCATTTCAGTTATGAACTTATTCCTACTCAGGTCAACCAGTAGAAGAATGTACATTAACT
>WEIT01014214.1:8258-19959 GCA_013389985.1 Dryoscopus gambensis
AATGGTACAGTATGGCTGAATTTTATACAAGACATCATAAGTATTACAAGGAAATAAATAATCTCCCTCCACAGGATAAGGTTTTCCTTATGATCATTAGACACTGAAATACATTTAGGGGCTCTGCCTGTTTGATAAAAAAATGAAACAGTAAGTCTTACATACATTTTCACTTTTCAAGGAAATGTCTTTTTTATACTGTTCAAACATCTTTTATTGGGGAGAACTAAAAGCAGATTTGTCTAAAATCCATTATTATATTAAAAAAAAAACTAGAGAAATCCTTAAGTTCTGTTTCAATTTTCTGAAGTTATAGCTCCCGTGTAAGTTTAGGAATTAGAAAACAAGCAGCCAGCTGTTCCAAAGGAGCATAAAAGCCCAGACTCCATGATTCTGCTGGAATGGCTTACCAGAAAGAACTAGGAAAACAAATCAGATGTTCATAATTTTCCAGATTCCATGCATCATGTCTGTCTCACATAAGTCACATAATCAGGTGGGATTCCTGAATGATAAGAAAACCTACTGGCACACAGTGCCATAAAATGTGGACTATAAAATAACTGGGTGCATGGCCTCTGAAAGACAACTACAGTAAAAATGTCTAGAATAAGCTAAATTTTTAAAGAACCATTGCTAAGAACCTGTATGGAAAAGGTTTAGGTAGCCTAACATGTATTTTACTAAGTCTTAAATTTCTTGAGCTCAATTTGATTTTTTAAAAAAATAATAATTTTTGCAGGTGGCACTCTCCCTATCACAGTTGGTGTGCTTTTTTTTCTTCTTTAGATCCAGAGATTTTTCTGTCGGTAGGGTTATTTATCTTTAAACTTTTACAGGCTGAAAAATATTGTATGCAGCTATGTTTGCTCTTGCCTTACTTAATTTTTCAATTTAGGGATTTATAGACAAACGTTATTTTTCATTTTCTCTCCCATCCCACATCTTCCTACAAGAGTTATACTGCCTTTGCTAGGAAAAACAGCAATTTGTGTGCACCAGACATGACGCAGACCCAACCGACACGCTGCATTTGCCCACCGGAGTCCCTCTGTACAGCTCCAGGAGTGCAACTCCTTTGAGCTGTGGAAGAGTCTCCACACCAGGAGCTGCTTTCAGGATCCACAGGGCTGAAAGTGGTGTCATGAGGAGCACACCCCGATCACCAGGTGTAACACACCCTCTTCAGTGAGCTGTGCTGGGTTAATTCTCTGCTTTGTTTCCTTTGAGGCTGTGTCTTTTGGCAATTCTTTCAGGTTTTAGTTGAGAGTGGCTCCATTCACACATACAAATGAAAACAAACAATCCAAACCCTTCACAAGAATGCAGGTTCTGAGAAAGGCAGTGATACTTCTAGCGGTTCCAGAAATTACATCTCTGTATAAAACAGGAGGCTATTTAACAAAAAATCTTCCTTCCTAAAAGGGGATCTGCCATGCAACTTAAATTTTAAAGATGCTCTTCCACGGTTTTATTAAAAGTATCACTGTATTTACTCACTGTCATCTGCAATTATGATGATCTACAAATCATTATAGCATCATACAAGACAAAAAAAAATATTTCCTTCACAGTCCTCAAAAACTTTAGAAGTTAATAACTTTTCAAAAAATCCCCAAACTTTTCAGTTTTCAAAAATGGATTGCCAATCATATAAGACAATTTGTTCTAAAAGCTAAGATCAATACACCAATGTTGTGGTGTTCATTTACAAACAATTATGTTCTTCCTAAAATAGAACATCAAGATGTGGACTCTTTGAAAATACTCAAAACCAGAAGACAACAAAAATCTAACACTTGTATTTTTGTTATCAGATCATATAAAATCAAAAATCATTTGAAGGAAGGATGAGGCAGACTTTTGGGTTTTGAATGAGGATGATTATGTGATTTTTTAAAATTTTCCAGTAAATCAATTAGCATTGTCAATGCAAAGTTCTTATTTTAAAGGACTGCTTTATACTAATTTTATCATAAATATTGTTTCATACTAAAGTTCCATAGAGTCTTCTTTTATTCATACATTATATAAGCACACACAATGTAAGAACGCCTGTCCCAGGTCATGCAAAAGGTCCTTCTACCTCAGTGTCTCATCAACAACAGACAGAAATCCAGTTAAAACTCTCTTGTACTGAATTGAAGTGAACATAATTCTCTTCCTTGGCTTTGCAACTACGGGATCTGTCCCAAGCACAAAATTTGGATCGTGTGGGTAGCTTTTTATCCTGTAAGAGTCAAGTACAACATTACCACCAGTGTGCAGTTTATGTTTGGACAATGCACCCTTGGAGACTGCTGGAACCACAGTTTCTTCAGGGCTTTTCTGGAGAATATTCTCCAAACTTCTGCTGGTGGATTAATAATACTTTGCTGCACCTACTCTCAATAAGTAGCTCAATCTACCCTTTTCCATGTTCTTTCCTATATTTTGAGTTTATATTTTTATTAGCTTTCCTTAACAGTACAGGACAGAATCATCCAGAGGACTCATGACAGAAATTCTGAAACAGGGTTAAAGAAAGTAAAGATGATGTTCTTGTGCCACTCTAGCAGCTGAAGGCTTAAAATAACAGATGTACTCCATATAATAGATATCCTACAATTCAGCACAGCTTACCCAAGGAAAAGATTTGTGAACATGCTAATGCTTCTTGTTTTCCAAAGATAAAGCAGTCCTAGTCACATCAAACTGCCCTTATCTCTGGTACTAGCAGTTTCTGGCCCAAAATCAATGGCATTTGTTTAACTTTTAGATAAGTGTAAAGATTTTAAGTGTGGAAGCTGTACACTTGTTCTAAAGTTACCTCTCTCAAAGCCTAGGAAAGTCTCATGTCCTTTCAGGGTGGGAGACCAACATTGCCCCCGTAAGAGAGCAAAACAATTGTCCTTAAAAACCTGCTTTAGAGTCTTTGCTGACAAAACCATCATTTGATTGCAGGAATCTGAAACAATCTGCTTGATGACATAATGCTTTTTAAAGTTTCAGATTTTAATAGAATTGTGGGGAAAGCATTAAACAAAGAACTCTCAGCTGCTAGAATCCTCAGATTTTCTTTGCTAAGAAGCAATGGGTCTTGGTAGGTTGTTTTGCTTTTCCCAATTTCCTACAAGATTTTAGGTGGATTTTTTAACTTTTTTTTTCTTTGTTTTCTCCACATTTCCAGCTCCGAGAAGACCAAACTGATGACCCAGAAAGCATATGGGAAAGTCCCTCTGAGAGCCTTTTTTTTATTCAGTCTGCAATACTTCATGTTGATGTGACAACAGGGGTTTCAAGCAATTATTGGACTGCTCCAAATCAGCTTTCAAGATCATAATGCTGTAAAGATTGCTCCCATCAAATATAGAGATGTAACGAATGTAACTCGAAGGGTGAAGTTTTAAAGAATTTTGTCAGTTCCTCCAAAGTCTGTATTAGCTACCTGTTGAATTCTGGATGAAATTTAAAGGACTGGAGCTGCTTGCCCCAGAACTGCATTGCTCGGGCTCTGCATTTTTTCTCCCCAGCACAAGAGGTTTCCTTCAGTAATCTGAATTCTTTTGAGAAAAACATATAATCTTACACAAGCTAGCCAGCATGTTCCAAAAATGGGTGATTTAAAAATTTTATATCATATAAGTTGGTTAGTAGGGCTAACACATTATATATTATCAGGATCCTTACTTTCTGTAATCAAAAATAATTACATATTATACTATATTTGTCCTTTATAGAACAATACTATGGTAAGACCATAAATAATAACTGAAGATCTTTTCCACCACAAGTAAAATATTACTAATAAACTAGAAAAATATATCTTAACTCCTTTCAGCTCAAATTAAAAGAGGAAACCATAAACGGCAACACTCTGATTAAGACTGTAAAACGGTTTTCTGCTTACAATGTTTGTATGTGGCATTAAATTCTCCTCCCTAGCCTTTCAATCCGAATATTTTTCAATATTCAGTCAGCATCCTTTTAGCTATTAGTATAGAGATGCTAAGTATTGAAGGGATCAGCTAAAGTCAGGTTTACCCAAATTTTACAGGCACAGGGTAAAACTGGAGGTGTTTTAGCGAACCACAAAGCAGCTCGCGTCCGTTTCAAACACCATGCTGCCACCTAGTCGACAACCAACTGAACTGTGCTGTCCTGCACGCCCTGCAATTACAGCTACAGCCACGGAATAAAAATCTAACTGCTTTCCAAAAATAGCTTAGTGCAAGACCAAGTTACCAGAAGCAGTGAGAGCTCCATCCAAATTCCCTGTCCAGCAGCAGTGCCCTGCCAGCACAAAGCAAGCACAACGGCAGCTCCCAGTGCTCATTCGGAACACGTCACTCACGGCAGGAGGAGTGGATGTGTTCGGGAAGAATTCCCATGTGGTAGCTATTACTTGTCGTACGTACAGTTGTGAAACACCTATACCAAGTGTAAACAAGGAAATAATTAGGATCAGTACCAACAAGTAGGGGATCAGTCCAAAATAATAGAACATGAACATTAAACAGATTTATGCTGAATCAGGAAGTTCAGGCACTACTGATATTTAACCTCTTTCCAACAGTTTGTAGGCATCTATTTTATATTCAGAAAGAACTGATTTCCCTGAAGACTGGTTTGTTTCCATTTTTTATCCTCTCTCTTCCTTTAAATGTGTCTGACAAGTATTATTTTTTCCTCCACAAACCATTCCTCAACACAACTTATACTAACATTGCTATTAAATATTTGGTATCCCTATGGTAAAGCTTCAAAAGGAATTATATTATCATCTCAGTGGGGCATAATAAATGGATATTATTTCTTTGCTGCCTGAGCATCATAGATAATATCAATATTAGTGACAAAAAATCGACTCTCATCATAGGAAAAATTTCCTAATTCTTTATATCTGCATCTCACGGTAGGTTAGAGTAAGGATGCCTCTGCAGCACCAGGTTTGGAACAGCTCCCACAGGAGGCCAGGAATGGCAGGAGAAGGCAAGGAGCAGCCTTGCACCAGAACACAACATTTCATGTCTCCTCTCCATGCCACAGAATCCCCAAAATCCCAGAAGAGCAGAGACTGCAGAGAGCAGGCAGGAGTTCTCCTCCCTCTTTGGGTGTCCAGCCTAACACACGAGCAACAGGTACAGGATTTTTGCAGGACGGAAGGCAGGATGCATGAACTTTCTGTAAAGCTGCATTAGAAGACCATAATTACATTACACTGTGATAAAAACTTGAATGCAAACGGCATAAGAAACCAAAAAACAGTAACACTTTAAAGACGACACAAATATACTGAACACGGCACTGTCAGAGCTCTTTTTCATGTTAGCTTTCACCCTGAACATGAGAGATATTACTAGAAATCCTCAGTAAATGTGGATGTCTCTTATGTACTTGTTCTAATTCCTAAGTGAATAACAAATTTCAACTTTCCCAATTTTGCAGCTCAAAGCACTCTACCGTTGTCTACACATTTATTTTGGGGGGTTTTTTAGATAAAACATATATTGCCACAGCACTGACAGAGGAGATGTCCTGGGTGTTCACATATTTTCCTCACAGACCTGTAGCAGGATGAAACTGTTCGTATGTCCAGAGGCAAGCAGCCTGGCTAAATTAAATTAGTATTTGCAGACTCTGGGTGGGGCGTTGCATAAACAATCCATATGAAAAGCAAGACAATCAGCCCAACATATTAAAACCAAGGGAAGACACCACTCGCTTCGGGGCAGGCCCAAGATGTTAAGAGCGCTAGAGCCGCCCAGGCCCAGCTGGAAAACGGCTTTTTTCAAAAAAGACAAATAAAACTACACGCACCTTGTTTTTGCCAGTTCCACCGGTGCAGAGGCGGGGTGCTCTCCAGCAGGACCAGCACCTAACCCTTGCCCCACACGCCGGGGAGCAGCCGCCGCTGCAGCGCGAGCCTCCCCGGCAGGCGGGCCCCGCTCCCCTCAGGGTCCGGAGGGGCAGGGGCAGAGGCAGCCCGTGTCTGCAGCACAGCTGATTTCACCTTGTTCCAGGACAATCAGAGCGGGACGCCTCACCCTGCCCCGTCTAAGCACAAATCTCCCTGGAAAGAGCCGTAATTCCGAGCCCCCGCCCCCTTCCCAGGCCCGAGGGCGGCCGCCCTCACGCCTTGGTGCCCCGAGGTAGCGCAGGGGCGGGACGGGCGCCGTGAGGGCTGTGTGCTGGCCGCGCTCACGAAGTACCAAAGTACGGAAATGCAGTTAATATACCCCAAATCCTTCACTCTGCCCTCTGCTGACACCATGTAAATTCGTTTTAATATGTACGGAACCCAGAAGACAATTTGTTTTTCAAGACGTACCAGACACTGTTCTTTCTCATCTCACATGTCCCACCTACATAGTTGTGAGTGGACAAATACTTTGCCTCAAGTTTGTATTATTTTTCCGCAGACGTTTGTTGTTTTGTTGTTTGGGTTTGTTTTGATTGTGTTTCAGGCTTTTTTACATCAATTAGATTTTTCTATTTGACTTGGTTTAAATCATGACAATATAGTTCAATTTTATGGCTGGTTAAAATGCACTCAACACTAAGGAGAAGATGATTTGAGTTTTGGGCTGTACACAGCCCAACTTTGCTGGAACACGTGGTAAAGAAAATGCTTCATAATAAAATCAACATTTCCAAAGCACTCAAGTTAAAAAAGAAGTACTTTTAATGGGTTACCTGAAAGAACATTATTAAAACGATAAGCAGAATGATGATGATGCTCAGAACTTTACTCTTACTCCATCCAAATAATTTGTCATAAAAAACTTTGTTTTCTTGGCTAGGCAGCATCATCAGCATGGAATCCCAAAGGAATATTCTCAGGAAGGCTTATTCCAGTAATGCCAGAAACCTAAAGTGACACCGACCCTCTGGGATGGCCCCTGTGCCTATGTATTGGTGGATCTCCTTTCCCATAAATCATCAATTTAGTCCTCATTAACCTCAGCAGGCAACAGCTGTCATGCTCGTGCATCGGAATCCTGGGGGTTCTGTGTTACAAATGGATCTCTACAGATTTATTTCAACAAAAATCCTCCGCTAACACACACAAGGCTTCATCTAGGGAGCAGTAGGTTGGTTGAGAATCTATCTTCTCCATAGGTCTTGGCTGCTTTGAGTGTTCCTGGATGCCTAGTGGAAAGACACAACTGCAATATATGATCTGTTCAGGAAGATCTGCCAGTGAATTTCAATTAAATTAACCTTTTATTTACACAAATAACTAGTTGGACCTTCAACTGTGGGATCTTATGTATCTTATGTAGAGCACTCAATCATGCTCTCCCACTGATTTCAAGATAAAAAGAGCCAAATGACACAAGCAGAGCATGTTAAATAAAATGGGATTATTTAAAGATCAGATATTACAGAATGGTTTGCCAAACTCTGCTTTGCAACATTCATAGAAAACGCTAAGAGAATTAAAACTGAAAGTACTATATCCAGCAATTTTTAAAATAGCACTATATAATGAAACACCACAACATTTTAAAGTTTCATTCGGAACAGTTTCAAAATTGTATGCTGTTAGTTGTTACATATGTAATAACCGTAGTGTCAGCTTATGACTTTACCAACTGAGCAGTTCTCTGCCAAACTTAACATTCATTATTATAATGATCAACATATCATTAATAAATCAATGTTGCATGGAAGAAGGCCTAGACATAGGAGGAAGAAGGGGGATACAAAGTCATACAAGTCAGGCAAGGCATAAGAGAAGAAGTATAATGTGAAAATGAGTGCTATAATGAAAAGGTATGCAGGAACTTATTTATCAAGGGTTTATATTTAACATGGAATGCAAGATGAAGTCATCTAATAACTGGCTGTTAGGATCCATTAATTTTGCTTGATCAAACTTGAAAGAGGCAAAAATAAATGGGATTAAGAACATGAGAAATAAAGAAGTTTCTGGCAATTATTTCATTTCCAGGACAATAGAGAATAGAACTGACTTGCAGAAATACATATTCTAAAGAAAAAAAAACAAAAATTTTCAGACAGTATAGGAAACCTTTTAACTTATTTTCCTTTCTGTGCCAAAATTCAAATATAAATGTACAAAAAAGTTGTATATTTTTTACCCAAGACTGTCTGCATTTCACCTGGATTATTGTCTTCAGCAACAGCATGAACTTCTACCAAAGCATCACTTCCATGAGTTGTATGTTGTCAGTGTCTTTCAGTAAAATCCATAGCAAATACTTATGCATATTTCATGTTACACATAAATCACACTTTATGGAAAGATAATACAGTCACTATGGAATGAGTTGCCTTTTTCCCCCTGAAATCCTGTGATTTATTTGGCAAAACCTAAAATAGTAATATGAAACAACGATACCTGGAAATGTAATATTTTCCAAAGTACAAGTCAGAAAGCATTCCTCTGCAGAAGTCTTTAAAATGGGTAATCTGCATCTCCTAGACAGGGACATACTTTGGACTGTCACCAGTAACATGAGACTTATTCCTGCCAAAGCCACAGCTGAAAGCTAAGAAATGACCAGAGCAGAGGGCTGACCCTCGGGCTTAAGTCTACAGAAAAATGAAAACAGATTAGTACATATTGGCTCCAGCAGCTGTCAGAAATCTCAACATTTGTGACTCAGCACAGCACTCCGCTTGGCAGTCTAAGTAGATCAGCATACTGAGCAAACCTTCATCATCCCTCTAATGGTTTTCACCAGGAATTTCGAGTTTTAATCACGCAAATGTATACTTAAAAAGAAAAAAAATCCCTTTTTGAGGAAAAAACAAGGTAATTTTAAAATCTTCAGTTGTCATCTCAAATCTGCATCCATCTTTATTGTAAATAACTGCTTTAGACCATGTGTCCATTTTTTCACCACAATGTATACTTGACAGTGAAACGTACCAACCAAAGGCAATGTTTCAATAAATGCTTTTTCTTCCTCAGCAGATATTATTGTGAAATTTAACCCAAATTCAATTAATTTATACTTAAAACTGACAATGTCGTTGTTAACTTGAGATATTTCATACAACAGTAATGTGACATTTATTTAGCAATTTTGGAATCCATCAAATCCTATGTTTAGGAAGTAATATTTGCAGTTATATCAGTGTATGGTGCACTGGTTGAGTTTGCTTGTTTGTTTGCTTTAACATTCCTTATGTACAAACTCATCCTTGTACCTCTGGGGTAATTTGAACATAGTACACCAAAGAAGACATTAACTTTGTATTGTCACTTTAAGTTATTTTAAAATTAGAGAATGGAACTACAAATTCTTACAGAAAATACAACTGGTATTTTTTTAGTTCTAATAATATGATCACTAACCAAGAGTATTTACACAAAGATAATAGTAGTAATGGTAAATTAATATGCAACAATTTGAATAGTTTTGCTCTGTGGCAAGAGGAAAAAATCTGGTTTTTTTTAAAGGCATATTGGGACTAACAACAGTTTAAGGAGGAACTTTTTGTCTGAAAGTTCAGTGACAATGTCAATGCTGCACAGAATGGGGTTGGTCCATCACCAGTTTTCGTTATATGGCTATGATGATTCAGGAACTTTATTCAACTCAGTCTCAACTGCTCTTCTGATAAGATGACATCCTTACTGATCTGACAAGTTCAATGTGGAAGGAAAATGTCAATAACTCTTAGGATTAAAAATGGGTAACAACCAGATACACTTCCAAATTTGATATATTAGTATTTCCATGTTCTTGAAGTTATGCTCTCATAGGAGTTTCCCATATAACTAAAAAAAACATACTGAGATGGTATTTAATGCTGAGCTTGCTTTAACATGTTATACAAGTAATTTAGAGATGGTGAAGATGTCCAAGTCAGAAAATGGGATCAGTCCTCCTATTTGGCTTGCATTTACAAGACTCCATTTTGTTGTTCCATTCATAATAATTTTTCTATATCTCTTTAATATGATCAGACCAGGCATCTGGAAGGAAAATTCCATTACAGATGGACTTCAGGAAGTGGACTGTTCTTCAGCCTTTCATCTTTTTTTGTGTCAAGCTCTCAGAACCTCAACAGAACACTTGTCCTCAAGCATATTTGCTATGTTCTTCGAAATTATTAACTATTTTATTTAGACTGTTGCTTCTTAATTCAGCATCAGTCTTTTTGTGATGGTTTTTGACTAAGTAAAGTGAGTTTACAAGAAATGTATCTATAGAAGAAAATATTGAAACCCTTTCAAACTGAAATATCTTGAATGAGATCTACCAGAAATATTAACAGAACTAATCACTGGGATTCATTTTTGAAAGTCATTAATACAGCTGCCTACAAATATCAAAATGATAACAGAGAAAAACCAGGAATACAGTCCTGAAAGACACACTGCTCCTCTCGTGTTGGAACCTACAGTTCTTATGGATAATAAAAGATAACTACTGAGACCTTGTGTTGCACATGATCTGGAAGAAAAATAAAAGAACATATTCCTTTCATGGAGAGATTTACCTCTTCCCCCCATATTAAAGGGGTCTGTAGGGCTTCCTACACTGTTTTTGTTACTTTTGCTCAAACCGAGGTGTGGGAAAAGGGACACAAAGGAGAGAAGTTAATTTCTTTCCATCATCCCTGCACACCAAGAAAAATGTTTATGGACTCTTATCTTTGATTTATAAACCTTTCAGCTTCTGTAGTCTCAGCTCTTTCCAAAAAGCTTCGTGTGTTAGATCTTCTTAGAGCAGCTGTATTTTCAATGCCTCTTGCTCTGGACATCTCCATTTTCTGAATTATGCCACATTCACATTAACCAGCCATGCAGTGATGGGTAATAAAGCTCCATTGTTCTGCTTGTTGCAGAAGCATTCCTGATCAAGAAATCAATTAAATGTATACTTACCCTGTAGCTTTTTGCTATCAATGATTCTATTCACAAGCTATGTACACAATGAGCTGCTTCACTGAACACTACTCACCATCGAAAAAAGATTAACCCCCCAAAACATCTGCTACCAGTGACAAGTTTCAAAACAAATTTTTCAGATGTAAACTGCTTCTTTAAGGGAACATTTACATAATCTCATGGTTTTCTTACATTAAGGGCATAAACTGCACTCACACTCTCAGCTAGTGCCTCACTTGTGCAGGAAGTGTCATTTAATAAATAAAGAAATAAAGCTGCTTATGTGGGTCAAAAAGTCTTCTTAAGAACATAATTCTGAACATCTCTCAACTACCCACGTTCAATACCTTAAAATGACATGCTGACCTGTTTTTCAATTATAAAACTCTGCTCACACATATTCCTAGAATTATAAAATGGTACCAGATTTTTTAAAAATTCAATAAACATGAGAAAATATAATTCTTCTGTATTTAGATTCAAATTTTTGATCACGTAAAACCCCAGAAATGCTGCAAAGGCATATGAAGTCTGTCACAATTCTTCCTTAACATTTTTCTGTCATTTTTCAAAAACAACTGTGGGATAATAATAATAATAATAATAATAATAATAATAATAATGTTACTATAAACAATTTGGAGATTTTGCAAGTGCTGAATTACAGATGTCTTTTATCCTGCTCCTGGTAATGTTTTAGTGAGTGTATGTTTTCCACCACAGCAGGCAGCACTGATGAGTGGCAAGGCTGAGCTGGGTACTGGGAACATGACTTGGGGCTGTGTTTCCTCCCATTTGCCTCCTGCCTCACGAGCCCTGGGGCCAGTGATTACACCTGACACTGGGCCA
>WEIT01014214.1:35860-49452 GCA_013389985.1 Dryoscopus gambensis
CGTTATTTTCTCTTGTAGGGTTTTTTGGATTGTCTTGGGTTGTGTTTATTTTATAATTAAGACTTTACATTCTTGCTTCCCTATAAAGCAGAAGTTTCCACTTACCTGCTGTTACCTTTGTTTAGGTACTTGGATTATGTAAGAAGCAGAAGACGTAATTCAGCCAACATCTTCAGAAGGCATGAAGAGTTTTCTTTAAACCCCCTTCCTCTCAGAACTGACGATTCAGGACTACCCACTTACGAGCAAGCAGTTACTTCAGATGGACAACACAACGTGCCCCCACCCCCTTATCCAGGGCCCCCGAGAAATGCTCGGGTGTTTCGAAAGTCCATGTCTCTTCCTGGCCCCTAGCTACAAACCTCCTTCTGGGGTGAGGGGGGATTAGTGGAACATAAGATACTTTTGAAAAAGTGTGTGCTACCTTGCATATTGCAAGATGATTTACCAAAATGTGAAAGATCTTTTGGCTGGCTAGGAACAAGTGAAGTTCCCATTTGGGAAAAGAGGTCCCCTGTTGCAAAGGCTGCAGGACTATTCTTTGCACAAAGGCACTGTGCTAAGAGGAGGGAATGCATAAAGAGCAAGTCTTGTACTGCTGCCCTCCTCCATATGCACTTTGAGCCATCCCATCAAACTATTGATGTTTCATTAATAGTTTCATCTTCTTTTTCTTCAGGAAGAACAGTGTTTTAATTGCTCATATTGACATTAACCATTTTTTGTGATGTAGTACTTTAAAGCACCATAAGAAGCCTACTTTGATATATTCACTTCTTTGCTGTGTGAATTTTCTATTCATCTTGTAATAGATTTGAGTGTGAAAATTATATCATGACTTGATCTTACAAATACATATATATAGTACTGCTACTGGATTACACTAGTTTGTTTTAGACATTGCTGGTCACATGACTTAATTTGTTGTATTTTTATGATTATAATTTTTCATCAAAAGAAGGCATTCCTTACATGGCACACAGTTCAGACCAAGTATACTTGTATTAAATTATTTTGATGTTCAACAGTAAATACCAGGTCAAAGAGAGTAAGTAGAGTACTGTGGGCCAGGGGATGGTAGGCAAACACCTAGAGATTTGTCCCTTGTTAAAAAACTACCCAGGTTTAACAGCTAACGTTTCTTTCATAGTTTAAAAACTGAAATGTTGAGAGAGACGTTTAACTTTCAAATTAAAGGACAAACTACCCCACAGAAGCACTTTAATGAGTGTGTATTGTACTGCAGGGACAACAAAATGATGCCTTTAAGTAGAATGAAACACCATATTAGATCAATAACCAATAGTCAAGAACTTCTGGGAGTTACTGGTTCACTGTATCAAGACGGTTTCTGTATCTACAGCTGTAGCCACCATTGATTTTACATCCCATTAAAATATCAACCCCCCAGCATTATGTAGCCTACAGATCTTGCTGAGCAAATTGCTGCCCAGCACTTGTGTCCCTTCACCTCCTCACCTCAGGGAGCCATAGCACAGGGTCTCACAGGAAACCTCAGGCTGGTGTTTTCTTGTTTGACAGTGGCTGTACAGTTAAGACACATACAATTAGGTTTTTTAAGAAGAAACAACCCCCACCCCTTTTTTCCCTCGTTGAGTCAGTGCTGACAACAGCAAATTAGACTTCAATTTGGTGCCTACAATCCACTTTATTATACAAGTTAAAGGATTAAGAGTTGAAATGAGTATGTAACATTTCACTGAATTTTACTCTTTTTAACATACTAGAAGCTACAGTGCTGTTGAGTGAGCAGAAAATTGGTCTGAGATTTTCAACCTGTAAATGCCTTTGTAATAATGAAAACACTCCAAATCTTGGAGTATAAAGAGGGTACACTGGCAGAGCTACACAATGAAGTCTTGCCCTTTGAAAAATACATGCAATGCAGTTGATAGCAGTGCCACTGGTGTTCCTGGTCATAAAATTTCACCATGGAATCTGGCTTTTGGAGAGTCACAAATCTCTCTCCAGCTCCTTTTTTGTTGAGAGATGGGGCAATCCCCATGTTTGGATGTTTCAATTCACTTCTGCCCTACTTGTAAAAGCAACTTGAAGTTCTCAAAGTTCTGTAAGACTGAAATGAGTGAATTGTGGGAGGTCACTGTTGACAATCAAAATACAAGAAGCTATGCAATTATAAGCTTGCAAAAACATTCTCGCGTATTTCCCTTTCATTTAGCTAGCAATTTTTAAATTTTTTAATGTGCATTTTGAGCTCTAGAGCACACTTTTACCTAGATTTTTCCAGGGACACAAAAACTATGAACTAACGGAACTGATAGGAACACTTCCAAGGAAAAGGATTTCATAGGGCTTGTGAGCATACAGAGATTCTTTAATGTTACTACAGACATCTGGAAAAGTCACATTTTAAATACACTACAGAAATTGTACAGCATCCCATTCAATCATTGGAAATTTGATTTTTCTATTCCTACAAATCATTTGCAACTGATTCCATGCAATACAAGAAAAATCTTTTCCTTCATAATTAATCAAAGAGCTTAAGAGGGTGTAACTGTTAAACATCAGTGGTGTAGTGCTTTGGGCAGTAAAGTGCCCTTTCAGTAGCACAAAACACTCGAATTTACTCAAGGATTCTGCACCTTAGACCCTGAAAATATGCAGGGACTGACATTCAAACACTGGTTGCACGTAACATGACAATTTGCAAGACATATCCTGCTTATTATAAAGAAGGAGCAAAGTTTAAAATTTAGTTGAATACAGTGTAAACTTACCTCTCCTTGTAGAGGGAGAAAATTCCTTTTAATGGCAGTTGTTTGGGTTGAGTTTGTTTTCCTTCTTTCAAACACTGACTCCTGGCCTGACACTCTTACCTTTTATTTTGTCTATTTTGAGAACTCATGATTCAACAGGGTTAACAGAGGGAAAACCAACAAGAGACAGACCATGGGGAGTTATTAATTTAGAAATTGCCATACTTTCAAATTTTACATGCAGCTTCTTTTGGAAATGGAGTTGCTATTAGAATATATAAAGCAGCAACCAACTGTACTTCAGAGTCCTTTACAAGGCCATGTATTAGGACCAGTGGGAATGGCTTTAAACTGACACAGGCCAGGGTTAGATCAGATTATTAGGAAGAAATTCTTACTGTGAGGGTGCTGAGGCCCTGGCACAGGCTGCCCAGAGAAGCTGTGGCTGCCCCATCCTTGGAAATGTTCAAGGCCAAGTTGGATGGGGCTCTGAGCAGCCTGGTCTAGTGAGAGGTGTCCCTGCCCATGGCAAGGGTCTGGAACTGGATGATCTTTAAGGTCCCTTCCAACGCAAAGCATTCTCTGATTAGGTAGGAAGAGGAGAAGGAAGATTTTGAGCAGCAAAGCAGCAGCAAGTTAACTTGTATAGAGATGTAAGTTATCAGTGTTTTGATTTTGGCATTTCTTTCAAGGACCATTAGGAAAGACAGTGGATTTTAAGTGATTTAACAGATCTACTGTGACAGATGAAAACAGAGATGTCTAAACAAAACACTGCTAAACACACATGTTCTGTTTTAAACATGTCACAGTAAATGCTGTTAGCCATTGCCTTGAACATTTTCCCAGAACAGCCTTTTTAGCATCATAGAAGATTACAGCCCACAGCTTTTTATAAAACAAGACAGTCTATTAATTAGGGCAAATAATAAGGGTCAGAAAAGTGACCTCTGGCTCTGTCAACTGAAAAATAAATCACTGAACCTGCTTACTGCTGCGATAAGAAAGCCTGCTATGTGATCTATCAATTATGCATTTTTAGGTTCGGGGGGTGGGGGGGGTTGTTGGAGTTTTTGTGAATTCATTAGAACAGCAAGACCAAATTAGCACATGGAAGTGCACTCCGTCACCACAGCTCATGAAAATGTGAGCTGTGAAGCATTTGATTCTGATCCTGTCAAAGTCTATGGCAAGGTTTTTGTTGGCTTCAGCTGAACTGGTATTGGAGCAAAAAATGAGATAACTGATCACTTCTGGTAATAAAAAATACAATGCTCTGCCAAATTATTTACCACAATGCTGTTGCAAAGCCCAGTTTAGAGTATTCTATTGTTATAACGATGCCCATATTAACTAGAATGTTTGAGTCTGATCTTCCCTTGTTATATTTGAAATTTGAAAAGCATAGCAAAATTCCTTATCATTCCTGAGATTACCAGCTGTGAATAAGATTAATTTATTGCCTGCAGCTTATTAGCAACACTGTTTATAGCTTTAAATAAACCATCAAAGTATTAAAAAACCACAAAAAGCCAGCAACAAACCAAACTTTTCTATCCACAGTCTCTCCTGCCAACAGAAGTTTTATTGCTGCTATCCTGTCTTGTTCCATGTGGTATAGAGAACAGGAAGGAAATTCCGGGTTTAAAAGCCATTTTCAAACACTTCAAGCATGGTCTTTCTGTACTGTAAACATCTTTCAATTAATTCCTGTCACTACAAATTTATCACTATCATTTCCAAAATCAAGAACTTGCAAGTATTTTCCTCTCAAAAATCTTAAGCACATCTTCTCAAATAACCTGCTCTTTATTTACGTGGTAATTTTTTACTATTTCCAGTCATTTTTGAACTGTATAAACAGTTACTTAATCTTATGAACATATTTCCTTCTACTCATTTCTCAGAATATTCTGAATGCACTTGTCACTGGCTATATTTAATTTTAACTTTGATGTTAAGTGTTGTCATTTTTTGGGTGTCGGGTAGCAATATTTTAAACTCTGCTAGTCTCTATATTATTTTGTAAAACAATTTCCAAATAAACATTTATATAAATTAATCACAGTGAAAGAGAAAATGCTAATTTAGCCTATGGTTAAAAAATGATAAAAACCTCTGACAACCCTTTTGATTTCTTTTAAATGGAGTTGGTAACAACGTGCCCACTTCTGAAAGCACTTAAAGGGGCTTACGAGAAAGATGGGGACAAACTTATTAGCAGGGCCTGTTGTGACAGAGCAAGTGGTAATGGTTTTAAACTAAAAGAGAGTAGATTTAGACTAGATAGAAGGACAATATTTTTTTACCATGAGGGTGGTAAAACACTGGCACAGGTTGCCCAGAGAAGTTTAGGATCCATCCCTGGAAACATTCAAGGCCAGGTTGGATAGGGCTCCATCCATGAAGGTGTTCCTGCCCCTGGCAGGGGGTTGGAAACAGAAGACCTTTAAAGTTCCCTTGCAACCCAAACCATTCTCCTATTCTATGATTCTTCATGCCATATAGCACTTACTGGTAGAGAAAAAGGGCCATGGTTTGTTTTCTTTAACACTGGAAATTTCTACTGTGGACAAAATCTTCCTGCTCCACTGCTCCAGTTTACCTGAGCATCTAAGGTTCTGAACCATGAACCGCAGTCACTGAAGATGAACTCTTCAAGACAAAAGCCAACTTAACCACATGTTAACCCTTCCATCTTCCTTGACTTTTGTCAGGCCTTTGGTGAGGTTTAACACAGTAGTATGGCTAAAAAATACCACTTTCCTAGGGTTAGTTAAGTAAGCAAGATCCTCCAGTGAGGACCAGAACAAGCATGCAAAAGCAAGGCAGGAAGCAGGAGTTCCTCACCTGGTAATGGTGATTTCAACCTGAAGTGGAGGCACACATGATACAGTGTGAATGAACTTCCACAGGGAGGCAGGAGGGCAGCTAGACAGAGCAAATACTGAGCACAGTGAATTTCACTAAATTAAGCCACTCTTGATTTGCCCTCTGGAATAGAATAGTCAGAGCTGAGCTTTTTCTTCCAACCATACAAGAGGAGCTGATCTCCCCACAGACTACCAGGATCTCCCTTTGTATTTGAACATCCAATGAAGCTTTTTAATCAGTCAACTGAACTGATACTTGAAATATAGCTGATGGAACAGATGCTTCATTCTCATTAAGCATCTTGGGGTAACAATTTGTTCTTTTACTCCTGGCTTTTTCCATAGCACCTAGACTACTGAAACACTGAAGAGCAGGGGCCATCAGATGCAGGCGTCTTGCTGCCTACATTCTGGGAGCTGCCAGGGAGCTCACACTTTAAAGGGAGCGGATAGACTTCAAAGCAGCTGGAAAAATATTTCAGTCTAGAAACTGGTGCAGTTAAACATAAATTTTGAAATAGCCTCATTTTAATTTCTGATGCAGTGCCTACTTTATTTAAGAAACAAGAAACCCCTCTGATTGCTCAGTAGTTCAAGCATCAGTTTAATTTCTCTAAAGATCAGCAGGTACTGAATACGTAAACATCCAATATTTCACGTTAAACACCCAACACTGACACCATACAAAGGAAAATATCTTCTAGTAAGAGTTAAAATAGAATAGTCCCTATTAAAAATATGAGTTTGTTCAAGATCAAAGGTTTTATCTAAGTCTTTTTTTTCCTACATGTCATTGCACATTTCTCCCACTTATCTTACACCAGTTCTGGTCCTTATTAGATCCCTTCATAAATCATCCAGTGAAAACATAGACAGCTTTCTCAAGAGTGGGTGAGTTGAGGCAACACAAGTATCAGTGGTCGCACCTTGGAAGGAGTGGAACCACATGACCAGAAGGAGGATTGGGAACATGAAGGAAACAAAACCTTTCAACTCATTGCTGCAGTGAGCTTTGTACCAGCTCGATCATCTCTTGTTGTGTAAGAAGTCAAGCTTTCATAGATCAACTTTAGCTCAATAGAGTGACTTCTGAAGAATTTGCTTCATTTATTTGTACATATACTCGAGTTGTCAAATAAATGCAGAGTAATGTAAGTGAAGAAATGCAGAGAAGGAGAGTATTTGCTGTGAGGTTCCAAGATTGAGTGTGTTCTTTGAAAGGCAGCACTCTCTTCCCTATTCCCACTTATCTTAATGCCTAGCTTTATGTTTAAAGAGGCCATGTGCCAAATTAAATGCAAAATCTAATCTGTTAAAGCAACTGCAATTTTCTGCTTTGGTCAGAATCACAATTACAACAACAAACAACACAGTCAGTGATTAATAACAAGCCTAACCAAGACTCATGTTATTACTGCCTATCTGATTTACTTACTCATTCCTGCTCATGCAGGATACCACAGGCTGGCAGCATCTACAGCCTGCACAAAGGTGCTGCATCCAGGATCTGCAGCAGATGTCTACTGTCCAACAGTGCTCAACAGAAACACGTGCTGCAGAAATCTTATTTTGTGCACTTTTCACAATGTGTTGATACGTCAGACCCTATTCAGCTTTGGCCTGACCTTCTTCAAACTTCATCTGACTAGACACATTCAAGTTGTTTGAATGTTTTCTCTTTGAAACATTAGTTTTTTGAAAAAGAATGTTCTCAAGTCTCTAAAACACTGTTTGCAAACAATTGTGAAGATTCATTCTCTCAGCACAAGGCTATTTGTTAAACTTATTTCTAGAGCTTTTGTTGACAAATGGTTAGCCACTGAGAGCTAACCACTAAGATGTTTGTGTATGTTAGCAAACTATTTATGATACTGTGATAGTTCTAAAATAAAGTACTATTATGTCCTGAAATGCAATCCTTTTTGTTCACTTTCAACAACCAAGCTGTAATCTCAGACTTGCACCATTGACTGCATGTTCTGCCTTTAACTACTTTCTTCCATCAACAACAGCTGAGGCTGTTGATCCAGCATGTGCATCTGACTATTCTTCCATGATTCTTTTCAGCCCATCAAAAATTGCCCTAAAGCATACTAATGATTTTGCTGTGAAGCCCAGTTTACACATTTAGCTGAAAGCCTCTTAAAGGAAGAAAAAAAATATATTTTGGCACTTAAACGAAAAGGAAGAGCCAGAACAAGACCTAAACCAGGCATCATCTGGTATGGAAAAGCGAAGTACAGGAGCAATGCACTCTGTGAAAGAAGGGAGCTTTGGGGATAGGGGGACATTGGAACAACAGCATAGAGCCAGGTTTGTTGTATCCCAGTAAAAGGGATGTCAGAAGCTCAGGCAGCAACTCCTGGCCTTCTGAAGAATCACCACGTGCACAAGAACCCTCTGTTGTGCTGCATGTAGCAGTGGCCGAGACCAGACATTTAAGAAACTGGTGGGCAGACTCTCAGGATACAGAGGCCTAGCCCTGTCCTGCGGTTAGAGCGAGTTCCCATCTTCCCCATGGAACTTAGTTTACATACTGTTGTGTTATTGGTTTGAGAGTTCTCCACCCAGCTTTACGTACCGCTTCATGTTTATGCATTTCCCCTTATTGCCTATGTATATGTTCTAGAAAGTTTGTTTTTACTCGATGCTCCATTGGACGATTCATGTAAAACTCTCCCCTGAGTTATCTCTATTGGCTGTTCCCTCTTTATCCCCTCCCAGCTAGCCAAACCCCATTGGCTGTTTCCCTTCTCTCCACCCCTTTCCACCCCCATATAAAAACCTATGCACACCCTCATTCGAGGTCTTTTGTCCCTGGAACTTTCACCTGTGTTAAAGAATTGGAAACCACACAGAAGACCCCTCCCTCGTCCTTTATCTTCGCCGGCGCTTTTACACACCTTGGTTTGGGGCTTGCTCCTAGCAGAGGAGCCAGCACTGTCCCTCTTGCTGCAGAAGGGCTTCGCTGCCAAGGACGCCTTTGCAGCAGGACGCTGTGCAACCTCGGGCAGCTCGCAAACAGCATCAACCCCCAGTGGTGCTCTCCTAATATTTTTACATCCATGACACCATTAAAGCTGTAACATACCATGGAGCCTTCTGCCTGGCCAGTCCTCAGCGATGCAGCTGACACTCCTGAAGGACAGGATGCCATCCAGAGGCACCTGGACAAGCTCAAGAAGTGGGCCCACGTGGTTTAACAAGATCCAGTGCTGGTGCTGCACCTGGCTCAGGGTAGCCCCAGGTATCAAACCAGGCTGGGGGATGAGCAGATGGAGAGCAGCCCTGGGGAGGAGGACTTGGGGTGCTGGTGGGTGAGAGGCTGGACATGAGCCAGCAATGTGCACCTGGAACCCAGAAAGCAAATCCCATCCTGGGCTGCATCCAGAGCAGTGTGAGAACAGGTGGAGGGAGGGGATTCTGCCCCTCTGCTCTGCTCTGGCGAGACCCCAGCTGCAGTGCTGCATCCAGCTCTGGGGTCCCAGCCCAGGAAGGACATGGACCTGCTGCAGTGATCCCAGAGGAGACCACCAAGATTAGAGGGATGGAGCACCTCTGGTACGAGGACAGGCCGAGAGAATTGGGATTGTTCAGCCTGGAAAAGAGAAGGCTTTGGGGTCACCTAATTGTGGCCTTCCAGTATCTGAAGGGAGCCTGCAAGAAAGATGGAGAGGGACTTTTTACAAGGACCTGGAGTGACTTTACAAAGGGGGAATGGCTTTACAATGAAAGAGTAGCTTTATATAAGATATTAGGAGGAAATTCTTTGTTGTGTGAGTGGTGAGGCACTGGAACACATTGCCCGGAGAAGCTGTGGCTGCTCCATCCCTGGAAGTGTTCAAAGCCAGGCTGGATGGAGCTCCGAGCAACCTGGTCTAGTGAGAGGTATCCCTGCCCATGGCAAGGGAGTTGGAACTGGATGATCTTTAAGGTCTCTTCCAACCCAGGCCATTCTATGATCCCATGATATACAACATAAGAAACAGTCACACTCAACTCAAAACACTGGCCGACATTTTTCTGCTAACATATGTAATAATTCTAGCACACTATACAACAGAGAAACTAATAAATAAATGTATTGGTTACAAATAAATACATTGATGCCAATCATGAACTGGAGCGTTATTTTGGCCCTGAATCTCTGATTGATACATTGCTTTAATTATGATTAAATCACAGAAAACTGCCAACTACCTGTTAGCTTGATCCTGCATTTCATTTGGCATATGGTCACTTTAAACATGTAACTAGACCTCAAAAAGCAATATTGCCGTTCAGCATTGTGTAACACTGAATGATTTAAACAGAAAGAGGAAATAGGGAAGTTTCCCTAAGGGGCAGTGTATATTAGCTAACACAGTTCTGCATCAGAGCTGGCTTGATTCTGGCTGAATTGTCACATGGGCAGAGGAGCCCATCACTGTCTGCAGAGGTGTATCCTCAAGCACTCTTAGACTCTATAGAGATTTTCATTTGGAATATACCACGAGCCAAGACAACAGCTCATCATCAAAAGTAAAACTTCCCTGTCATCTTCTCCCGGCTGCACACTACCACTGCTCGCCCTGAGCCAGCTCTCATTTCACGCAAAGACAAGCTGACTCAGCTCAGCAAAATTACAGAAAAATTACCTCTGGCAAAAAAAGGTAAATGTTCTTTTGCCAGAGGAGTGAATTGGTTACTCACCTTGTGGTCAGAGCTCATCGCTAGGAGTGAGAGGGTGAAGCAGGGAAGGAGGGACAGTAAGTGCCTCTCCTTTGGGTGTTAGCAAGCAGCGGAGGCATCCCCAGCCCTGCTGCCATGCCACATCTGGAGGCAGCAGCACATGCTGCAGCACTGGAGATCATTCCTCAGATCTTAAGCAGATGATTCCCATTAAAGTGTTACCTTAAGTACTTGTATCTGTCTCCTAGCTATCAAATGACATTTTTGACTCTGTAAAGGATTTATTTTTTCCAAGTGGAGACTCTTCGTTTAGGGAAAGAAATAAGAAACAAAAAAAAAGTCAGTACTGCTCCAGGCTGGTATGCTGCACAGATTGTGTTACAGTGCTTCAATTTAAGATTTTGGTCTTAAATAGAGAGAAAAATTGTGTTAGCTTATGTTTCAGCAAGATATTTTTATTATATTAAATTCTTGACTTCAGAGAGAAGCGCATACAATAACACTACTGGCTACAGGCACTCAGTTATGGACTACAGTTCAGAGGGCACTTTCAGCCCACCAGAGCTCAGTTCCTAAACAGCAAGTAACAGCTGCACTTGAACCAAAACCATTCCTTATTAAGACAAGAATCCAAGTATATTCAGAATCATTAACATGCCTAACATGACTTCTAAATACACATTTTAATATGTACACTTTAATCTACACATTAAAAAAAAAATCTAATTAACATGATCTATCAAAGGAATTTTTCTATCCCTGAACAGATCCTTCAGAAAAGCTGCTTATAAGTATCCTGGATACCAGGATACTGTAAAAGCACTTACTCTCAACACACTCTTTTGTTGTCTTAGAGAAAATTGTAACAAAATACCATTTGGTTACAAAAAGATAAAATGCACAAACTTCAGGAAAGATTTCCTAGACAGAGGATGGAACGAGCAGCAGGGGTAAGTTTAATGAGAAAACTGCAGAAGTCTCACTGGCTGATCTCAGGACAAGATTTATCTCGTACACAGGAAAAGCAAATCACTGGATAAACTGACTTTATCTGATGGTTATGGACATTAGCTATTAAGTTTTCAGTCTACTCCACCTCTATTAAAACCATGTAAAAGAAATTAAACTTAATAACAGATGTCACAATTTCTGTTTCACTCAACTTCACTAGGTGATTGCCAGAAAAAAGGATCTACTCCAGCAGTGTTCAGGGAAACACTGTGTCTGCGGTTCATTTAGTGGTATAAATGCATTGTCTATGTTTCCCTGCCTGTAAATCTGGACTGGTGCTTGTTGTTTGTGATTTCTCATGTAACATGATTTTATAGCCATGTACCCACCTCCACATTCTCTTTAGAGAAATTCTGTAATGGAAATAAACAACCTAACAGTACTCTTCAAAGTTCATGTTGCCATTACTTGAGAAAAAAAATCAAACAGGACACTAGCAGTTTTACAGTTTATTGATACATCGTTCCAAATTTGGGACAAGAAACTCCACAGGAACACATTTACTCTAGAAAACCAAACACTGCAAAGGCAGTGGATGGAAAAGGCATTTCGTATCAGTTCTATGTATCACCCTCCTCTCAGGCCCCCTTGAGGGAAACAGTGTGCTCTAAGTGTAATAATATAATGGAGATTGGTGGAGATCCTGCAGGGAAATAAAAAACTGTGGGTCCTTAGCCACTGGAAATTGCACTTCCAATAGTATCAGCAGCGTAAACGCTTCACCATTAGCATACAACTGGAGTAATTTTCTGTCATCAGGCCTCGTTCATATGTAAAACAGCAACCCTCCTGTTCCCCGGGGAAAGAAGGGCTCCCACCCGCCACATGCGCTCCTCCAGCTGCAAGCAACACAGGTGCTAACTTATGCAAACACGAGGAAAACTCACTCTGCTGGTTTCTGGCTTTGGTGAGCTGCTGCTTCTCCCTCCACCCTCTGCCCTGGCCTCTGGGTGACTTCGCTCCTCTCGTCAGTGCTGATGACTTTCACACTTACCTTTCTTTCCCTCCCCATCCACTGCTGCATTTCTTCCTGCTGCTTCTTGAAATTAGGCACGAGAAAAGCAGAACCTCAGCTTTTCCTCCTGAAGTCTCTTACCTTTCTGCTTTCTCATTTAATGCTGATCACTCCATCTTTTCATTCCAATGTTGAGGTTTCGTGTAACCTTTTGTTTTTTTTAACATCTAATCTGATTGGCTGTAGCCAAGTTTCTAATTGCATTTCACTACAGAATTCATTTCACTCTGTGGTTCAGTATTGCCTGGAGTGCTACAAACTGAGTCTTCAAAAGACTTACTCGCTCATTAGCATACACCTTCCTCTTCTGAGCAATGCCTTCAGGTGCAGTCACCCTCTTTTCAAGAGCATATTCCTCATCTTTACCTCTGAGGCACATTCCTCCTGCTCATCTCGGCCTGCCTATCTTCAATCTGCAGGGAAAGCAAGACACCACAGTTCACCCATCATCCCCTGCACGACGCTGAGGTCTCCTTTGCTCCTACCCTGTTCTGTGCAGATGGTGCCCATTTCCCTTATTCTTTGTTTTAACAAGCATTCAGCAAGAGATACAAGAATTTACTGTCTACAAACCAGGTGGCTTAGACTGCTCTAAATAAAAATAATCTGCTTTAGTCAGTCCTCGCTAAAGTAGGCCTCTAGAACCTCTCTGAAGTTTTACCATTCAAAGTTAGAGTGCTTTGAATAAAAATAAAGAAAGAATAAATAGATATTCTCTCTGTTCTCTTGCTAGTTGACCTTTGGCGTATACAATAAAGCTGGAAAGAGACTTTTTACAAGAGCATGTCATAGGACAAGGGGTAATGGCTTTAAACTGGAAGTAGGTTTAGATTAGATATTAAGATGAGATTGTTTAGTGTGAGGATGGTGAGGCACTGGAACACATTGCCCAGAGAAGCTGTGGCTGCTCCATCCCTGAAAGTGTTCAAGGCCAGGTTGGATGGGGCCTTGAGCAACCTGATCTAGTGGAAGGTGTCCCTGCCCATGGCAGAGGGGATGGAACCGGATGATCTTTAAGGCCCCTTCCCACCCAAAACATTCCGTGATCCCACGATTCTATTCAGGCTCCAGGCCTGCAGTGACTTATTGATGGGGAATGCCCGAGTCTTTTGGAAAGCTCTGACATATAGACATATAAAAGAGGAGGTGGCTCGGCGAGCCCCGCCGCGGGGGGAGGCGGACGGGCGTGAGGAGCGGCGTCAGCGCTCGGTGACGGTGACAGCGGCAGGGCGGGAGGGCCGCCCTACAAAGCGCTGTACAATGGGGCGGCCGTCGGGCTCC
>WEIT01014214.1:50378-87282 GCA_013389985.1 Dryoscopus gambensis
ACCGGGCCGGCGAAGGCGGCCGCGCCGCGCCAGCATCCCCCGCGCCCTTCCATTTCTCCGCTGTTGTGCGCTCCGCTGAGCCTGGCGAACCTCTTTCCTCCAAAGCGCTGCTCCGGGGCGTGCAGAGCCTTCTCTCAGCCAAAACTTGTCTGGAGCGATTCAGTCCCACGGAGAGTTCTGCAAAGTTCCGGGAAGTGCGGGGAAAATACAGGATATCTTATTGGCTTCGGGTTGCTTTTTGATTGTGTAACTCTGCCAACTAAAGCGAGTATTCTCTAGGCGGTGAGATTTTCGTTATCGCCTGCCTTTTATGTGTCTAGCTTGATTTATCTGCAGTTCCCATCTCGACGACGTTTAAAGGTAAAAGAGAGTCTCGGGCTAAAAATATCCTGTCGAAATAGGTGCGCTAGTAGATGACTTTGCATTTGGTTCTGAAAGTGGTCAGACATGTCTGATAAGATTAATAGATTATCAAGTCAGAAGGGCTGTTGCAATCATCTAGTCTGACCTCTTCATAATACAGGCCATAAAACTTTTTTTTCCCAATCTGTGGTTGTAAATAGAACTTACGTTTTAGAAGGTGTATTTAAAAATTTCCAGTGAGGCAAAATTCAGCACAATTCTTGGTCAAGTATGCAAGTGACTGATTTACGTTTTATTTCTGATCTGAAGAGGGCTACCTTTAGTTTCTGGCCACTGAGGCTTGTTTACAGCCACATCAATGCTGAAAATCACATTATATGTTGTATATGAATTCTTATGAGTTTTAATTAATTTCTTGCTTTACTTATTTTTCTTAATAAGAAAAACATAATCTTTTGAAGTTTATTACCAGAGGTTTTTTTTTTTTTTTTACTACTTTAGTTATTCTCCTGGATTTCTCTTAAATTTCCTCCAAGTTACTGTCACCCTTCCTAAATTGTGGACGTTGCATTTGAGATGCAGTTAAGCCAGTGTTAAGCAGGAGGATCACAGGACCTCCCTGGGATGTGAGGCTCTGTATTCCCTGTTTCATGGAGAATTGCAAGGACAGGTAGCTTTTTTGGCCGAACCCTTGCCCTATGAAGCTCTTTAGCCAGTTTCTCTGAAGAGTTGCCTGCATGGCAAAGTAAAGTCTCAGTAGCATTCTTTCCAATTTTTCATCCTAATCATTGAATTACTTTTGGTCATGTTGCTATGCCGATTTCAGTGGGAGTCAGTGACTTGTGCTTTCTAGATTGCTTTTGCCAGTTGTCATCGTCTCTTGAGGACCATGCCCACTATTCTATAAGGGAGGTTTGGATTTCCCAGGTCATTTAAGAATATGTAGTGCAGAAGCGGAAGTTGATCTCTTGGATTTTACAAGAAACACAACTGCTCGATTTTTTTTTTTTTTTTTAGTATCTAAAAGAATCCCCTGGTTTTACAATGTATCTTTCATTTTTTTAATAGCTGCTATATTAATGCAGTCTTAAATGTACATTTTGGGAATTCTTTAAAAGAAATGGCGTGGAGGAGAATCCCAAGACAAGTTCCATGCAGCAGCTCATTAGATCAGTGCCTGCTACCTATACCAATCAAATTAGTGTTACTGCATCCATGTATGATATGGCAATATTTATGCTGTGCTTCAGGAGACAATGGTAAGAAGACCTTGTTTTAGTTCTTTGAAGTTTCATCTCCAGGGTCTATACATGGTGACAAATGATGCATTTAAAATGTGTTGGCTGAAACATTTACACTTTTTTTTTTAACTGTACCGAGAACAGGGGAAAATACTATGAATCTTATTTTGTGCTTGAAGTTCTCCTGAACTGGGTTCTTCGGGTTCATTTTAGTAAGAACTAATATACCCTGTCTTTGGCCAGATGTAAAGATTTGAACCATGGTGGACACAGTGATAAGTAGAGTCCGGGCTTTAGGTGTTTGTGGTTCCTCTATTGCTGATAGCATTTGTCTTTGGATGGATGGAGTTGCTGGGGAATTGGGATGGAAGAGTCATTCTTAGTCACTGCTAAGGCTTCCACCAGCCTGGAAGGAAATCGTGAAGGTATAGATGTACTGTAAAGGAATATGCTGTCCATGCCCTCGACTTGTGTTACAGATCACTTCACAT
The DNA here is from genome assembly GCA_013389985.1 of Dryoscopus gambensis. NCBI lineage: Eukaryota > Metazoa > Chordata > Aves > Passeriformes > Malaconotidae > Dryoscopus > Dryoscopus gambensis. Next base: position 52,474 of record WEIT01014214.1, read on the forward strand.
TTTTCAAAATGGTGTTTTTGATTGTGGTTGACAGGTAGTCATCTTAGCAGCTGAAGCTGCATTAGCCTGATGTTAAATTAAAAAATGTGTGTCATGTTCTTCTGGTACTTGCTTGGAAAGAATTCAGCCTTTAGGTGATATAGATAACAATATTTCATTCAAATTTCATTTCCTATTTATGCTGTGGCAGGCTGTGTCGTGGCAGGCTACGTTCCCTTTGTGTGGAGAGCCATGTTCACAGTCTCAGCTCATCAAAATGATTTCCCCTCCCTACAAGCATTGCTCCTGTCTTCGTGCGCTTCACTTCAGCCATCTGGTTTTTATCCTGCTCCTTATTTCTTGCAGGCACTGTTTTGTCTGTGCAATGGCACTATTCTTATCAACTGAAAGGAAATGTGTGGTGAAGTGTTATAAGGACATTGCTACCAGGCCTGCTGTGACATAACTGTTCTCATGGAACAGGAGAAGATGGTGAATTGGGGATGGAAGCTGATGGAAATCACCTGGATCACTGCATTAACTGAGCAGAGACCGCCCCTGCTGAGCAGCAAACTGGGACAGCGCAGCCACGGCAGCCGTGCAGCAGGGGCTGAGGGGGTGCTCCTGACCCCCACACAGGCTGCCAGCATCCTGAAGGAATTTCTGGTGGTTCTAGGAGTGCGCTGCCACTTTTGGCCTTTTACTGTAGCTGTCAGATAACCCTGCCCCTGTGCTTAAACCCTCTTTTTGTCAAAAGCTGTTGAATAGCAGATAAAGTATGCCATGCTCACTTGCTACTTGCTCAAGGATTATTTGGTATTCAGAAAACAGGTGAAGTGTAATAGAGCGAGAGACTGTTGTAACTGCTTGGGAAGAGACATGGAGACAGGTGATAATGGTTGAGGTTTCTGGGTGAATTGGTCTGACTTGGGGGTACTCCTAGGGTTTCATTTAGAGAAGGATTTTTGCTAGTGGATGGATCTTACTGTTCTTGTTCTGTTCTTACCACAGTTCTAAGACTGAAATCTGCTACATGTGATTAAAAGTCAGTCACAATTATTTGTTGTTGTTTTAAATTTCATGGTGACTGCCATGGTCTCTGGTCTCTCCTTTATGCCTGATAGTCTGTATTCATCTTTGACCACCCAAGCATATGGGGTTTCATATAATTTAATTCAAGATGATTCTTTACAACAGATAGCACTGACATTGTTAGTGTGGCCTATGTTTATAACAGTTAATCTAAGATAAAGTGTTAGTTACAGTTAGTTCATTCATACAGTTAGTTACAGATAGTTCATTTGCGACGTTACATAAATGGGAGGCATACTTTTATGATAAATGGTTTTGATGGGCTTTTTAACTCACTTTTGCATAGCTGTTAAACTAATGCTTATTGTAACAGCTGTATGATAATTGTGTTTTAGTTAAGGCTCAATTTTAAATTCTAATGGATTTTTGCATAGCTATAGGAACTCTAAAAGTGCGGAGTGTTTTAGAGAAGCAGAGAACATTTTCTTTCATCAAATGAAATTGTTCTGAGAGGTGAAACCAATGTTTGTTGTTAAACACATATTCTACAGAAAGTTCCCTATGGCGTAGTATTTCAAATGTGGAAAGGAAAGCTCATTACCTGGGAATATACTTGGAAATTTTGTATTAAAAGGCACAGAAGGATTAAACAAATTTTACAAACCTATAGAAAGGTAAGTCACTTTTAAAATCTTACCAAATTTTCTGTCATAGTTTATATCTGAAACATTTATACATGCAAAATAAACACAGGTGTAGCGCAGGTACCTTACAGGGACTAGCTAGCTTTTGTTGGTCTTCCTTTTCTTTTTTTTTCACCCGCATTCAGCACACACTGAAATCACAGCTATGGGAAGGTCAAAGATTGACTGAACAGAGGCTGAATGCATTCTTGCTCTGGGTCCCATAGCTTTTCCCAGGAGCAGATGAGTGGTCATCTTGCAAAATCTTTGCTAAAGTTTCAAAATGAGCCAGCTGGGCTTGTTTGGAATTACATACTGCTTACCTGTCTAAGATTTAATGCCAGCTTTACCTGAAAGATTTCAAGCAGTATGTGCCATTCTGCTGCAGTGAGAAATGGTGATAAAGAACTATGTGCAGAAGGAATGAGCTGAAACTTAGTCTGAGGGTGCAGTTACCTGAGAAGGCTGAACTGGCTGCGCAGGCTCACTGCTGCTGAAAGGGGCTCCCTTCCTCTTCCCTTGTCTTGGCTCTGGTATTTATGCAACAGCACAGGGAGCTGGTCTCATTTGTTAATCCGTGACAAAACTATTCTGGCCAAAATGCTGAATGGCTTGAGCTGGAGAGCTGTGCTGGTGCACCGGTGCTGTCAGACTGGAACCCAGAGGGGGCAGCTGGGGACGAGCAGGGAGCAGAGCTGTAAGGAGTGAGCTGTGTGGCCTTGGCACGGATTCTTCCTAGTGGTTCTGGACAGGTTTTAGATGGGCTCCGTCTCGCCATGTCACTCTCTCCGATGTACATCCCACACAAATTGTACTGCCGGCTTCCCTGCCAGGAGCACTTGCTAAGTGTCCGTGTTTGCTGGGTGCCAGATCTCTCCCACTGAGACATCACCTCAATGATATTTCAGATATGAGCCCTTTCCCATGAAGCCAGCAACTTCAACACAGGTTACAGAATACGTTGTTCTGAAAGAAAGGGGGGTTGTATTCCACCACCTATGCAAAAAGTGTTTCAGTCCCATATGTGTATTTAACTTTCATCCTGTTAACCAACAGAGAACAACCTTTTCTCCTTGTTTCTTCTGTACTTTTGCCCACCTTTTAATTTTTTCTTGGAGTTGCTGCTGATCCTGGCATAATGCTGTCATACAAAGGAGGCTGTTTTTAGAAAAATCTTTGTTCCTGTCAGGAAAAAAGCACCTATACCTGAGCTATATTAGTTCTAAACAATACTAAAGCTCTTATAGAGTGGGTGTATTTTGCATGGATATCTTTTTGTTGTATTTTGTCAAAGCATTCAAAAATTTGCATGTCAAGAAGTTACTTTGCATGGTGAGTGCCTATTCCATGCATTAAACAAACAAAGAAAAGACAAACCAAAACAAAAAACAGTTAAAAGGCAGTACATTAATAGTGTCACTTCAAACTTTCCTTACCAGCCCTAACTGAGACAAAAATAACTTTGAGTAAAACACAGAATTCAGCCTTTCCAGCACAACATTTCTTGCTGTACCATGCAAGTGGCAGAGAAAAGAAAATTCTTTGAATTTTTAAGCAAAGAGAAATGTTTTCAGAGAGGACAGAGGGTGAGGTTATTAAGTACTAGATTTACTTGTCTCACTGGGCAGATTTCATCGTTTTTGTGTTTACTTCTGCTGTTCTCTCACCTCTTGTTACATTGCTTCTTTTGTTTCATTGCTCTGGACAGACTTGGGGCTGAGTGGACACTTATATTTGTTAGAGCCTCCTCAGGACCTCTTTGATGATGGGCAACAACAAAAAGGGACAAGGAGCTCTTATTCCTGGATTTCTGCATACTTGAAAGTTTCTTATTCCAAAGCAATTCAGCAAGAACCTACATATGTTTAGACAAGCTTTTACTTTCCCATATTGCTTTTCTTGTTTTTCATCTTCCTTCTACATGCTTACCTGTGTTGCTTGTTTAGGACTTGGAAAAGCACAACCAATTATGCTCAGCAGGAAGAAGGCACCCTTAGGCATCCTCATCTTAGAGTAATAGTGTTTACATAGCAGGGTACTAAGGAACATTTATTTATTCCTTAATAATCCTCTAGGAGTTATACTTGGGGCAGTCATACATCTAGATTTGGCTGGAGATATCCCTCCTTTTTCAGCTGGCAGTGTTGTGTGAGAAGAGTTGGAGGGCTCCAGCCCTTTGTCTAGCATTTCCAGATGTCTGGCAAGTTGTTCTGAGAGCTTTTGGTCATCCAGAACGTGCCAGACAAAGGGTCACTGCGCCTGTGTGGCGTGGGCCACCCCGAGTGTACCAGCCTGTGCTGCACCTTCCGTGCTGCCCTTTTTCCTGACCAGGAAATCCCTCTCAGAAATATGGCAACTTGGTGTTTCACACCACATCCTGTTTACTTTCTCTCGTCTTCATGTCAAAAATTCCAGTGCTAGACAGTGAATAATCCTTCAATCCTTATGTTCGTCCGATTTCATTCTGTTCTGCTGAGGCTGCCAAGAATAGGATTTCTAATAAGTTTTTCTTGAATCTGAGCATTTGTTCGTTTGCTGTGCAAAGAGTGATTGTAGAAAGCCAACTCCTCCGTACTCTGAACACAACCATGTGTTAACTACCTCCAGTTGCTGGCACTGGTGAGCTGGAGGTTACTGATAGAGCCACTGGAGAGATGGGATTTTCATCTTTTCCCCTCCAAAAAACTCCCTTTTGTTACTGTTTGTAAGAGAATACAGGTTTTGTCACCAATTAAAGGGTATTTTTTTAGCTTGGGTATGTATGCTGTTTTGATCTTTATTAATATTTGTTTTTGTGTACACATTTGTATGATCGTTGTGAAAGCTCAAATCAATATCTGGGGTATATTCAAGGTATTTGTTTAATATAATGAAGTTTTTCCCATCTCAAAGTGAATGCCATGTAGCTGTAACTATATTTCTACAGTTTTGAACAATGCACATTTTCTAGTTGAAGCGTTCACAAGCAACTGGGTTCATCTGGTGTTTTCAGCTAAATAGTGACTTGTGACAAATGAAACGATAGCCAGGGTCTCCTTTGCAAGGTTAAAAATGTAAATTTAAACTTGTTTTAGGATGAGGAGAACACTTGTGAAAAGGTGTAAGCTGAATTCAAGAGCTATGCTAATTTTCCTTATAAACTTGGGTAATAACACCCTGTGATGCTTCCTTTAATGTAAAGGACTCTGCTGCTGTGTTTTATGATGAACTGTGTCATTAATATGTTAGATCTTTCCTGGGCACACCTCCTAAATTGGGATAGAAGTGGTGTTAGTCATAGGGATACCTCTTGTTTTGAATCTAAAGGAACTCATATGAGCTGCTTAGCCCTTGTAGTGTGTTGTGGGATATGGAAAACACTGTACTGGACATGTGGACAGGCTGGGAGGCTTAGACCCCATGTAATGACCTTGAAATTTTGGCTGTAGGGTGGCGAGATATGTGATCTCAGATGTGGGCACTGAGTAGATGCCCCTAGTCTATGCCAGTTCTGTGGCTGTGGGCCCTGAGTGCACTGCCCTTCACAGGGCTGCATTTTGGCTTCACCAAACCTCAAGAAACTGACTTATTTCAGTACCGAGTGTTGGACACTCGGTGGTGAGGGCTATAAATTGGACTGGGTTATTATTTGTGCCTTGGTTTCCCTAGATTAAAGGACAAGGTATTCCATGGGTTATGGAACTGGCAAGTGCTTCGAGGTTTGGTGATGGAAAGAGCCAACTGACAGCACAGGATGGCTCTGTCAGTGTACAGCACATAGGTATTTACACTTCTTACCTCTTTTTGTGGTGAAAATCTCAACTTCAGCATCATCTTTTCCATATAAATGGAAAATAAAGGGCTTATTAAAAAATAGGATATCAAGTATTCCTGTAGTACCCTAAAGGTGAGACTCAAGCTCGTCAGAAAATATGATGCTGTAATAACTGTAGGAGGATGAGGGTTGAAAAGCATTTCAAAAGGTAAAATGAATTGTAATTTTATTAAGGCTCTGGTGTGGCTAAGCCACATCTTCAGATAACGCTCTGCTGATTTTTATATTTTGAAATAAAATTTTGTTATTAAAAGTAATGGAATCTTTTTGCCTGTATTTCAGTGGTAATAGAGGATTATGCTGTGTGTTCAACCATTAATACTGGAATAATCTTGAGAAGAGTTCAGAATATGCCCCAAGTACACTTTTGACAGCAGAATAGCATCACATATCAGAGAAAAAGTGTTAGATTTCCATTACTGTCTGTTACTAAAATCTTTTGAAATTGTAAGTAAAACTCTAGGAGAGAAGTATTGCTAATTTAAAAAAAATCACAGCTATTCTCTGTATGCTGGGTAAAGCAAAAGTTCTTTCATAGAGAGAAGGTAAGAGAGGAGGATAAATAAATATAGTGACAAAATAATCCAGTGTCTCGAAAGGCAAGGAAATAAGATTGCAGATCTTACAGTGGTGGAAGCTACACAGACCATAATGGTACTCCTGCTTCTACAGGGGCTGATAGAGTAGAAGCTGTCAGGGAAGATGTATGAATCCCCAAAACATTGCTTGGCAAACAAATGTCTTGAAATTATTTCTGACACTGCATTATAATGTAAATTGGGAGGAATGTGTAACTGTGTTGTTTAGATGCGGAGAGTAAATGATACTGGGTTAATAAGGACTTCAGAGTTAGGCTTGAATATTCAGAGCAGGAAAGCACTGAAAGCTCCTTTCCAGACCTTGAAATCTTTAAACGAGGATCAGGAGCTCAAAACTGATGTTACTGTAGAGCAGTTTAATTTTAGTTTCATTTTGTAAGCTGCAAAATTTCTGTTAGGAAGTTGTTTTGGTTAAGTTATGAAGTTTTTTTGTCAAAGCCAAGAGAAGCAGTACCAAATTTACCAATTCAGATTAAAAAAAAAATTATTTTGTTAAATGTACTGTACTTCAGCCATAAAAAAACCTCATAAAGAAAGCTGATTTAAGTTGTATGCATTAAAAAATGTCATAAAGTAGTATGTCCTGTCCCTCAGTAGTAACTGAAGTTTATAAATAGCTCATTTTTAATCTGAATATTAGTTTTTGCATACATATTTTCAAGACAGAGTTTAACTGATTTTTTGAAAACAGAACTATATTGTCTTTGTTGTTAAGAACTCCACAGGTTACTTAATCAGACAAGCCAGCACTTGCACTCAGGTATTGAAGTCCCAGTAAGACTATTTTGGCTTTCCTGATGCAGTTTTGGGCTTTTCATTTTTAAAAGGATCAAGCATAAGGAGTTCAGACACATGAACATGGGAATAAAAGGGAGATGGACCTTTTGTGCTATAAAATCTCTTTATTCCCTTAACATGTGATATATATTCAGGTGAAGAATCACAGGAACAGCATGAACTTCTGCTTATTGAGGCAGCTCCCTGCATGTAATTTTCTACCTCAAAATTTAATTCTTAGAAGCTCCTTATCTCTGCTCCTAGAAAGCAAGGAAGTAATGAATGTTTCCTCTTGCAAACACCTCTGGGCAATCCTTGGCCCACATTGTGGCAGTCTCAGCCATGCTCTGGGTGGCTCTGCCTTTGAATTGAAGGGGAAAATTAACATTATAGCTTCTTTTTTAATGAAGGAGTGGCGGGTGATCGCCTGTGGTTTATTAGGATGGGATGTATTCTACACTGGATATGTAGTGTGTAATTGCATTAGAAAGGAGAATGTGCCATCACCAACAAACAGTGGAGCTTGTTGATGAAAATGCTTCTTTTCAGTGGTTTACTGACTTACCTCAGTACTGGCGTCTGATTCTATATTTCCCATCCTTCCAAAAGTCATCTATCTTGAGGAACAATACTATTAGATAGTTAATAAAACTTGTAAATATTGATATCTATTTATTTCCTGTTGTAATTAAAAAACAGGCTAGGCAAATGCTAAAGATGTATGGTGTTCTTAAAAGAATGCATTTATGTACCTTGAGGTATTAATTTTAGAGATGATTTTCTTTTGATTTTTCAATGGTGGGCTTTATTTTTCAAGTAGCAAATTTTTTTTCTTTTGTTTCATGGATACTGCAACTGTCCTGGATTGTTAAATATTCTTTCTCTTTGTGCAAATATAATGTTAAGGTTTGTCTTGTCTTGTATAATCTAATGAGAGGATCAAGGGAATTAGATGCAGGGAGTAGGCTGGTTTCCTATTTTTCTTAAACCTGCCAACATTTTTAGGCTTCAACCCAAACTTGTGCTTGCAGTGTCTTTCCCCTCCCCCCCAGTATGTCTGTGGCTGGGAAATAGAAGTGCAAAATCACATGTTGTATACATTTTAAAAATATTTTGCACTGAAACGGGTTTCTGGGCTGAGAAGGCATTTGCTTTCCATTGGCATTAATTTCTGAAACAATTTCTGTTTCTGTTTTCTGTTGTCTTTAAGGGCTTTCTGTGCTTTTAAACTTCCAGAAGTGTGTTGGACAGGAGTGGCTTGGTGTTACTAATGGTATTGAACTCATTTAAGTAGCAACTTTCTTCCTGGGCAAGTCCCTCATCTGCTTCTTAGAGTCATGGCTTTTTTAAAATACAAAATTAAGCCCATTTCTGGATTAAAGTTATCTACCTCTAACATTGTTTTTTAAATTTTAATTTTATTCTGAGCCGCAGATAACACCCAGATGCTGAATTACATTCTAGTTTGGTTGTAGCAAACAGGGAACTCTTGCTGTTACTATGGGCAGCTGAAGGGCCATTTACCCTCCAATGCATCTGTATTAAATTCAAGTAATGTTTTTCAGTAATACTCTTCCATTCCTTCTCCACGCGCTGCTTGAGTAAAGGCAAATTACCAAGATAAGTATTTAAGCAAAATAATAAATGTTATATCTCATATTAAAGCAATCCTAACTATGTACTTGTCAGCAGGTAAAGCAACTTGGAACTACACTTTACGTGTCGAAAATCAAATACAGTGGACAAAAAATGATGTAAGCTGCATGTCAGTTTCTATATCTTATATTTAGAATGACATTTTTAATATTTAGAAGTGCATTTTTTGGTTTTATGGCTTTGCTTTTGGTCTCCGAGTGGAATTTGCTATAGCACAGCTATGTAGCTTGCTGGAGAGAGACTCCTTTGCCAGATGCCAGAGCTTTGGGATAGAGAGGGAAACCTGAGTGATATTTCCCCTATTTCACATGTATCTCAAGTAAGATAAAATGCAAAGTGTAGGTTTAAAGGTATTTTCTTGCCAGTGCGAGGCTATCACTGTTCTTTTTAATCTCCTTTATGGTGATTTAATTAGAAGGGGGCTGTGCCGAGTCATCTTCTCACAGGAGCTCTTGCTTTCAGTAAGGCAGAACAGGCAGACAAAAATGAGATCAAATTTCCTCGTCTGCCTCGAATCTGATGCCTTGTATGCATGCTGGGTTGTTGGCTTTTGTTTTTCGGGCTTGGTTGTTTTGCTCTCAGACTTGTCAGCCTGTGCAGGACCCCAGTGCTGGGGCGCTGAGTTCCCTTCCCAGGGCGGTGGGAGCACCTCTCGGATCTGCTGTCCTGTGCACCTCCTTGTCTTGGAGGTGTCCAGTTTCACTTCGAGCACAGCCTGCACCATTCGAATGCTTTGAAAGTGCTCTGTGATTTAATGTGGGGTTTTCTGTAGCAATTTTTCTGTGTATCAGAGGCAGGAGTTACAAGTGCCTAAGAACAAGGTATTGCACCCAGAAGTATCCTTTGCTCCTGAAGAGTTCTGCTCTGCTTTCCATGTAAGCATTGTGAGTTTCCCTAGTAGTTGAATGACTGCTGTTACTAAATGAAAAATAACCCAAACAAGCCCCCTGAAAAACACCAAATGCAAAATAATCAATCAATCAACCAAAAACCTTAAAAATTGCTAAACTATAATAAAGATTTACCTAGAACATAAAGTAGAAAGATGAAAAAATCTACTTAATACTTGGTAAAAGAAGTATCATTACACGGAAAGGGGACAAAGATACTTATGTAAAGTGGTTTTTTTCTGTTTCTGTGTTTTATTCTGTATGGATACCTCAGAGAACAAGGTTATTTGAAGAAAATAAAAGAAATAAAAATACTTACTTGTATGTCCAGTGTTTATTGCAGCTAAATTTTGTTTCCATGTAAAAATGATACTTCCATCTGAGTTTGAAGCTGTGAAATGCATCCCTCACTTGTGTAAAGCATAAACCTGATAATTGTGTTGGCAAGTGAGGAGGGTGGTGAGTGCAATGGGACTCGATAACCTTTTGCAGATGGAGATTGAAGAATGCTTTGAAAATAAATGATCGTGAGAATAGCAATGCAAACAGATGTGTGAAGTGTTGATTCCTGACAGACTTAATCTGGGCTAACAAAAAGGAATTGTAAATCAAGGTTGAGGTATTTTAGTAACAGTGAAGTGCAATGTCTGTGGAGTTTTCTTCCAGAAATTTTACTGGAGAAGTAAAAATTTTCTATTAGCCCAGCTGATGTAGGTGAAAAAAATCAGATTAGTACTTGAGTCATTTCACTTCCATTGCCAAATGTATTTTTTTATTGCATTATTACAGCAATGACAAATAATGATAATTCTTTACAGGATATCTCTTAAATATTACACTAAAATTAAATGCATCTTTTCAATGAAAAATACTTCAGAGGGATCTATTTTCCAAATCTGTGTGTCAAATTAATATTATTTCCTAGCAGTAATCACGCCATTGTGCGCTTCACTATGACAGTGGAAGTGGGAAGTCACTGTGATAATCGGTGATAAGGGCCAAGTGCTTTTGGAACAGTGCATAACAAAGTATGGAGTAATGAGAATGTCTCTGCAGTAACTTTTCTGACATTTCAGTACAAGTAAGAACTCGCACAGTTGTAGCAAACTTATAAACAAAAGCATAAAGGGCTTGGTAGCCATAAGGGTATTATTTGCCATGCTGGATGTATTTTTGATATGCGAATTACATGCTGTGTAAGTTCGTCTGTTTAAAAGTTAAATTTTATAAAAAGAAACCCTAAGGCAGTAATCTCTCAGATTGCTGTGCTTGTTTAGGATAAGCTTATGTAAACTGAAGGCATATATGCAAGGCTTTTTGAGATAAGAATCTACATTCCAGCAACCAGTAATTATACAATAAACAATTAACTGTTCAAATAAATACAATGTTTTTCATTGAAAGACAGGTTCATTTTTGAGGTTGCGGTTGCATTAACTATGAGCTGCGAGTTTGTATTTTTTTAAAAAAAGCACCATTGTATACTTTGAGTGTACTTAAGATGCCCATGATTACTAGAATTTTGAGGTTCTAGTAATTAACAATGTTTCTGAGTGCTGAAGTCTAGAGGTTATTTTGTATCCCAGTGCTAATTCTAGTGCCCTCCTTGTTACAAAGTCTTTGTCCGAGTTTGTTTTACAAGTTACTTTTATCTTCCAGAGCATTCTGCTTCTGGTCTGCAGGCTTGTGTGTTATGCTGTCTTGTGGTATTTGTGTGTACTGTACCTGCCCTTTACAAAAAAATATGTTAATTGTAGAGGAGTGAAGAGGGGGGAATTGAATCACAGTATTCACCCAATAACCAGAATAAATAGAAATTTTAAATAAAACAAACAAATAGTAATAAAGATACCCCAACAAAGAAACCAAACACAAAATGCCCCCTCACAACAAATTTTTTAATTTTCAAAATTTTCAGGTGGTTAATTAAAGTTTATCCACTTTTTGCTCATGATCTTTTGCTTTTACAATTTTAGAGGAGGAATGAGGCAATATTGCTTGATATACTGTACCGATTTTGGGGGTCTCACCTCATCTGGAGGGGGTTTTGCTGTAAAATGTAGGCCCAGAACACCACCAGAGTGCCTTTCAGCCTGAAAATACAGAATGAGGAAAGGAAGCTGTGCTGCTGTAGGACTTCAGAGTTTGCCTTTAAAACGTGTATGAAAGAGAGGTCAGCACCACATACTTTTGTATAGGTAAATGCTGTAAGTAAACTTGCAAAAAAAGCTAAGTACAACCTGTTGCTGTTGCAGGAAAGTTTTCACAAGCTCAGCATTTGTGTCAGTGAAGGTAATTCTTTCCAACTGTGCATGCGCTGCCATGCTTCTATTTAGAAACTTATTTTCTCATGTAATGCTTTTTTATTTATTAAAAAGACCCGAAGAAGGCTTCATGTCTCTGAAGTTCTCTGTTTGGGGTTTTTTTCCCAGTTATGCAAGCTTGTTCAAAAACCCCAAACCACCTTAACTTTAAAATTTTACTTGTGAAAATGCTTGCATTTCAATTGGCTTTATTACTTGCATAGTGTTTATGTGCAGAACACTGTTGCAATTTTTTTTTTTTTTGGTCTGGAAATAATAGAAAATGTTTAATGCTGTGAATAAAAAAATAACCTACAGTGTCATGCAATCATGTCTGCCAATTGTCCGTAGCAGTGATGCAAATAGTTAGATTTCAGTCAGCATATAATAGAAATCAGTTGCTGATGCATAGTGTTGAACTGCACAAAGATCTGTCCTCTACAGCCTAAGCACAGGGATCTGCTGACTCTGAATTTAGGTTTGGCAATTCTCTAAATTGCAATTATTGCTGTGAAAGGTGTTAAAGTGCTAGACAATGAGTACAACTGAGAAAAGCACTAGCTGAAGTTCTTTGTTTTTTCAAAGTATTTTGGTTCATTCTTTAGGCTTGTGCTTTAGGCTGGCATGCTGACTATAGAGCATTGCTGAAGTGGAAAATACATCCCCTGATAGTGCATCTCAGGCAGGAAAGTCCTGCACAGACAGGCTCTTACTGGTTCATGATGTGTGCGGGTCACAATGCTCTAAGAGGCTTGTCTGGCTCCTCATCATCTTAATGAAAATAAGGCAAATCCAGCCAAGTTGCCAATTTTTATATTATTTAGTGTCTTCTGTAAAAGTTTCCCATGATGTCATGATTCCTGGCACCAAGAGTTCCATTTTTCCCTTATGCAGAGTGCCTGCCCCCTCATCCCAGGGTATGGAAGATAAGGGAAGTCTCCCTTACAGCAGGCAGCAGGGAGGGCTGTGGCTTTCATTGTTTGGGTTGTTTTGGCATTTGTTTACACTTGAATTTTGAACTTAAAGCAGTCTCACATGTGCACTGGAGTAAGTAGCAGCTACCTATAAACCTAATGTCCAAAAGGGAAGAAAAGAAGAAGATAAATGGTCATGCTGGCCTTCATTTTTTTTCATTTGACAGGTGCTATGCAGAGCTGAGTCTGTGGAAGCTTGAAAGTTTGAGGATTTTGTTTTGCTTCCACCCCTGTTTTCTGCTTTTGGAAATCATTAGGGCTTTTGGCAGGTTCCTAAGGTTGCTTGATATTTAGATTGCATTTATTTCTTTTCTGCATTATTGGTTTTGCACAGACCCAGACAATGTATATTTTCAGTTTGCATCCATTAAGCCTGATTGAAACATCATGCTAATTTAGGTGACTCACTTAAAAATGTTAAATAAAAGCTGTGAATCATTAACTTATATTTAATGCTAGGAGGTCTGAAGATGGATTTGTCACTTGGTAGTGCTTTCACTGTCAATTTTATTAAATTGTACCAAAAGCACCAAAATCTTTTAAAAAACTATTGCTCCCACAGCTTCCTGGTCATTCCAGCATTTAAATTAAATGAGGTCCTGTAAATTTTAATGGAATTAAAAATGGAAATATTAAAGTGGGCATGTATTCATAGTTATCTGATTTGCAGACTTTACATCAGTAAATCATTACAAAAAGTGTCCAGTGAGTGTTTCTTACAGTTGAACTCTGTCTTTCTGACCTAGTCCTCTATAAACTTTTCTGTGATCAGCTTTGATTTTTGTCAGGTTTTCCCTCACCCTTTGGCTCTTTGAGTTTCATAGTACTTTTTTTATCTGATTAACATTTTTTGTGATATCCTAGCAGAACAACATCTGTCTGATCTTGGGCTTGCGTTTTCCAGTATTTCTGTAACTTTTTGGCTTGTGATTGGAATTTCATAATTGTTCTTTGTTTCTCCAGCTGTATATTTTGTTAATACTGTGTCATTTTTTCCTTAGCTTAAGCTATGGAGGAGGACATTCATCACATTCAGAAACAGACCTTCACAGACAGACATACACAGCTTCCCATCAGCTTCCTGGATACTCAACTACACAACATCCTGCTGGTAACTGTCCATATCATGAGACTGCTGCTTAAATAGCTACAGAGGGGAAAAAAATCCTGTTATGTAATTTAGATTAAAGTTAATGAATTTTATAATCAAAGAGAGCTTGTCATACAAGTGGTGACAACTGGTATTAGGAAAGCTGAGTATGTAGCAGAAAGTTAACAGTTGTTAGCTTTTATCAAAATGTCTTAAGTAGAAAGGAAAATAGAAAGTCAGGTTATGCTTGGTGTCTTGTTTTGTGAAAAAGCTGCACATATTCTTTAAAATACAGCTTTTCAGAATTTAGCCTATGCATAAGGGCCAAACACTGTGTGCCTCCGAGCCAGCGGCAGAAAAGCTGCCAGCTCCTGCAGACTAAAGCAAGCAGCAGAACTGATGCGAGCTGGAACACGCTGCTGCTGCTGCTGCTGCTTCCATGGGCACACCAAGACGGTGCTGGGGAAAAGTTAAAATTCATTTAAAGTGTAGCAGTGTGACATCTGCAGTGGGATCTGTCTTTGATCCTGATGATATCCTGTCTCCATGTCAGGAGAACACAGGGCTTGACCTCTTCGTGCTCACTTTGCAGCCCAGTTCCCAAAGAAAGGTGTTTGAGCTCATGTGCTGGCTGAAGTCTGTAGTCTCCTGGCCAGGTCCTTGATCAGGATGATGAAGGGTCAGACTAGCAGTCTTGACATAATCTCACAACTCTGGATCACACCAGTGCTTCCCACTGAGCCCCCTGCTATTGAAAGGTCTGAGCAATGGCAAACACATAAAGGTGTTATTTGAAACAGGGAATGCAACCAAAACCCCTTTTCATATGCCAGTCCTATAGATGTGTCCAAACTTCCATAAGCTGCCCAAAAGGGGAGAAAGTGGATATAGAAAAGTTGAACACATTTCAGGAGGAATTCTGAATGTTTAACCAGGTGAAAATAGAACAGTGAATCTTCAGATAAAAAAAGAATTTTACTGGTGCACCTAAATATTGTTTGAAGCATCATATTTGACGTACATTTAGTAACAGGTTTTAAAATGTATACTGAAGTTCCAATTTACAGTTGTAACACTGCATAACAGTTAAACACAGAAAAATCAATGTACTTTAACAATGCTAATGTTTCATAGGATGGGGGTGTTTTAGTGAATTATGAACATATAGCCTTGTTACTTGATTTTGCTTCTTTGAGGTTCACCTGAATTATCTGTTTTCATTTCCCTCCACTATCATCTAGGTCTTTCAGGAATATTTGATACCAGTATGCACAGTGCTGGAGGTAACACTAAGGAAACTTCTTCAGTTATGAATTTTCTCTCTGCTATCGAGTCTCGTACTGCTCAGGCAGTCTCTTCAGGATCTACCCTTTTACCACAATTCAGGACTCCTTCCTGGCAGACAGGTGAAAATTTTCTCTTGAAATAAAATTTTGTCATTGTTGTATTGAATGTTTGGGAGGCTTTGAAACAAAAATATTCTGACTAACTGAAAAGGCTGCATGTTTTCTACCTCTTTTACATCTCAATATTTAAAAATATCAAAATCAATGAAATTACATCAACATAAGATTTATATGAGCAGAAGTTCTGGCTGTTTAGAAGGAATTTAGATGCATAGGATATTATTTTGTCTAACGAGTCAAATTTACTCTCCCAGCTTTGTCTGGAACTAGTCTCACTACCGCTACAAGCATGTTCAGGCACACTACCTGTACATCCTAGCAAATCTTTCATTCTTGAACTCTGTTCCCTGTGATAGTTCATCTGTGATATTAGTACTAAAAGTCTATGGGTAGCTTTGACTCCTTTGTACACGGAAGTAATGAGCAAGGTGTTCTCAAAAAGAAGGTCTGAGGTGCATGCCACATAGAAATAAGGGATCTAATTTACAACTAAACAAATGTGCCATCTCTTTTGGCAGACTGACTGCCTTCCATAAACCTCCCCCATCTGTCAAGCCTTCTGTGCAGAGCAGGAAACTGCAGATTTTGAGCTCACTGTAGACAGTCACACCAAGATAAGTGTTGCTACTGCATCTGTGGGTAGCTTCGAGTTCTGGTTAATCTTACGGAGTGATTGTGCAGCTGTGCAGTGCAGGATCTATTCACTGATCTGACAGAAAATGTTTGAGTGGCTTTTTTCCTTTGGTGGGATGGTTTTCTTCTGTATCAGCAGGCTGATCTGTGTCTCAGTGCAGCTGTATGATTGCTGTTCTGATTTGGGGAGGAGGCACAAGGTAGCAAGAGTGGACAGTCCTTTTGCTGACAGTTTGCACTCATTCTGTTAAGGGTGATGTGCAGCTGCATTCTGTGAAGAGCTACTCAAAAAGTTAAGATTAGAGACTGTGGCTTTGAACTCACCATTGACAAAAGCAGATATGTGGGAGCACAGATGAAGACTGTGAAGCACTGTTAATCTGGCAAACAATATAAGTCAGTTATGAGTTTAGAATTATGATGACCCATCCTCACATCAGAATGTCAGCTGGGAAGAAATCTTTTTTTCCTCTTTGTCCTAGCATTTTCTCCATTGCAGCCTGCTTAACAGTGAATTGTGAAGAATGGGGAGACATGCTGTGGGTCGGGTTTGATGTTGGTACCAGTGATTGAGAGACTTCTCAGTACTCATTACTAAGAACTCATCAGTAAGCCCATTTTTCAATATTACCAGTTCTCTGAGCTTTTTGTTGTCCTTTAATACTTTTGCTGCTTTTCTGTAACCCTCGATCCTCCCAAGCATCTTTTGAGAGCTTGTCTTCTATAAACTTTTGTGATGAGGAAAAGTAAGAGCTCTTCACTCTGCAAGGTGACCTTTTTTTAGAAGGGTTTCTTATTTTGGGGTTTTCTCCAAACTCAGCAACTGCTGATTTGGGGGGAAAAAGAAGAACATTGTGTTTGTTATATTTGTCCTTCCAAGTATTCCTTTCATCTGTGGGTTGTGTTACCAGCGTTCTGATTTCTTAGGGTAGTGAGGGTGTGTCTGTTCATGCAGCTTAGTACCTCTGCCATACCTTTTTGTCTGCTCCTCAACAAATATTAAAGTGTAAATCCCAGCAGTTCTGCCATAGTGCTCCTGTGACTGGCTCTTGTCTGGTTTAAGAAGTTACGGGTGTAGTTGGAAGGGTTTTGATTTATGGAAGAGAAAGGAAAAATACAGGTTAGATGAGAAATTAACATCTGTGGTTCAAACAGGTTTAAATTCTTCCCCTTCTTTGATGCTTCTGGATGGCTCTACCTTTGTGTCAGCAGTAGGGATCAGTAAAAGAGAACCCAGTTGTACATGATGTTGTAGTTTTTTAGAGTAGGGGGGAAAAGCGCATTAAAACACTGTTTATGCTTTCCTACTCAGAAAGACCTTATTGTTGACTAAGGAAAAATACCTTGGCATTCCTTCACTATCACATCTCTTCATATCAGTTTGTCTCGGACTAAAAGGGAGAAACAAAGAATTTATTTCTCAGCTTCACCTGAAACTTCAAAAGCAATTGTATGATTAAATTCCAATCAGCTTAAGAAAACTTACCGCGTTGTAAAATGAAATATTTTTTTAACTGAAGTATTTGTTTCAAAACAAGTTCTATTTACTGAGAGTTTTTATTTATTCTTAAGTGATGCAAAGCTAAAAACTGTTTTAAGTGTGCAGGTAGAACTGAAAAAGGTCAAATCATTCCACTGATCTTAATTTTTTCTGATTTGCATACCCTGGTAAATTTCCCAGTGGAAACTGATTCCTTTACAAGAATTTTAAGCCACTCTGGGAATAAACTTGCCTTCTTCACTTTTCTTAGTAGACTTTGGAAATAGTACACAAACTTAACCAGTGCCTGCAAGTTACAAGGTGAAAAGCACTGAATGATATGGATCACTGCTCTAAGCCTCAAAGCTTGCAAGGGAATTTCACACTCCTATTTCAGCTGGAGTGGTGTATTCTGTTAAGAAATCTTGTTTAAGCCAGGATGTCATACCAGTGGCTGAATGCAAATAAGTAATCTACTTTTCAGTTGGATAGTTGCTATTGCACTGTACAGATAATTGCTGTCTGTGGATATTTTGGACTCTCGCTTCGGAAAGCATACAAATCAAATTTATTGCTTGTACTGAAAATCAAACCCCTCCTTTAAGAAAATGAATTGCAGCGTGTATAGACCATTAGCTATTTCACTGTATGCTCTGAAATGTTTCCCATAAAGTGAGTTATAAAATTTTTGGTGAGAGTAAATCCAGGAGATGGGATTGCTTCTTAAACTGTTTGTGTATTACAACTGCTAAGGTATAATTTTGCCTTTTTACTGTTATTAAAGGTGGCCAGGGCTTTTGATCAGTTTACTCTGACCTTCTTTTTAAACTGAAATAAAAACTAATAAAGAGGCCTTCAATTTCAAAGCGGAATTAATCTTGTACAATTTTTTAATCAACAATATGCATATTAAGGATATGAGTTTTTCCCTCGGCAATTCACTGAGGGTATAGAGTTTAGCATTTTTAAAAAACTCTGCACTTCCATTTTGAAAATTACCCACAGTAAGTGCCTCCCTATATATGTTTGGGTTTTTTTAAAGGGTGGTGATTTAAAAGAATGTTATATTTGTAAATGCTGTAAGATCTTGCACTTAAATGACTTAAAGAAATGCAGAGTGTGGTAACTTGTAAAGCTCCCTTATGCTCCTTTTTACTTCTTGTTTTGTTTTTGTTTTTTCCAGGTATGCATTCCTCGACAGCCACAGAACTATTTGTTACTGGAGCTTTGCCAACCTCTGGAACGTTTCCACCAACCTCTGCTTTATCAGCGTATCAGCATCCCAACACCTTCAGCAGCAGAAACTTTGCTACTACCCCTTCTCTTACTCTTCAAGATGCTACTTTCAGTGCTACATCGAACGGTCTCTTAACTACCCACGATCCTTTATTACAGATTAAAACGTCGCAGGGCACTGTTCCAACTGCTTTGACATTTGAGCGCCTGGGCAGCTCTGTTCTGAGTACCAGTGTACCCCCTCAGTCATCAACATATCGTTCTGCTCAAGAATCTGCACCCCATCTTTTGCAACCTCAGTTTAGTTTGTTGCCTTCAACCCTTGGAGGAGCTCAGCAGGTGTCTCAGGCCTATAGCACATCTGTCTTCACTGGTTCCACTGCTTCCATGGATAGAGCACTTCAGCGAGAATGTAGTGTTATTAAACACCACCAGCGGCCTTCAAGTACTCAGTCTGTCCAGCCTCAACTGACTGTTTCACAGCATTCCTTACACAGCTATTTAACAAGTACAAGTGGAGTTAACTTCCAGGATACATCTAGGCACTCAGCATTATCCTGCAGTCCAGTTGGAGATGTTACTCAGGTGAGCAATGGAGGACCACAGCAGAAGACTTCTCAAGTCACGGTGGAACTTGCTCAGTCATACACATCTGCAATTCCATCACCTGGTTTTCCATCTGCTTCCCCAGCAAAAGTGAAAAACTGTTCCATGAAGCAGCCTCCGAGGTCAACAAAGACCCCCAAGCCTCAAAGCGTAGCTCCCACTGTGCAGACACAAAGCTATGCCAAAACTGCACAAAACCAGAGTTCTGTCATTACAGGCCAAGCACAGATCTATTCTACAGCACAGCTCCCCAGCCTCTTGTCGGTCAGTCAATCCGAAAACTATGTTTCATGCCAGGCTCAGAATGTGCCACCTGTCAGCCACTCACAGGATTTCTCATCCAGCAAGGTTGAGAAGCTGCCCTCACTGTATAAAACATTGACTTTTTCTGGGCAATCACAAGCTATTACTTCTGACAGTCAGACTCTAAGTTACTCCTCAGAGGAACAGGTATTGACCTCAGTTCCAAATGAGAACTACTCTGGGCAAATGAGGGAACTTTCTTCAGTCAGCCAAGCTCAGAGCTACTCTTCTAGTCACTCTCAGGGTTTATCTCCAGTTACCCAGTCCCAAGTTAATTTTTCATCTCAATCACAAGTTTTAGCAGCTGTTAGTCCTTCAGAAAGCTATTCTTCAGGGCAGTCTTTAACATTAACGTCGCCTTCTCTTTCTTTTAATGCCTCTCCTCGGGTACAAACTCTTCCAGCCACGAGTCCCAGTCAAAGCTATATTTCTTTACATTCTTCTCAGAACTCTCAGTCACAAGAATCCTCCTCTCCACAGTCACAAAAGTTTTTGCCATCTGTCCAGTCTCCGTTTGCATCCCCAGCTCATTCCCAGACGCTGCAGAACAACAGACCTTCCTCAGAAACAAAGTCCTATGTTAAAAGGAAGTCTGACTCTAACTTGTATGCCTCGTCGAAACAGGAGGAGGAATTATCAATGCAGGATATGCAGGCATTGCAACAGCAAGCTACTCTTGAATCTTCCACTCAAAGCCTAACTGAGGAGGAGATCAATGCTCAGGATGCATCTTATAGGGTCTCAAAAGCAAATGACAGATACTCTCAAAGTGTAATCAGAAGCAACTCTCGTCTTGAAGATCAAGTTGTTGGACTTACTCTTCAAGGAACAAAAAAAGATGAAAGAATGGTCAGTTCTGTGGAACAGCTTTCCCAACACATTGGCCATATCACCAGCCTAAGCCATGATATCAAAAAGACAGCTAATTTAATGCGAACAACACAGGTAACTGTGGGTGCTAAGGAACTAAACCAACAGCATTCTCTTATGCATAAGGTACATGAAAGTAAAGCTCAAGAGCAGCAGGGCCAAGTCATTAGCACGCCACCGCAGGTTCAGCCTCATGCTTTAAGACATGGTCATCAGCTGTGTTTGCCCAGTGCACAGGTACTGCTGGAGTCAACCTGTGACTTGCAGATTCTTCACCAGTCAATCCTGCAGTCGGGTTTAGGACAAGCAAAGGCATCACCTCAAGTGCAAAGAATACAGAGTCCTCAGCAGGTGACACATCCGTTCCTTCAGATGGATGGTCACATTGTTCAAAGTAATGGGGGTCATTCTCAGCAACAGCTTCACAGTCAGAATTCAGAAGTAATGAAAATGGACATTTCTGAGTCTTCAAAACCACTACAGCAGCATTTGACAGCAAAAGATCATTTTACTCAGACAAATCAACATGATTCAAAAAATCAGTTTGTTTCTCTTAGTTCAATATGCTTCCCTGAATCTATACTTCTCAGCGATGAGAGGAATATATTATCTAACGTGGATGACATCTTAGCAGCAACAGCAGCAGCCTGTGGAGTGACACCATCTGACTTTGCCAAATCAGCTTCCAATGAAGAGGAAATGCAAACTGTTGAAAACAGTGAGGAGTCTAAAACACAGTTCCGATCGTTGGATTCCAGACATGTGTCTTCTGTTTTCAGTGCCTCACCTACTGTAGTTGGAAAGCCAGCAAGCAGAAATAATATTTCTCTCAATGGAGGCCAAATTACTCTAAATCTTACCCCAGTGTCAGCAATACAGGCAAAAACTGTGAACCTGGATCAACAACACATTGAAACTTCTGATCAAAGTGTACCAACAAGAATGACCTCTCCCACCCTTGGTCCTGGTCAAGAAGAGCAAGAGGCTGTTCGAGTTAAGAAGCAATCTAGCATCAGTCACGAGTCTGAAGAAGATAATGATGCTTCTGTTGATGGTACACTAAACACAAGAGACACAGAGTTTGTTTCAAGTGGTAGGAGCCTAAGTGAGGAAAGTGCTGCTTCAGAGAATGATTTTAATATGGGTGGTGATGATGGTACAGCAGCAGGTAACCAGGCGAAGGTTCCGTTGCAGCCGCTCTCTGTGCCCCAAAGTGCAGATGGAGCCATTAATAGAACTGAAGAAGAATGCCAGGATTTAACTCAAGGGAACCTTCAGAAGAAAAAAAGCAAAGGAAAAAGCCAAAACAAAAATGCTGCAGAAGATGACAGTGCAATTCAGAAACAGGTAAAAAGAAGTGGGCAGTGTAAGCGTCAGAACTCAAGAGGAAATGATTCATGTTTCACATACTCTTCTCCTGTTTCTGAAAGTTGTTACGATACTTACCAACATCAAGAAAGAATGAGGCAAAAAATTAAAGAAGTTGAAGAAAAACAGCCTGAAGTCAAAACAGGATTTATTGCATCTTTTTTAGACTTTCTAAAGTCTGGGCCTAGGCAACAGTTTTCCACTCCAGCTGTACGAATGCCAAACAGGACTAGGAGACCAGTCACACAAATAGTTCGTGCCCCTTGCCTGCAGCCCTCTGCAAAGCCTCTGCCAGCAGCAGCAACACCTGTGGCTGCTGAGGTC
Source organism: Dryoscopus gambensis (assembly GCA_013389985.1). NCBI lineage: Eukaryota > Metazoa > Chordata > Aves > Passeriformes > Malaconotidae > Dryoscopus > Dryoscopus gambensis. The sequence goes on from WEIT01014214.1 coordinate 74,497, forward strand.
AGTGGAGAAAGTCCAACCAAAAAAGCCGATGAAGATCTTAAGAAAAATTTAGAAACGTTGCCTTCATTTTCTTCTGATGAAGATGATTCTGTGGGTGGTAACCAGGATCTTCAAAAGAGCATCTCTACTGCATTGTCAGCCCTGGATGATACCTCTGACAAAAAGATCAAATCAGGTAAAATGGTTACTACAAGTGTATATGGTGAAGGAGATTTTTGTAGCTGATGGGTAAAAAAAGAATAATTTTACCTGTCTTTGGGTAAAGGTTTTGATTTTATGTGATTTTGGCAACAATTAAGAGTTTTGTTCAAAAGGTATATTGACTATGGACTAAACTAAGCGTTTTCCACAATTAGAATATATGTAAATAAACATTTTCATGCTACTTAAGTAGGACTAATGCCAAAAAGTTATTTTAGCCTGAAGTTGGAATAATGTGCGTGTTCTCTTTGATTCTGGCTTAGAATGCTAAATATGATTTTCATCTGGGAACCTGAGCAAAACATAATGGTTTTCAGATGTTCTCAGCCTACTTTTAAAAAATCCTAGCAAGAGAATATATTAATAATTGCCATCAGCAGGTGATAAGTTCTTGCTAGGTAAACATACATTTTCTGTGATGATGAAGTTGCACTGAATATGTATATGAACCAACTTTTGCACTTGTAAACTGCACTGATTTGGCTGGGCTGGTCCAAGGTGGGAGTCATTTGAGCCATATTGATCAGGAGTGTTGTAGCTCCATGTGTGTTGATAAGTTGCTAGCAACAGAACAAAATCTAGGAAGGATTGGTTTGGGCAGGGAGGAGCTGGCAGCAACCACTGATCACAGTAGTGATTAGTTTTCACACACTTTTCAGTTTCACTTGTGTTACATCCATGTCCAGAGCTTTTAACTGATGCTGCCTTGTTTTGAAGTATTTTCAACATGCAGAATGTTTTTGCCTAGACAGGTCTCTTCAGTAAAGATTTTTTTTTCCCCTCTGGTAAGCAACTAGAAACTATCCATCCAATCACATAACTGTACTAATTCCAGAGAAATACCATTGTCTTCCAAAATAATCACAGAAAGAAAATGAAGCATTTCTTTAACTCTTCTCAGGATTCAGAACCCCATGACCCATAAGCTGATTCTTAATAAGAGAGAATGAAGTAATGGTTTCCCTTTTTAGATTAAAGGAGAGAGGGAGATTTTTTTTCTCTAGATGTGACATGATTTCTGAAAAATACGTAGCAAAATGAAACTTAAATTGTAATAATCACACCTAAGATACTGGAAAAATATTGCGGAATATGTGATATGCTAAACAATAATTCATCTTAATTACTATTCTGTTTGTTTTTCTATGGATATTTCTATGTAACTATGTTAAGTGCATGCATTTCAAAAAGGCTGCTACAGAGGATGAAGTTCCTTCTGGGTCTTCCAGTTGAATATATATTTCAAACAAGAAAGCAGTGGCTGTTTTTCGTCCCAGAAAGCTGAAATCTGGACGGTGCCAGATTTCAAGAGGTGTGAGCCTCTTGCTGAAGTTTGCTAATTTTAATAAGCCATTTCTGTGTACAATGTCCAAAGAAATATTTCAAATGGGCTTTTTGTTGGGTGGGCATTTCCATTAGGGTTTTATTTGCAGTGATTTCTTTTACAATGTTATTGTATCTTCTTTATTATCCTCAAGGATGTAATATTTATATCACCAGTTTCTTGATTTGACCTTCCCATTTTGTGACAACACAAGACTGTTTGTACCTTGTACAAGATGCTTAGTAACGACATATTTCTTTCTTTCTCAGTGGTGTTTTGCAGGTTTTCTAGTAATTCCCTCTTCTGTCTATTTTTGCAAATAAGTATAGACAGACATATTAAAACATAGTCTTTTGTTGATAGTATTAAGTAGTACATGTACCTTTATCGGCTGTTCTGACAAACATGTAAATATATCTGGGCAGCTAATAATGGTGTGTCTAATTAAAGCTGTCAGAGCTCTCACTGAAGAAATAGAACCTATTTGCAATAATGTGAGGTGATGTATCTGGAATACATTTCACATTTCAAATTAACAATTTTACTGAATGGATTTAATGAATCCATATTTATTTTGTGTATAGCTTTTGTATTGACACATTAATTTGATATTTAAATAATTTTTTTGGAGTCAATTTGTTAAAATATGCTACATTATCTTTTTTATAGTTTTTCAAGTGAAAAAGTCAACAATTAGCAGTGATTGTATCAAAACTGTAAAGTGGTTATCTTACGTTTCCCAAGTGATATAATCAATTGTGTTATAGTTACTATAAGTTGATTTCTTTTAGATCAGCAAGTTAGTGTTAAAACTAATATGTGTACAAGACTGTAAAGTAATATCTAAAAAGAATTCTAATTTTTTTCAGGTGGGAAAGAATAATTTTGAAAGGTGGGAATTTACTTTGGCTTTTTGGAATAGAGGAGGAAAAGAATGTTCTTTTCCCTTCTTTGTTTTGTATCATCAGTTCTCATTGCTCACCTCTGTTAATATTAAAAATCATTAGGCTATTGCCAAAGTTTTAATCTGGAACTTCCAGTTACATTATCACAAGATATAAATGATAAATGTCTGAAAGTCACACTGAAAATATTTTCCTATTTCATGTGTATTTCTCTTTCTGTAATCCAATTTAAAAAGACTTAGCATCAGATAACAAGATTCAGTGTTGTAAACTTTGCTGTTGTATTTGCTTATTGTCACCAAGTACAACAGTATTACCTGGTGATCATGTCCATAACTATCAAATTGTTTCCTAAAGCATTCAGCTTTGTTCATTCCAGATGCCAACAGATGCAGCAGTTTAATACAAACAGAGGTATATTAGCTACAGTATTTTGGTTTTGTTTAAGATTTAGCTGTGGTCAAGATACTGCTTCTATTTTAACTCCTAGAACAGGTGTTTTTCCTAGAATAGTTGCTTTTAATATAAATTGTAACAGAAAAGAAGAAAAATCTAGTTCCATATTACATTGCTAATCCTTGATAACTTAACTAAAATTTGGATCTTTTCTTCAGAAGCTGAAAAAGTGACAGTTGTTACTGCTGCTGCCAGCACCACCACTGCCGTAACAAAGCAGGAATCTCCACAGACAGCTGCTCCTGTGGGCAACGTGCAGGAGAAAATGAATCCAGCTGACCCCTTAAAAGTAGCTCAACAGGATGCTGTGACTTCAGAGCAGTTGGCAAAAGTACAGGAGACTGTTGCAATAGAAGGATGTACTGATGAGGAGAATATGGACAGTGAAGGAGAGGGAATGTACAGAGAACGTGATGAATTTGTAGTGAAGATTGAAGATATAGAGACACTAAAGGTAACCTGAATATTTGCTGAGGGGTAAACACGTCACAGAAACCCCTGCATGTGAATTCAGCCTCAAGAAACTACCAGAAGAGGAAAAGCTGCAGATTAGTTTTCTCTTTCTATTCTAATATTTCCTGATTGCTGCCAAAACGCCTTAAAGGTGTCTTTCTAGTGCAGATTACAAATATGTTTTGAATGTACATGACCCATTTTATGCTGCACACATAATAAAGTAAATCTGTGTGCTAGTAACCTCTGTTAGAACTAGGAATCACCTATTTTAGTATTAAAAAGCATAAATTATTTCACAGGCAGTTGCCTACATTTTTTTTTAAAGATAGGAGTAGACATTCAAGTGTAACTTTGCAAAAGAACTTGAATGGAATTGGCTTCTGGTTTTTTATAAGAAGTTCTGCTTGGTATTTCAACAAGAAATGTCTTCCATAAGCAATCAGTTTAACTCTTCACATGAGTTTATGTGAATTTCCTTGTTGTCTTTGATATTTTGTTTTGGTTTGGTGTTGTTGCTTCACCATTTTAATTCTTCTGCATGATTACCTTTCCTTTTGTGGCTGTCATAGCTAGCAATATTCTTACTGTTAGAAAATTTCTAATATTTTTTGATTACTTGTCTATTTGTTCATTCTCTCAAGCTACAGTTTTAAATTAGGTAATGCAGCTCTGTCACATAAAACAAGTGTTATGAGTTTGAAGTATTCCCTTGTCACTTATAAGATGGATTATGGTATGTTAGGAGATATTTTGAATTTGAAGTTTTAGTTGAGGAGTCATGAAAAAGTAATCACTATTTGACTACATTTTCCAAAAAGGGTTTATTTGAGTTAGTAGTTTGTTTTGTACGATCCATAGAGAATTCTCATTAAAGCTGATAATTACAAACTTGCCTTGATGTAGACAGGACTTAATAACTATGGTTTTGGAATTTTAGATTACTTATTTAAATTTTATTCTTGGGTAATTTCCTCAAAAAATGTGATGCACAAACACATTTCTGGAAGAAAAATAAACACTGTTTCTAGCAAATAATTTTATGTTCTTCCAGGTTGCTTTGCAAACAGGAAAAGAGCCTCCAGCTATCTGGAAAGTACAGAAGGCTTTATTGCAAAAGTTTGTTCCTGAAGTGCGTGACGGACACAGAGAGTTTGCTGCTACTAACAGTGTGAGTCTTAAAAATTCCTTGGGAAGCCTCATGGGTGCTGCTTTCCTTAATGGAAGTCTAGGAAATGAAATAGAATGTGATTCTAGCATATATCCTTAGCAATCATCCTAGAGCGGGGAAAACCCTCCGACTCAAACTCTCCCTAAATGCATCCATGGATTAATTTTTTGCTTTCCAGCGCATGTTCTTCGGTATCATTTCAGCTGCGTAAAGGAACAAGTTATTTTCCTAACCAGAGTAAAGGCAGTGCAAACAGGCTTGTGAACCAACTGTTTTCTGCAGCAGGAGTGATACACAGAGGATAGTTTTTAATAGGCAGCCTTTTGCCAGGCAGATAATGCTTTCGGGATAACGCATGTGGAGAATAAAATAAACAGAGAAAAAGAAGCCCAAAGTACCTCCTCTTACCTTATTGTCTTCAGTTTTAATTATTATCTGGAAATCTGATGGAGAATTCTTCTTTAATTATAAATGCTGTAGAGTGGCTTATCTTTGTATGTAAACATGGGGCAGTTTAAACTGACTTTTTTCTTTAGTACTGGAATTTTTACTTGTTAAACTGACAAATTTTGCTTAACAGAAACGCTTCTGGTGTGGTTTTGTTTTTTTTCTTTTAGTATCTTGGGTACTTTGGTGATGCAAAAACAAAATACAAACGAGTGTATGTGAAGTTTGTTGAAAATGCAAACAAAAAGGAATATGTCAGAGTATGCTCAAAAAAACCACGAATCAAGCCTGTCCAGTCAGCAAGGTATTTTCTTTCAATTTATTTTCCATTTTGTCATATTGGTTTTCGTATTAAGAACACACCTATTGAAATAAACTGGAGTTACAACATTGAAGTATATTAATTGTGCTTTAATATGGAAACTGAGAACTGTCTGGTTTGCTTTAAAAAATTAAATATAAATTACTACCTTGTCTTCCCTACTCTATTCTGTTCCATAATCAGGTATTTTGGAGGTGTTAGGGCTCTACATGCTATTTCTCTGTCATCCTTTGCCATACAAGCCTGCTAGTGTAGTGATTTTAATTTTTTGTGTATTGTTTTCTCATGTCCTGTGGACTTTGCTAGTTAGGTAGTTTTTCCTGGATTGCTTTAATGACCGTTCTGTCCCAGTATACTAGAAGTATCATGCTTTCTTCTCAATCCTGGAAAGTTAATTTAAAAACAGATGTTCATTACAATGCTCTTCATTCAGGAAAACACTGAAGGTTTGTCTAGTTTGCTCTCAAAGAAAGCAGTGCCATCAGATAATCAATTCTATGAAATAATCCTGAGCTACTTAAAAGTACCTGGGATTTTGATGCTCCTTTTTTCTTGAGCTATGGAAGACTGTTCCGGAACCTGTTCTTCTGGTGCTCTGAAGCAATCTCCTCTTTTAACAAAACATGATTGTGATTAGCTTGCTATGGATATACTGTTCTCTCAACACTGCTTTTGGCTTTTCTTTCTGTTTGTACTGCATGTATTTATGGAGGAATCAGTCAGATCCCACCTCTGTTTGTGTTTCACTGAGCTGCATTAAACAAGGTCTTTCAGCTTCCTCATTTGGGGCAGACTTTCCATTCCTCTCATCCTTCTACTGTCTGTCCATCCATTTTGGTTTGAAATCTTCATTTCTGACAGCTGTCTAGAATTATTCTCAGTGTTCCAGAAGATATGGACAATGTTTCTGCTGTACATACCTCTGCTTTCCCATCTTGACAAAACTCTTCTCTAGCACTTCTAGGACAGGATTGTATTTCCTGCCTTGCTCTCAAAACTGTAGTGTGTTATTAGTCCTAAAGTACAGAACTTTGTATTTCTGATATTAACATTCCTGTTTGTTTTCCTGGTTTGAGTGGTAGGAAGAGAAAGAAGAGGAGTTGTCTGGTCAAGTATTATACCAAAAATATGTACAGTGTGTATGATCTAATTCCTAGTTACAAGTGACAGTGAAATAAGTGTATATAATCAGTGGGGAGTATATTCTGATTAAATAAGATTATAGGTATTTTATTACTGCCAAAACTTATGTGGTAATTATTTTCATAAAAATTCTCTTCATCATATTGCAGGACTATTCATTGCAAACCTAGTAATAGCAACATCAAACCCCCTGATCCACCAACACCAAAACCAACAGCAACAAAAGTCTCTTCTGTGAAACCCAAAGCTAAACAGCCAAAGGTAAAGGCTGAACCACCACCAAAGAAAAGGAAAAAGTGGAAAGAAGAATTTTCATCTTCCCAATCTGACTCTTCACCNTTTCTGTACAAGCCGCAGAAAGAAAATATAAAATCCAACAGTGCCATGCAAAATGAGTTTCTTAAAATTTTTTACTTGCTGTATAAGCAAATGTGTACAATCAGTTATTTCAAGTGTAGTTTATCTACATAAATACATGTTTTACTACTTGCTGTCTGTGATGGGTACAACCGTAGGAGGAGAAGCTGATTTGATTTTTGAATACATCTTAAGAATGAGATTTTTCATTAGTTTTCCATTGCAACTGCATGTCATGTCTAAAATAACATTCCTGTAATGTTTGCCTGCATGCAGATGTGGGCAGAATTGAGATGCTGCTGTTGTTTTTTAAGAACCCAGGGAGAAAATGCAGTCGACTTTTTGGCTGCTTCATTGCTTCTCTGAATGCCAGCTGTTCAAATGTAGCCTGCTGAGCAGATTTGCTGTCAAGACATTTATAGAACATTGAGATTCAATGTTTGCAGGAATTCTTCAGAAGAGAAAGGGATTTCTGAAGTTTACAGTGTTTATAGGGGTTACCTGTGGTAGCAGATTTACAGTGCGTTTTGTAGGGTTATTTTTGTTTATTTTGTTTGTTTTAGTTACACAGCAAAGCTGTGTATTACTCATACTTTATTATTGCTGCATTTCTAAAGCATCCTGGTGACATTTAAATATAGATAAACTATCATTGGTGTACTGGAACACTGCCTCTGTGAGGACTGCGCCTATAAAATATTTTTCAAGCCAACTTCCCCAGGTAACACTCCATATTTAAGACCTCAAGTAACCTGGTAATTACGGTCATCCCTGAGGAAGTTTAACAGCCTTGCTGGCTGAATCACTGCAAATCACTGCTCCTGGTGTCAGACAGGGAGCTACAAAAAGCTCCAGAATGCTTACTAGTACTGATGACTACTCCATGTGCATGTTAAAATTCCTGTCTATGAAAAAATAACAGCTTCCTCAGAGTAAGCACAAATACACCTACGTTGCTTCACTGATAAAATTTTTTCTTTTGCATTTTTTTTGTGGGTTGAAAAATTAGGTGTGATTGACTTCCATGGTATGCAGTCTCCTAAGTGACATTAGTACTCTGAAATTCTTTTTCCTGTTGGATGACTTCAAATTTTGCAATTTTGGGAGGTACTTGCATTGACTTGAAAGCTGCTCTTGGGGCACTTTGCTTGACTGAAGTTATTAATTATCCTTTTTCTCTAAAGTATCATCTACAATAATAGAGAAATGTTTAGATTCCTTAAAATATAATCTAAATTGTTAACTAAATATAGTTTAAAAATTTGAACCATTTGTATTGTATTTGGTGTCTGCCCCTGGTTTTGACATGTAAGTAGTTTATTGCAGTTGACTGCCTTGAGTTTTAATCTCTTGGGGTACCAGTAGGGGTCACTTGCGTTTTAAGAGAGAAACCTTCAGTTTTGAAAACCGCAAACATTTGTAGGATGTTGAAGGAAAAAATCCTTCAATCCTGTTTACTTTTCAGAGGTTGTACCTCCAGCTCCACTTGTTACTCGCTTTTTGAATACAAGAGCTATGAAAGAGACTTTCAAGAGCTACATGGAGTTGCTTGTTAGCATTGCCTTGGATCCAGACACAATGCAAGCCTTGGAAAAGAGCAATGGTACAGTATGTTTAACATTTGTGTGTTCTTACTAGATTTTAAGGTTATTAATCAGTACAGCAAGTGGTTTTTTTAAAAAAAACCCACAAACCTAACAAAATTCTAGTCACTTAACCTCATCTGAATAATCTGCACATGCTATTTGTGTTTATATGTTTTTGCATTCTCTTTGAATAATCAAAGTAATTTGGAAATATTGTTTTATCTGCTTTGCTGCATTAGAATTTTGCTGTGAATGTCAGAATAGAGCTCTTTGTTCCTACAGTTACTATACTTCAAACCTTAGCAAACATTTATTTAAAATTACAGTTTCAAGTGTGTTTGCTTTCTTATGAAGAAGTAGGCTTATAACTATAAGTAGTTATGATTCTTCCTACTATTAAGAATTCTGCTTTTTAAACTCTGAAATCTTAAAATCCAGATCAAAGAAAATTATATTAATGCACGCTTTTTCTTTGAAGACAAAATATTTGGATTTGTTTACCCTAGTAGACTCCAGGGTACAAGTCGAAACTCCTATTTCTCGAAATTTAGTAAAACACTCATGTACAAAGAGAAGGGTTCCAAAAGAGAAATTATTTCATGTATTATTTAGTTGCAAGCTGTTGTTTTTTACTATTTTATGATTGCCTGTGTTTAAAAAAAATATTTTCTAGCCTCTCCTGATTTGTTCTGAGTGTGCATTAGTGCACACTTACCTCAAGATTTCAAACCCATGCATTATGTCAGTAGTCCCACTGAAATCAAAGTAATTGACTTTATAAATAAAAGGCTTCGTACTGAGCTGTAAATTTTCATTCCTGGCCACATGCCTATGTTCATCTGTATATTGTGCCATTCACAGCGGTTTATCAGATAACTTTTATCAGTAAGCACTTTCCTTGATTTTTTTTTTTTTAAATAAATGCCAGCAGGACCATTTCTTGTAAAATGGAATAACAAATGTCAAAACCATGTACTTGTCTTCATAAAACTGCCAGTTGGATTGCACAGAAGAGGATTATCTAGGAAATAGTGTAAAATTGTCTCTAAAATTTATGCTCTGTATTGTTCTATCTTGATTTTTCCTTGCAGCAGAAGAAAGTCAGAGAAGGAGCAGGACTGCAGTCAGCAATTAAACTTCAAACTATCCAGACCAGCTTAGTGGGCTGATCAAAAAGAAAAAGATTTTTCTGTCACATTTGAAATTAGATTATGTGCCAATTGCTTCATTTTTTACTTTCGACATTGTATATTAATGGGTCAAAGTAGAGATTGAATATAAATCTCATTATTGTGCCTCTCTTAATAATCAATCGCTGTGGGTTTTTAATGTGTCTTTTAGATGAGCTACTTTTGCCTCACATGAGAAAAATTGATGGTATGCTGAATGACAATAGGAAAAGGCTGCTTTCCAAATTGCGCTTGGATCATGCTTTCAAGGTATTCTCTTTCAAATTCTAGGCTTTTAAAAGTGGTGTTTTAAAGTAAATCACTGCATGCGTACCATGCAGGCACAGCATAAAACCCAGAAGGCACTTTTGTAACAAGTGAATATGGATTTGAAAGAGATGCTGTAAATTTAGTGTCTCCAAATGAGGCATTTGGAGAACATTTTGGGATGGAGGAGTTTATACTGCAAAGGTAAAGTTCTAGTTTTACTCCCCATGCCTTCTGGTTCATTCTCAAGCATTTTTTTTCTTTTAAGCTTTTCAAGTTTACCAAAAGAAAATCTGTTTCCTGTCCTTCTAGAACTTTTGGTTAAGTGATTTTATTGCCTAAAAATAAACTTTTACATGAAATAGCTATGCTGTGGAGCAGAGGTCTGAACCTCTTTGAAGTAGAGAACATGATCAGAGGAGTTTAAAACCAGGACAGAGGGACGCAAGAACAACTCATTTGTGTGCTCTTTCATGTATCTTCAGCATGGAAGGTTGAGAAAAGTGTGGATAACAAGCCCATATTACAGCAGCTTTGACGTGGTATTAAATAAACAGGTCTGGATGTGGACAGGGAAGAGAGAAGCCGTACCATCTCAGTAGAGAGAAGGTAAACAGGAGGATAATCACTGTGCTTCCTACTGTTCCCACCCACCCTCCAGGCAACAGTGCAGAGCTTGCGAGTGCAGGCAGGTTATTTTCACTCGTGGAGTCATTTAGGTTAGAAAAGATCAATTCCAGCTGTTAGCCCAGCACTGCCAAGTCCACTGCTAGACCCTGTCCCAAAGTGCCACATCTGCTGCATGTGTTTGAGACCTCCAGGGGTGGTGACTTCACCACTTCCCTGGGCACCCTGTTCCAATACTTCATAACACTTCTGGTGAAGAAATTTTTCCTCATATCCACTTTAAACCTCCCCTAGCCCACCATGAGGCCATTTCCTCTTGTCCTACTGCTTGGGAGTAAGACACCCTTTTGCAGTGTCTATAGTCAGACTGATTATTTGTTCTTGTGACAGTTTTGAGGCCAGCAACAGTAAAGCAGGCCTAACTATAAACACCATCAGCCCAAACTTGCTCTTTTGCCACTCTTTCCTTGTCCCCTTATGCCCACAGTACAGAGACACTTGGAGAATTAGTGCTGTCTTTGTAGGGCTGTGAGCTTATTTTTGAGAACTAGGTGAGGAGGGACATAATAACAGACTTGAAAGTTCTGCTCTTTTCCATCATGAAACCTTTTGTCCCCATTCCATTTCTGGTAAGCCTTGTGGGACATAAAGTGGCCTTGTTTCAGGGAGGGGACCACCATCAGCCAGTGAAACAGCTGTAATTCATGCTATTCTTGAAGCCTTTTAGTGTTAGTTGCGCTGTTTTCCCGGCAGCTGAACAATTTCTACCTGCTTGAACACAATTTCTTGTGGCTTTCTCCTTACGGTAAAAAGGCCTGGGGAGGGCTGTGTAATTTCAAATGCACAAAGCCTCAGAGAGGTAGCATGTGTTAACCCCCCATTTCTGTTTTTCTGTTGTGCTAAGAATTTTGTGTTAGTAGTTATTAATATAGATACCTTGTTTTGACCTGTCTGTGCAGGGAAGATAGGGCAGTTAAGGGAAGATACAAATTTGTAGAATTTGTTACATTCTCAGTACACAAAAAGTGAGAGGTAGCCACATTTGATTTTTTTCCCAATTCAAGGAGAAAAAGCTACTATAATTTTCTGTAATAGCAACATGTAAGTCCAGCTGCTAATTAAGTTGGAGTCCATAGTGAATGCAGTAGCAGTGTGTGTTCACTTAGAAGCAGATTATGTATCATATCTGTGAAGTTAACTTGAGACGTTATCGTATCATCTGCAAGACTTTAATGGAGTTCATGGATATAAGGAAGGGATCTGCTTGAGATGTCATCTGCAAGATAGAAAACCTTTTATGTTTTTCTTCTGGTATGACAGTGCCAACTTGTGCCATCTTTGGTTCAATATCTTGGATAAAAATGAAATGCCTACTTCTCATCATAACTGTTTGCATTGGTTAGGAAAATGTGTGATACCCTCTAAGATACCGGAGGTTTCTGTTCCACCTTTAATCAAATACCTAGTTCAGATAAAGCTGAATGAGGCACTGAAGGAAGCAGTAAGTGAAAAATATCATTTGTCATTCACTGATATCATTCAGTTTGAATATTTTTACTGTTCTGCATTGATAGGCATGGATGAGTTTAGTATTGTTTTACCACTGGATACAGTTAATATGGAATATGTTAGCACTGTATTACAAACCAAACAGACGCTGAAGTTAGCAGTCAGAGTTTGGTAGTTTTGCCTATAACATTTTTTATAGTTCTAACGTTTATTGCATCCTTTGGGTAATAGTTTTTCAAACAAAATTATAACATATTATTGGTGCTTTATTTGGAGCTCAGTAAGTGAAGCATCTCAACTGAATTGTGTAAACTTCATTTGAAAATAATTATCACCATTTTGTGTCTCGTGCTCCCAAAGATGCAGAAATCACCAGTATTTACTTCCTCATTCCAATTCACATTTGTCTGGTCTAGGACAGTGGTGTGGCCGTGGAACTGTTCTGGTTCTTAGGAATTCTCCACAGGAAGCCAAAAGTGGCCAGAGCCTCTTGACACTCCAAATCACCCTTGAGGAAGGCTATTATAGTGGACAGCAAAACCAAATAGTTCAAATCTGTTTAATTTGTTCCACTTTGAAAGTATTGAAAGGAAGACTGGATATGGACAGGTTGGCTGGTCAAGGTTACTGCTGCCACTGTGCAAGAGATTTAATAGCTGTTTACTGGGAGGTGTGTTTAATAAAGTAAAAAATGGCTGATATAGATAAAGAGCAAATAAATTATAGGCAGGGGAGGTTGTTGTAGTCAGGTACTGTTTGTTAAAAGAAAATATAAAAATTGAGTAAATTTCATATTTTAACCCAGTAGTCCCAAGTAAGGTCCTTAAGCAGCAGCATTGATAAATTTTT
>WEIT01014215.1:21931-42975 GCA_013389985.1 Dryoscopus gambensis
TTTTTTGCAGCAATCCAGATGCGTGTGTCTTTTAATTAGCTATCTCATTTACCTTCTCCTGTAAATTTGTTACTGCACTAGCTGTGGCCTGCTTCCACAAGGGATTTACCAAGATGAGGTTCTAACACCTGTGTTGTACTGAAAGCCAAACAACAGTGTAAGAGTAGTCTCTTTGCTGAAATTTCTTGACCTCTTAATTATATTAAAAAAGTGGTTTAGTGGCTCAATTGTAGTCTTTTTATATTTGGTGTCTCAGCTGTTCCGTGCTGCAGCCACTTGGGAGAGTGACCTTGAAGATATCAACTGATGGCTTCTCTACAGTGATAGTTCCCCCCCTTACTGGTAGTTTTTAATTAGGTGGCCCAGATCAAAGACGCCAGGGCAGCTGCCTGCATCCAGTCCTTCACTAAAATGAAAGCAAGCAGAAGCATAAACTCATCCTGTAAGTTATGTGATATGGGATTTGTGTCCACAAAATGCTATCAGGAGATTGCACCCTGTGCCTTGTCCTTCTGGAGGGTACTGAGTTACATGGGACAAGTGCTCTCTCACCCTTTTTTATTCTGATCTGGGCTCTTTGCTACCTTGTTCTTTTCCTGTTCCCTTGTGTCCAGTTAATGTTCAGTTCCTCAGACAGATTTTCTCCTTCAGTCAGTGTAGGGTGCAGGGATGCCTAAATTTTGGTTTTCGTCTGCCTTGGCTCTGTATTGACTCAACATACTCTAATATTCTTTTGATATCAGGAATTATCTTTAGGGACTTCTCCCTGGAAGTTCCTGCCTTTTCTCCCTTAGCTATAAACAACACTTGTTTCTGTTCCTGCTAGACTGACTCTGATTCAGGTGCAACTTCTACAACTCTTGTGCTGAAGTTGTTCCCTTGAATTGGTCCTGTGCATTTAAAATCTCCTTGCTTTTTAATATCAGTTCTAAGTCAGTACCTCTAGCTCCCTGCAGCTCACCGCACCCTAGCTCACCATGTGCACGAAACCAGAAGCATTTCTAAGGAAGCTGTTTTAGGTGCCTGTGTTGCCTTTCTAGCAATGAAGTTTAGCTTCCCACTCATCTCTCCTGTACTTCCCTTTGTTGCTGGTTTCTGTCTTGGCCATGAGTTTTTGTCTAGGTCGTAGCTAGCAGCCTGTTCATCTTTTTGCAGGATTTCCCAGTCTGGTGGTGTGTGGGGAAGTCTGCAGCTGATGCTACTTGAAATGAGCAAGACTCCTGCTGTTCCTGCTGCCCACACTGCACAGGGTAGCTGAGATGGCCCCAGGGAAAAGCCAGGCTCCTTTGCCAGCTGGATTGCACTCAGGCCACTGCTTAGCTTCCATTCTTTCACCAGACCTGTAGACCTTGAAACCAGTGTTGTGGGCAGGGCAGTCATGGGCCACAGCTGGAAACAGCTAGGTGACTGGAATGGTTAGTTTTCCTTCTTTTTGAAGGCTGTCAACCAGGTTGTCAGCTTTGGCCTCAGTATGCTGCGCTGGGATCTTGAAGGTCCTCGGCTCAGCTCCCTCAGTGCTGTGTGGGCTCCCTGTAGATAGTAGCTGTTTGTCCTGGTCTCTGCCTGCCTTTCTGGGCAGCTTCACCACCACCTCTCACCCTCCGCATCCCTTTTGAGCTACCACTGCCTGTGGCAGTCCCATCCCATGGCGGGCTGGTTTCAGGCAGGCACTGCTGCGCTCAGAGCACTGGCCTGGACCTTAAAGTCTGCAGCTCTGCGTTCACACGGATTCACCCTTGTGCCTGTACAGAGCACGTAGGACAGTTGGGACCATTCATGTTGCTCACTGGCCTTTTGGAGAAGAAGGGGAACAGAGGACGTGCAGAACTGAGTTTTGCGAGCACGGCCAGAACCCAAGATGCATGTGTAGAGTCAGCCCTCGTGTGCTAAAGACAGGGACCCAAAAATAATAGGGGCTGTGGGGAGGAAAGACACAAAAGGAGAAGCAGAAGTGTATGCAAAGCAGCTTGGGGCTGCCGAGTGGATGGCTCAGAGCGCTTCCTGTTCCCGGAGCTGCGCGTGCCCCGCTGTGTACGGGCTTGCACCTGCTGTGCCCAGCAGCACTGCACGGCGGGCCAGAGATCAAGGCACCTATCCAGGAAAAGGCGGATGAAGAGGGTCTGAATGGACTGACAGTAGACTCCAGGAGAGATACATGGCCAGCTCCCAAGAGGCGCAGGAACAGCTTGGCATTGGGTGCCCCAGCACAGACCTCCAACTTCCCTTTCCTTACCAGCGCAAACTGATTTTTCCTCTGCGTTTTTTGAGTTGCTTTGGTGGCACTCACTTGGCCGCCTCTTCTTTCTCCCTCCACAATGGTGAGGTAAGAAGGTCTGAAAGGTCTCTGTGTGTAAGGAATGGGACCTGGGAAGTAGGATGGATCAGGGCAGGGATCGCCCTGGAAGCCTTATTTCTAATGGGAATCACTCATAGGCTGGGGGAGGCATCAGGTAGGAAGGGATGCTGCTGCTGGCTCTCACCTAGGGATGTTGAGCAGGGACCATTCTTCACCCTACAAATCTCCACAATAGTGCCTGGCCTTTTTTTATTCACTTGGTCTTGCTGTTATTTTCTCTGCTAGGTGGTTTCACCGTGACCTGAGTGGGCTGGAAGCTGAAGCCTTACTGAAGGGACGAGGTGTCCATGGGAGCTTCCTGGCCAGACCCAGTCGGAAGAATCAGGGAGATTTTTCTCTTTCAGTCCGGTAAGTAACTTGGACCCCAGCTTCTGTCTTTGCAGTGTTACATACACAGATTGCCTAGATCCTCACATGTCCTGTGGCATCTTCTCCTTCCTCTCTCTATTCCTTTGAGTTCTTTTCAAGCTGTAAAATGACCTCAGCTTCCCAGCATCTTCTAGACCCTCCCTCAAATTGCCCAAGGAGCTTCTCTTTCCAGTCATATCTGTTCGCGGGGAGGGCTTGCTCGGTTTCCATGGCGGGAAGTAGTGCGGTACGCTTCTCTGCCCCTTTTCCAACCACCTCATTGGACTGCCCCGTGCTTTATTCCACAGGGTTGGTGATCAGGTAACTCATATCCGCATCCAGAATACTGGGGATTTCTATGACCTGTATGGAGGGGAGAAGTTTGCCACCTTGTCAGAACTGGTGGAGTACTACACACAGCAACAGGGCTCGCTGCAGGACAAAGATGGAACCATCATCGACTTGCGATACCCGCTCAACTGTTCCGACCCCACGACAGAGAGGTACAGGGACAGCAAGGCAGCTGCTGTGTCTGTGATGAGTTGTTTCATGGCCTCCTTCCTGTCCTGCCTGCATCCCCAGGGCAAATCCTGCAAAAAGTGCCTCCTGCTTTTCTTAGCCTCCTATGTGTCCATGGGGGCAGCATCCCCAGGAATAGCTGTACATACCCTGATCCATCAGAGCAGACATCACAGGGCTCTATTTTTACTTCTGGTTTCCGGTTGCCTTTGCTATTTTTATACTGTTTCTAAAAGCAAAGGTTGTGGTGTCCGCTGTGGGTCTGCAGTGGTCTGTAGAGGGACGCGTGGAAGCCCTCAGTCTTGCCCCAAACCTCCTTGCTTATTCCAGGCCTTGGGTGACTCACGTAGCTGAGAGCAGGACCATGTTCCCCTGCTATTCCTGGCCTGCCTAGTCTCCTTCCTGTCCCCACTTTGCATGTGTCTCTGACACCAAGTTCCTAAATCAAATCAGGTGGTTTTGCCCTTGTGTTTTGCTTTCAGGCCCTTTGATGCAGCTCAGGGGAGCTGTCATGCCCTCCTCTGGGGTGGACAAGTCCTTCTTGGACAGGTCCTCCTTGGGCACTTGGAGGCGGGGAGCAGAGATGCCCTGGCTGAAACATCAGGGTACCCTCCAGCTTGCTCTGGGGTCAGGCTGCAGAGGGGGCAGGTCTGCTGCTGGCTGTCCTCTCCAGTTAAGGCCATTGCATCGTGGCCCTGCAGTTTCCTCCCTTCCTTCTGCGGTTGGAAACTTCCCCCCCCCGCCACCCCGGGCTCTTACGAAAGCTCTTCTCACTCTCTCCCCAAGTGATTTTCCGTCACGTGGCTTTGAAGAGCTGGGCTTTGCTGGGGGAGGGAGGAATGGGACGCATTAACCCCATCCTACCAGTGGAGGGGAGGCTGGGAGACCTCTGATGAGCAGGAGGGGCCAACTGATCCCAAGGTGCCATCTGAGCACTTGGTGGCTGAACAATTCTTTGAGAGGAGGTTCAGAAATTAATGACAGCCGTGCTCTGAGAGTCACCAGCTGCTTCTTGCAGTGCGTGAGGGGAGGGTCAACAAAAGTTACTTGCTGAGGCCAATGGCTGTGTGAACCTCTTGCTGTGTGTGGAGCATCCCCTTGCTCTGACCAGATGCAGAGGTGAATTAATGAATACCCCAGCTGCTTCTGTGACTGGGCCGTGGCATCCTGAATGCCATCTCAGTTCTTGGGAACAAGTAGCCCCCTAAGTATGTGACGTTCACCAGTACCATGCCAGGCCTTCCCTGTTAGCTGCTCTTGTGAGAAGCAAATCCGTTCCCACAGCCTCATGGCAAGGCAGGGAGCACCGTGGTCACACGGGGATGCTCCTGACCTTGTGCTAGGAGGAGAGAAGGAGCTGCTGAGTGTTTGGATTGACGATAGGAATGTGCACATGGATCAGCTCCTGGTGCTCACTCCCATGGCCATGGTAATTGCTGTAGTGTGATGTGCCTGGAGAATGGGAATTATCCTTTGAGTGAAAAGGTGACGGAATTTCAGAGAGGAGCTGCTGGAATGGTTCTTTAATGGATCTGATCTCAACACAAGCATCTAGGTGCTGCCAAATCCCAATGGGGGAGTTTCTGACTCAGTAGGGGTTTATTCTTGTTTCCCTGGTGTTTGAGTTTTGCAGCAGTAAGGCAACAATCCCAGTAACACTGTGAGGTGCTGAAACACACAGACTACCCTCTCCCAGCTGGTGTTCCAGGCAGAAAGTATCACTTACCTGTGCCTGTGTGTGTCACACAATGGATCACACTTGGTGCTTTCCCACTGTGTCCCCTGGTACCAGCCTTCTGCTCCCTAGGCCCCCTCTGTCTCCACCTCATCCCTTGCACTTTCCTCTTCTTGCCAGCTCTCTACCTTCTCTCTCATCTGCTTTTCTCAAGATCCTGCTCCTCCTTCCCCCTCTCATTCCTTTCTCTCTGCCTCCCCCTTCCTTTCTTCCTCCCTCACCCTTCCCCATTGTTGCTGTTCTTCACTCATCAGCTCAAGGGCATCGACTTCCTCATCTCCACCTCTTTTCTGACCCTCTCTCATTTATTCCTAGGTGGTACCATGGGCATCTGTCAGGCCCTGCAGCTGAGTCACTTCTCCAGGCCAAAGCCACCCCTTGGACCTTCTTGGTGCGGGAGAGCCTCAGCAAACCTGGGGATTTTGTCTTGTCTGTCCTCACTGACCAGCCTAAACCTGGGTCTGATGCTCCAGCTGGGGCAACCGGTGCCTCTGGGGCCCGGCTCAAAGTCACGCACATCAAGATCATGTGTGAGGTGAGCAGTGGGAGGGCAAAAGGAGAGGCAGTGGTCTGATGGATGTTACCAACACGGCTGTCACAATTTCTGCTGTTTCTTTCACGTGGGATGAGGAGATTCCGATGACCGTAGATGAGACTGGAGGGCAGAACACCTTCTCTGGGCTTCCATCCACTGAGAGCACTACACTGAGAGCACTGTGCCACGAACTCCATGTTCGCAGGGCAAGCTCCTCTGACCTCCCTGACAGAGGAAATGCTTTCCTAGATGGTGCAGGGTGGTGCCTGTGGATCTGCACCCCAGCATTGCCTTTTACCTCAGAATGATCAGCTTTGTCTATGGGACAGGCTGAGAGAATGGAGGCTGTGCAGCCCAGAGGAAGTTCTGGGGAGATCTTACAGCACCTTCCAGTACCTAAAAGAGGCTTATGAGAAAGCTGAAGAGGGACTTCTTACAAGGACATGGAGTGATAGGGCAAGGGATAATGCCTTGAAACTGAAAGAGGGCGGGTTTAGATGGGATTATTAGGAAAAAATACTTTACTGTGAGGTTGATGAGGCACTGGAACAGATTGCCCAGAGAAACTGTGGATGCCCCATTCCTGGAAGTGTTTGAGGCTAGACTGGAGGGGGCTCTGGGCAACCTGCTCTAGTGGAAGGTGTCCCCACCCATGGCAGGGGGGCTGGAAGTAGCTGCCCTTTCTGATACCTTCCAACCCAAACCATTCCATGATTCTGTGAATGTTTTGAGTAAGACATTACACATCCTTCCTCTGTTTAGAATGGACGCTACACAGTGGGAGGTGCTGAAATGTTTGACAGCTTGGCAGATCTGGTGGAGCACTTCAAGAAGATTGGAATTGAGGAGATGTCTGGTTCCTTTGTGTACCTGAAGCAGGTAAGTCCAGTTTCCTGGACTTTTTTAGGGGCCCTTTGGTGGGACTGATTTGCTGTTTGTTTCTGCTTTATGTCCCTTTCCTTCTTTTTTCCACAGTGCACAGAGGACACTTTGGCCTCCGGCAGCATCTCCTGCTCTCTCTCTCTCTCACCTATTGTGTTTTCCCATCCCCAGCCCTACTACGCTACGAGGGTGAATGCTGCTGACATTGAGAACAGAGTGCAGGAATTGAACAAGAAGACAAGTCTGTCTGAGGAGACATCCAAGGCTGGATTCTGGGAGGAATTTGATGTAAGAAATTTCTGGGGGACATTATTTAGCTTTTTGTGAATTCTGCGTGCACCACCTCATTCTCCATACTCGATTTCTTCCTGTACACAAACTTCTTCTGTGTCCTGTCAATTTATTTCTGAAAGAAGTCTGCGTTTGGAACCTGTTCCCCTGGGGAGTTAGTCTCATCTTTAAGTGAACCCAGTGAGGTAGAAATGTGCTTTTTTATGGTTGGGAGAATGAGTCACCAGGACAGTAAGGGCACAAACCTCGGACTTCTCAAGTCTAGGTTTGGTTTTCATTTCTCTGCTCCCCCGCAGCATGCCCATGTGTCATCAGAGCCACCACCACTGTGCCTCCTAGTGCCCACCTCCCCGTCATACATTGTGACCTTGCCATGACTATTCTTTCTTCTGCTCTCAGAGCCTGCAAAAACAGGAAGCCAAGCACCTGTTTGACCGTCATGAGGGCCAGAGACCTGAAAACAAGAGCAAGAACCGATACAAAAACATCTTGCCCTGTGAGTCTTGCTTCTCCACTACAAAAAAACCCCTAAATGGACAGAGGCAACAAGGAGCTGTCCGAGCCATCTCTGCCTCAGCCCACTCTGTGCTCCAGAGCAGGTTACAAGGTGTATGGCACTAAGGATTTAAGAGCAGATGAGGGAAGGCACAGTCTTTTCCTGTCCTTGAGGGAAGGAGGGAGGGTTGCATCATACTCATTAGCTTCTGTGGTCCACCACAGAGGCAGAGGGACGTGAGGACAGAGTGAGGTTGATCTGAGCCCAGAGGGGGAGAGCTGAGGAAACGGGGCATGCACTGGGAATCACGACTGAGGTGGCACAGGGCGGTGAGGGAGCTCCGTGTGGCTGTGCATGGAGTATCTCATGGCACTGTTCATTCTTTCACTGCACCTCCAGTTGATCACTCCAGAGTCATCCTCCAGGGAAGGGACCCAAATATACCTGGATCTGACTACATCAATGCCAACTATGTCAAGGTGAGACTCTTGGAAGATGGCTGTGTGCCCAAAGCAGGGCAAGGTCTGCCTGCTCCTGCAGCCCTCCTGACCCTCCCCTGTCTGCACTCAGAACACCCTGATCAGCCCAGACGAGTGCACCAAGACCTACATCGCCAGCCAGGGCTGCCTGGATGCCACAGTCAATGACTTCTGGCAAATGGTGTGGCAGGAGAACACGCGCATTATTGTGATGACAACACGGGAGGTAGAAAAAGGCCGGGTAAGTAGCAGTCTGCAGGTGTTTCTTTTCCCTTTCAACCATTACTCTGCTTTTTCTCTCTCTCCTGCCTTCTGCCCATCCTCACCCTGCTCTCTCTGCCCACACAGAACAAATGTGTGCCTTACTGGCCAGAGCTGGGCAGCACGAAGGAGTACGGCCCCTACCTTGTGGAGAACACCGGGGAGCACGATGCCCTGGAGTACAAACTCCGGCACCTCTGTGTGTGTCCGAAGGATAATGTGAGTGTGTCCGACCAAGAGCTGTCATCCAACCCCTGGGTCTAACAGCCACCATACACCTAAACCTGGGCACTGCTGAGTGCTGTGATGATGCTGCTGTTTTATCATTCTTGGGGCCGCTATTCCCACCTGGTTTGGGGTGGAATCACCAAGAAGTGTGCAGAAGACAGAGATTCTCTCTGGCTTCAGACCCACCTCTCTCTGAGACAGAGGTCAGGGACAGGGCTGGGTTGCAGTTTTACCAGTGGGGTGCTTTGTTATTCTCAGGGCAAGGCTGTGCGTGAGATCTGGCACTACCAGTACCTGAGCTGGCCTGACCACGGTGTACCCAGTGAGCCAGGAGGAGTCCTCAGCTTCCTCGACCAGATAAACCAGAAGCAAGAGAGCATCCCCAACGCAGGGCCTATTCTGGTACACTGCAGGTTGGTACAGAGGCTGGGGTTTGAAGCATCCTCCATCCCTTATCTAGGGTGATATAAAGTCTGTCCTGCTGCTTCCAGCTGTACCCCAGCACTTGTGAGTGAAGCATACGCCAGTCCCAGTATTTGCTTTTTTTCCTCTTCGATGCCCTTAAACCAAACTCTCTACCTGTTGAACCCGTGACTCTTTTGTGGCATTGCTGAACAGCTGCTACAAGAACCACATCCTTCTCCAGAAGCAGCTGCATTTTGTTTCAGGAGCTGTCTTGCTCTGACCTCTGCTTGTCCTCTCCTTGCAGTGCTGGGATTGGCCGCACTGGGACTATCATCGTCATTGATATGATAGTGGAAACAATCTCCACCAAGGGTAAGAGCACCCCAAGGGATCTCAAAGTGAGCTGGACTAGCCAGTAGGGCTTTGCCCTTAAGTTCAGCTGCAAAGGGATGAAACCTATCAAGTGTCAGTGGGAGAAGATCCTGCCATGCCCCTGAGAAGGTTGTGCTGCTGGATCTCTGTACCATATCCACTTATTATGGCTTCAGCCTTCCCTGAGCTTTGGCTCTTCCTCCAGGGCCAGACTTGAAAGATGCTAAGCAGGGGGAGAGGTAGGAGATCCATACAGGAATAAAGAGTATAGATGGAGGTGGAAACTTCTTGACTGACCTCCACTGTGGCTGCTTTTGGTAGAGAACTGGGAGACTTACATGTCCGTAAGTTTTTCTGGTGCTCCTTGCTAGGGCTGGACTGTGACATTGACATCCAGAAGACCATCCAGATGGTGAGGGCCCAGCGATCTGGGATGGTGCAGACGGAGGCCCAGTACAAGTTCATCTACATGGCCATCTGCCAGTTCATAGAGGCAACCAAGAAAAAGCTGGAAGTTATCCAGGTGAGAAAAGGGGCTCTACAGCCCTATGAGCCCAAGGCTGGCGTGGTGCTGGCTCTGAGCCCAAGTGCTCTGTTTCACAAGCTTTAAGCTAACACTGGGACCTGCACAGACTACAATGGTGCAGTAAGGTCGGAGTCACTGTTCCTCTCTTTCAAGACCTTTAAATCTGGGGGACAAGTTCATTAGCAGCTCCAGTACCAATCCCTTCTGAACTGCTAGACAGCAGTAAGTTTTAATGCAGTTACCTCAACTATGTTCTGAATAACATCACCAGCTGCTGTTTTGTTACAAACTCAGTTTAGGACAAGCAAAGACTTT
Source organism: Dryoscopus gambensis (assembly GCA_013389985.1). Taxonomy (NCBI): domain Eukaryota; kingdom Metazoa; phylum Chordata; class Aves; order Passeriformes; family Malaconotidae; genus Dryoscopus; species Dryoscopus gambensis. Next base: position 31,680 of record WEIT01014215.1, read on the forward strand.
CCTTTCCTCTTCTTTCCGCTTTGTCTTTCACATCCCAGTTTTGCAGCTGCAAGATCTTTTCCTGCTTTTTGGTAAGTGGTGTCTTTTCTCTCTCCTTGTAGCCTCTGGCACCATCCTGTAGCTCCTGCTGTTTTAATATTCTGTAGCTGAAATTTGGCACTTTTAGGCACTCTAGTGCCTCCAGAGATTTGTTGTCCCACTGTTTCCTCCTGTACAAGGCTGCATTTGCAGCTGCTGCTCACTTCTGGCCGTGGTGGACAGTGTGCTGATCCCTTCAGCAATCCACCACCTTCCACTGACATCCTGGCACAAAGTGGGGTTTCACAGACAGAACTCTTCCATGGTGCCTCAAATGCATCTCCCAGACCACGCTCTTCTAAGCTTGTTTTTCCTCTCCTGCAGTCTCAGAAAGGCAAGCCAAATGAGTGTGAGTATGGGAACATTGCCTACCCCCCTGCAGTGAGGAACGTGCACACCAAGGTTTCACGAAAACCCTCCAAGTAAGAGCTCACCTAAAGCAGAGACCCAGCTCTGCCTGCCTCTGGCAAGTCTGCCTGCTGGCTTGGCTGGCTTTTTCCTCTTTCTCACTTTTTCTCTTGTTATTACCTGGTCTTACAGGCAGAAAGAGGAGTCAACAGTGTATGAGAACTTGGGGAAAAAGGAGGAGAAGGTGCGGAAACAACGCTCCTCAGAGAAGAAGCTGAAAGGCTCACTAAAGAAAAAATGATCATACATTGCAGGTAGCCCCATGGAGGTTTTGAGGTGGAGTGCAGGACTGGACCTCACAACCCAGCTGGCCTGTCTTGCATTCCTTGCTCTTGGACTGGAACAAGGCCTTCCCCTTCTCTTCCGCGCCAGCTTTCAGTGCCCTGAACCAGAGCGCTTTCCAGCTCAGCTGACCGACTCCATGGTCCCTTGCCTGTGCAGGCGAGCAAAGTCTCTCGCTGCCCGCTCATCATCCATTAGCAGGAAAAGGTCACTCCCCTCCTCTCCTTGCTCCCTGAGCACTGGGGCTCAAACTCACCTCTGCTGTGTCAGCTTCAGCGGAATTCTCAGGGAAGAGCTAAGGAAGGTCATCCCAGGAGCTACATCTCTGCCCACTGCTGTGAGTTAAGAGTTTAGCCTGTTTGTGTTCCCTCAAGCCTCAGCTTTTCAAGTATGGAGGTTTTGGCCTGTTTCAGCTCAGCTCCTCTGCAATTCAGCAGGAGACTTCCTCTTTCCTTAATACCAACCTTCTTCCCCTCTTATCCTTTTGCTATCTCATCCTTCACCTGGATGCTGTAAATATACCAGAATTTGATGTGATGGCCATGGTTTCTTCTTTGTTTGTAAATAAACTTGTATTTGTTTGACTACTGGGTCCCAAAAGGTTTTTTCTCTAATTTCTCTGGGTATTAGCTGTACTCCTGATTTCACCTGCAGCCCTGCAAAGACTTACAAGGATGGCTCCAGCTTAGTTTTGCTGATTTCCTGCTGCCTTCAGCCTTCTGAACAGAAGCTGTGACCAATAATGGTGGCTCCTAGCTGTGAGGCTCAAGTGTTGGTGGTCATCAGGGGAGCCCGAGCATGGAAAGTCAGGTGTGACAAACTCTGACGCACTTTACTTGTGCGTTTTCAATACTTGAACAGACAAAGCCACAGCTGCTCTGACCTTGTGCTGGTAACAGTGCCACTTCCAGCAGCAGCCTGGGCCAAAGGCCTCCGGAGGCCCCTTCCCACCACGAGTTATACATAATACACTGGGAGGAAGGACGCTGCTTGTTGTCATTTGATATAGCAAGGAACTTGGCTGGACGCATTTGGAAGACAGAAGACACTTTGTGAGCAGCCCTGCTTTCCGTGTGCTGGACTTTAGCTTCCCTTAGCCTGGGAGCCAATGGGCCTGTGTGTGCATTTCCCAGCTGGCTTTGCAATTCCATCGCCACTTCAACAGGAAGGGGGCAGTGGGGAAAACAATGGGCAGAGGTAAAAATGGGTAGAGGGACATGTACTGTGTTTCACCTCTGAATGATGCCAGATACCCTCTCCTAAGCAATGAAGGGGCTAAAGTCCTAGTCTAAGGAAACACCTATCTTTTCCTTAGACTCCTGGGTAACTTCAAAGGACACGATCCAATTGTCTTCCTTCTTAAAAAGCTGCCACAGCCCAAACCCTTTGTGAAACTTGAAAATGAAGACATCTTGTGGAACAAGCTCGGGTTACTGAGAACCTTATTTGTGTTAAAATCCCTGAGCTTAATGTGTCCATAATGTCCAGTCTACAGAAAATTTAGACTGAACAAGAACTTTCCTGACTGCACATCAAGAAATACGGCACTGACATAAGCAGCCTACTCTTCTTTACATAGGCTCTGTTGCACACAAATACTTTGAGAATGCATTTTCAAAGGTGGTTCAAAGAATTTATGCTTCCTTGATGTTGCAAATCAAAACATATGGATATTAGTTATGGCTCTGAGTGCCAGTAAGTTTTAAAACAGGAATCCATAGATTATATCTGTTCCTTTAAACATCTTGCACTCTGCTTCACCACAGGAAGAAGTCCCTAAAGGTCTCTCTTCTTCACTGAGAGAGCTGCACTGGGAGAGCACAAGTTGGAGTAGTTTGTAAGAAAAGATGGTTGGTTCTAAATAGACGTGGTCTCATGCATGGCTGTCTTGACCATCATATGATCATGAAATAGCTGAGTTTAATACCTTGGTGATATGGGAAAAACTAAGTAAAGCTACTCCCCTGGACATTGGGGAGGGCAGACTTTAGGCTGCTCAGGGAAGCAGTTAGTCAGGTCCCCTGGGAGTCTGCTTTTGAGGATAGTGGGGTACAAAAAAGCTGCTCACCTTTTAAGGGCCTCCTTTCAAGAGCACTGGAGCAGGCAGTTAGAGCATGTCAGAAGTCTAGCCAGTGAGGCAGAGGGCTGGCTTGGCTGAGCAGGATCTCCTGCAACTCAGCAGAAAGTGTATGGATTTTGGAAACAAGGACAGGTTATGCAGGAGGACGGACACACGCTTTGCCACTCCAGGGAAAAGATGCCCAAGCTGGAGCTGGCTGGTACTGTGGTGGGTAACAAGAGGCATTTTTGAGTATGTTAACAGCAGAAGGAAAACTAAAGGAAACACTGGTCTGTCACTTGATGAGGTGGGTCACCTCAGCCCCGAACAGTGACGAAGCACAGACATTTAATGCCGCCTTTGCTTCTTTCTCTGATGCTGGTGATGGGCCCTCAGGTGTCCAGAGCCCTGGGCTGGACGACCATGGCTGGGGGAGTGATAAACTCCTGGCTGACTTTGAACTTGTATGGGATTTGCTGCTGCAAGTGAATGCACCTAAGTCTATGGATTCCTCTCAGGGTACTGAAGAGTTGGCCGATGTAACTGTGAGACTTCTCTCAGTTATTAATCAACAGCCTTGGGAATCTGGAGAAGTTCATGTGGAAGAGGGCAAATGTTGTCCCAGTTTTCAATATGGGCAGGAAGGAAGGCCTTAGTAATTACAGGTCAATCAGTCTCACTCTGGTGTCTGGAAATACTGTGGAGAAAATTAGTGTGCAAGCTATCAAGAAAAAGACTTGAAACACAATGCAGCCGTTGATCAAAGTGTGCACGAGTTCTTGAAAGGAAAGTCATGCCTTACCAACTCAATAACCTTTCACAACAAGGTTACCCACCTCGTGGTCAAAGAGAAGGCAGCCATGGGGGTATTTTTTGTTGTTTTGGCAAAGCTTTTGATAGTCTCACCATATTCCTCTGGACAGTGTTCAGCATACAGCCAGGCGTGTACACAATTTCATCCATATGAAATTTAACAAGAAGAAATGCCAGACTCTGCACCCAGAATGTTGTAATCCTGGATGTAAATACAGACTGAAGGATGAGACCGGGGTGCAGCCCTGCAGAAAAAGATCTGGGCATTTTGAGTGATGGCAGGCCCTGCCAGGTATGTTATGCCAGGATGTACTAGGCACAGAATAGTTAACTGGCCAGAGAAGTGAGGGTCCCACTGCACTCAGGTCCAGCCTCAACACCACTACTGCGTGCAGTTTCATGATCCATAATACAAGAAGGATATAAAAATATAACGTGTCCAAAGGAGGGCAACAAAGACAGCAAAGAAAGGTGTGACTTGCAAGGAGCAGCTGAGGATACAAAGTTAGTTCAGCTTGGAGAAGACCAAGGGCTGACCTCATTGCTGCCTATGGCCTCCTCATCACGGGCAGCAGAGCGGGAGGTGCTGATCTCTTTCTGTTGTCCAGCAACAGGACACGAGGGAATGGCTTAAAGCTGCACAGGGAGAAGTCCAGATTGGACATCAGAAAAAAAATCTTCATTTACAGGGTGGCCAAGCTCCCCAGGGGAGCAGTCATGACTCTGAGTCTGTCTCTGTTCAAGATGTGTTTAGACAATGCTCTCATCTATGGTCTAACTTCTAGCTTGCCCCAGACTTGATGATCCTTGTGAGTCCCTTCCAACTCAGCATATTCTACAATGCTATGACCCTGTGATACTTCCAAGTCCTAAATATTAGTATAGGGCAGCCCAAAGGAACAGGGAAGAAGCTACCCCTAAAGCACATAAGATCTTGCTGTTGAACCCAAGCAAAGGAGAGTTTAGTCAGTGGAGGAAGATTTCTCCTTTTTTTTTGGCCAGGAAAGCAGAGAGGGGAAAAAGCCCAAGGTTTAACAATGGAGGTCGGGACGCAGTATAGAGAAGCTTCTGTGACCTGGAAATGCAGGTAAACCTACCCTCATCTGTAGCCCTTGCAGGCAGCTAAGGAACGAGCCCTGGTCACCCACATGGCTGTATCTTCTCTCCCCACACTGTGATGATCTGCCAGTGACCACAAGTGTATTTCTTTCTTTTGTTCCTTTCCCTTCATCATCCTCATTCTGTTTTCAACCAAATAAAATCTCCGTTGACCTCCTATTACATGAAATAACCTCTTTTTTTCCCATGCACTAAGCACACTTAGACACAATATACATTTGGTTTGTTGTTTTTTTTTCTTTTTCTTAATTTTTACAAATATTTGAAAGCATCACTGAGCAGACAGTGACACAAGTAAGATATTCCAGCAGTGACAGGCACCCAATGAATGGCATTGTCCTGAATTCAGTCCCAGGTTCTCTTGGGATCAAGAGTGAGAGAGAAACAGAATTTACTACAAAAAAAAAAAAGCCTGCTGCTGATGGCAGAAGAACTCCCCCACCTGGCCAAAAAAGAATTTGGTATTCTACAGAAATCTAAATATTAATGAAGATTAGAGGCAAATTACTATATCCACATGGGTTAATACCAGTAAGCCCCTTTGCCCCCTCTCCAAATTTAACTGATGGGATGAGGAAGGAATTACCACTGCCTAGAGGCAGAGCCCATTCCTGTAACTGAATCACCACAGATGGAGCAGGTGCATGGGGACCAAATCTGGCTACTGGATAAAAAACTTCATAGTGAGGACAAACAATACTAGTGGAGGGAGTTCAAAGATCCTCACTCTTATCTTCTGCTGGTCAGCGATGCTGGTTCTAGGAATCTTCAGCTTCTTTCATTTCTTCCCTTTGAGTAGGAGACTGTCACTGAAAGGCAGACAGAAGGGAGTCATCAGTCCAGAAAGCACAAGCAAAGCTGTAGCAGCCCCTCAATATGGATTCTGAGGTATGGAGTGTCACAACCAAAGGATCTGGACTTCCTAGTGCTTCCTATTAGGCACATTTTTTTTCCAAAGCCCCTTAAATCTTGTGGAACAAACATGACAGAATCTGGTCAGAGGTGAGGAAGAAGGATGTTAAAATCAAAGATCCCACAGAAAAGAAACCAACTCTGGTGTCCCTTCTCAATTCCAAGCAATCTAAGCTTCTGGCTGCATCCTGTTAGCTCAGTTGGCACTGCCTTTTTCAGTAAACATTGGACAGATCAGGCAAAGCCACCAAACTCCCGACAGCTCTGAAAGCAGGAAATGGGGTTTTCTCGCATGAACTGGAAAGCTTTTGGAGAATAACCAAAGCGTCTTCCCTAGAGATCATCAGCCCAAACCAGCACGAGCTCCCACGACCAGCCTCCTTACAGCCCTGTTTGCCATAACCACAGATGCCCTCTATGTGTGACAGATCAGAGAACACTCCACAGTTACTCCTGCCTTTCCCATGCAAGGCTCCTTGTGAGGCACACATGGAGCTCCAACCACTGCATACTCCGTGTACGTGTGTGTGTGGTCCCTGCAAGGAAAGCTTCAAGTTTCACATCACAAATGGGAACTGAGGTAGAGATTGGAATAAACTTCCTGGGGCCAAAAAGGCCCAGGCCAGAAACATCAACACCCTGGTTCCAATACTAACAAAAGGATCAAAATATACAGTGCCTTACCTTCCTCTGTGTCAGCAGATGCAGTAAGGGGTGGAGGGTGGGAAAGAAAAAAAAACAAGAGTAAATTGATTAGATTTAACAAAAATCCCCATTTCCACAGTAAGAAAGGCTGCTCCCTACTTGGCTGTATCCTCTGGTATCGGGCTCCTCTCAGAAAAGGATCCTGAGAGAGCTCCAGAAAGGGGAGCAGTTTCCCAGATAGGGTGCAGACAAACCCAGGCACCCAGCCCCCTTACCTGGTGAAGCCCTCATCCTGCAGGTTCAGTACCAAGTTATCTGCTGTGAGATACACACGGTTTTGTGAGGCAGCAATCTGAAAAGGAAATCCATTACAGACATGGCATCAAGGACTAAAAATGCACAGGGAGGAATAGCACTAGGAACCTATCTCCCCCTCCAGATACAGCACTCTTGTTTCCTTCACTTAAGATTTCAGTTAAATCAACACAATTCCCCAAAACAACTCCGTAACTTTCGGACTTCCCATCCCAGAGCCATCAGACTTTCTAAAAGAAGTGCTCATTCTGCCTCTCTGTCGCAAAGACCTTTGATCCCACATTTATCTGTCCCCCTTTCTCAGCTGCAGGTAACCAGAAGCTTTTGGTGGCTGCAGCTGAGGGTGGGTGATGAAATCTGATGTGGATCTGGCCTTGCCATATGAAGGGCATGAACTCTGAGCCTCACATCTAATTGCAGATCCTTGCTAAGTCTTAAGCTCTACTTGAGCAGAGAAGGGCTGGGCAGGAACAAAGATCAGGACAGGGCAGATCACATTCGCCTTAAATTCATCATGTGGCCCCTGGGCTGGGGGGACAGCACAAGGACTGCAAAAGGACAAGGGGAATTCTGTGCCCCAGTGCTCACCGTTTTTGAGATGTTCTGAGCAGCTCGGATCTTACGTAGCTTGATGTAACCTGGATTCCTGCTGAGAGCTTCCCCGAGGTACAAGGGAACAAAAGTTAAGGAAAATCCTGCAAACAGAAGCCGCTTACCCTCAAGGAATTCTTCCTAAGCCATAATAAAGAACATCTTAGTGGGTGAAAAGCAATCTCTATCCCAGTAACATGGGCCTTTGGGCAGGCATGTTTTTACCTGCCCAAATGAAGAACACTATGGATTACGGTCACACACAGCCAATAAAAGTTAAACTTTACAACAAGGAGCGCAGTCCCACGGCCTTCTCTGCTCCGACCTGTAACCTCAGACAAACCTCACTCCAGCCAACTGGAGAAGGGGGGGAATAAAGAACAGTGACCTACTTGAAGCTATCATCCGATCACAGTCTCCTAAGCATGAGCCCAATGTGACAGATTCTTGGGACTGGCAAGCTCACAAGCCACATCCCACAAAATCTCGCAAAGCAGGATATCATCTTGGCAGCTGTCGCTTCCCCCTCGGCCTGAACTATCTTCTGCTTCTGCTCCTGCTTGGCCTTCTCCACCAGGAACTGGGCGCGCTGTGCCTCCTGCTGGGCTGCAGGGAGAAGGGACACAGGCATTGGAACCACACTGTGTCTTCCATCAGACCCTGAGAGCTGAGGCCCAGGGGCTCTGCTTCCCAAAGAACCAGTAACACTCTGGGACCACATCCAAGTACGGAATGTATCTGAGAGCGCTTTACCTTTTCTTAAGTAAAACCCACAGCACCCAGACCCTCCACACGTAACCCCCACAGTGAGTGACAGAGTTCCAGTCTGAAGAGGATTCTTAGTCTTGGGAACTCTGTCCCTCTGATGGTCTACCCCATTAGCTGTGGCTTTCTGGTAACACTTGCAAAATAAACCTGTTCGGCTCTTGTTACCAAGGAGGCTGAGATTTGTAACCCTGTACCTGAACTGATACAGTGATGCAGCAGTGACACACTAGCCCAAATTCCACTTCCTTGTTTAATAATTCAGTGAAAAAGCAAACGCAATCCACCCTTTTCAGACACCAGTGGAACTCACCCACTTGCTTAGCCTCCACAGCTGCTGTGTATTCACGACTGAAACTAAGCTCTGTGATAGCCACATCATCCAGGATGAGGCTGAAATCCTTGGCTCTCTCTGTCAGCTCTCGCCTAATGAGCAGAGACACCTGAAACACAAACACAGCAACAAGAGTAGTACCAAGCACGGGGTGCTCCTCACTTCCTGCGCGCTCCACACGTGAAGCACAACTGCTCTTCACAGGGTCAGGAGAGACATTCCCTAACCCAAGCTCAGCACCATCGACATCAACACCATCTCTGAGTAACATATCCACAGCCACACACAGCATCTTCAAAACTCTATTACAGCTCATTGGTAGTTACTACTTAACTGTTCTAGGCAAGTAACACTGTGAAAGTAAAAAACCTTGAAAAACTCTTTTGCTTTCACATCCTACCACATCTAGTTCCACAGTTCCCACCGTTTTGGCAGTAAGCATTTCCTTCTCCACCCTGGATTTGCCACTGTTTGCAGGCTGTGCTTTCATAATTGAATTCCAACACAGAAAAAGAAATGACCCCATAATTTTTTTTTTTTAGCCCATATAACACATCTTAATTACACCAGCTACTTGTCTAGGGTAGCTGCTCCACCTTTTTTGGCCGCTTTGGGTGAGTATTGCTCTTAGATACTTTGATTTATTCTACATTTACTTGCCAGCCTTTTTCAGGCAGGCTGACAAATCCTGCACCAAATATTGACTTAAAGAGAAACTATGGCTACAGTATCACATGCTTGGCCAGTGGAGCATTTGCTTTTACTTTTACTGCAACTGTTTCTGAGCAGAACTCTAAACAAGGACAGAAACCTTTCCTGTGTGAACTGCGAGAGCACAACTGCATACAGTCACTTACTTTTTTTCTGATTATCAATCCCCTCAATATAGACAAATATACACAGCTTTATAATAACAAGCACTGGACGGATACATGACAAGAGGCAAATGCAATTCCATTCACTCAAAAACTTCAGAGATCAAAGAATGACTCTTATCTGAGATCGCACACACTTAACAGCCTTTGCTTCCAATACAGCCGAAACCCTCACAGATATTCTTTGCTGTCCCATCCTCTCCACAGATTCTACATGAAGACTAACAAATCCCTCCAGTACACTCCACGTGGGTGAGGACAGAACCCCGAAGCCCCTTACCAAAGGGATACAGATCATTGCTCATAACAAAATCTGGACACTCAGCTCTACTCTTTGCTTCTTTTGTCATGGACCACAAACTCATTAAGAGATGCTCTGTATTTCATCTAGCAACTTCTTCCTCTTCCGCACCCTCCTGGTCCAGCAGGACCTCCTCTAAAACCTTTTAAAACAAGACCAGCACCTCCTCTCTGTGCCAGCAGCCACAGGTGATGAGAACTCTCACAATCCCCGGCAAACAAACCATTACAATACAAACTTTCAGAAACAGGCATTTTTAAGCTAGATATTTCTACTATTTTGCAACACTCCCCCAGATGACACGCTAAGCTTTTTCTAATCAGTGCCTGCAGGGAAGGTGCCAAGGCAACTGAGCCAGGCTCTTCTCAGTGATGCCAAACAACAGAACAAGAGGCAATGGGCAGAAACCAGAACACATTAAGTTCCACCTGAACGTAGGAAAGAACTTCCTCACTGTGCAGGTGACCGAGCACTGTAACAGGCTGCCAAGAGAGGTTCTGGAGTCTGCCTCACTGGAGACATCCAAGAACCATCTGGATGCAATCCTGTGCCAGACGCTCGGGGATGACCCTGCTTGATCAGGGAGGCTGAAGCAGATGACCCACCGTGGTCCCTTCCAGTCTGACCCATTCCATGATTGTAAACAGAACTATTTACCACCCTTGTGTAGCATCCATCACTGACAGGTTAGTGCTTTGTTAACTGCTCATTCCCATTGCTTTTCAGATCTTTCAAAACTCTTTAATTTGCTCTGACAGCTGTCCCGAGATCCATATTTTTAAAGCCACTTCCAATGCCACCCCTGTGCCGTGATGTAAATCAGCTCTCCCTCCCCCAGTGTTGCATTTTGGTGCAGTTTTGCACTCTGTGTACCAAGGGGCCCAGTTTCTTCCTCAGAAGCTGACCACACGCTATTTGTACCTGCACTGGAATCTAACTGTACGTGAGACACGCTTTCCACGTGGATGCGCTATCCACCAGCTGAGTACAGTTAGCCTTCCCTTATCTGTGTTCCCCCCCACCCACAGCTCTGTGATTTCCTTGAAACCTGAGCCACGCCTGCCCTGGCAGGGCTCACCTGGGCTCTCTGTGTGATGAGCTGCGAGGCGTTGAACTTGGCCACGACGCTCTTGAGCACCTCGTTGACGATGGAGGGCAGGACGCGCTCCTCGTAGTCCAGCCCCAGGCGCTGGTACATGCTGGGCAGCTCGGCCGCGTTGGGCCGCGTCAGCACGCGCAGAGAGATGTTCACCATCTGCAGGTCTGCGGGGACAGGCAGGGTCAGGGGGCTGCTGGGAAGCTGCAGGGGGACTCTTCATCAGGAACTAGAGCGATGGGACAAGGAGTAATGGATGCAAACTAGGAGAGGGGACATTTTGGCTGGAAACGAGGAAGAAATCCTTTACGGTGAGGGTGGTGAGACACTGGAACACATTGCCCAGCGAAGCTGTGGATGTCCCAACCCTGGAGGTGCTCAAGACCAGGCTGGATGGGGCTTTGAGCAACCCGGTCTAGCGAAGAGTGTTACTATCCGTGCCAGGAAATTGGGCCTAAATGATCTTTAAGGTCTATTCCAACCCCTTAACATTCCATAGTTGTATGAGCAGCGGCAGCCGAGTTCCTGTCCCGTGCCTCCCACCTCGTGGTCCCTCTCTCTCACCTTTGGAACCGGTGGGGGAGGAGATTTTCCGCGGCCGCGCTCGGATGTCGTAGATGATGGGATACTGGAACCAGGGGATCCTGCGGGGGGCGGAGGCGCGTTAGAGGCGCGGGCCCCCGCCGGGCCGGGGGGGCCGGGC
>WEIT01014215.1:43380-61679 GCA_013389985.1 Dryoscopus gambensis
ACAAAATGGCGGCGCCCAGGCGGACACGTGGGGACGCGCCGGAGGAGGAGGAGGATGAAGGGCGCTCGCTGGAGGCTAAGCGGCCCCGCGGGCAGCGGCGGCTCCTGGTTGTTCTGGAGGGGGCGAGTCTGGAGACCGTGAAGGTGCGGGTGACAGGGGGGAAGGTCGGGGCGGGTCCGGCCGGGCTGCGGATGCCCTCGCTCCCCCGCTCACTTGTCCGTGCTTTGGCCGTAGGTGGGGAAGACGTTCGAGCTGCTCAACTGCGACAAGCACAAGGCACTGCTGCTACGGAACGGCCGGGACCCCGGGGAGGTTCGGCCTGACATCACCCACCAGGTACCCGCTGGGTCCGGTGGGGCCTGTGGTGGCCTGGGCGGCTCGGGGAGCCCGGCAGGTGGCTCGGGGCGATCGCCCCTCGGGCCCAGGGGTCCGCTTGTGCCCCTGGAACCCGGGGGCCGAGTTTGGCTCCCCCGCTATGCTCGTGGCTTGTAGGTTTAGTCGCCTTTTGGGTCTGGGCTTGATTTCTCAGCATTACAGTAGAACTGCCGTAGTCGGATGAGATTTTTGCCTCAACTTCGGCCCATTCTGCATTTGTGGGGGCTAACCCGCAATTTTCTCTAGAATTGTCTCTCTTGTGCCTTTTTATTTCCACTACCGTGTGGTTTTCAATTTCAGAGTCTCCTGATGCTCATGGACAGCCCCCTGAATCGGGCTGGTCTCCTGCAGGTGTATATCCATACCAAGAAGAATGTTCTAATCGAAGTCAATCCCCAAACCAGAATCCCAAGAACTTTTGATCGATTCTGTGGCCTTATGGGTAAGTGATTCAAACTTTATACCAGCTACAGAATAACGTAGGAAGGTGGTCAGGAGCGGAGGAACTTCGGGAAAAGTCAAAAACTGGTACCAGCCTTAAAATGTGAACGTGAGAGAACAGCAGAGAAGTGAAAGGCTTTTTCTGTGATGTTCCAGGATGCATACCCCAGCTGTGTGTTCCTTAGCACAGTGGGGAGTGCCTGCAGGAGGTTGTGCTGTCAGCAAAATAACTTGTTTCAGACTGTGATGGCAACTCTAAAGGTGGGCTTTTTGTGTACCTTAGCTCAGGCAAAGCATGGGATTCCTCCAGCAAATTAACACACAGCTTAAGTGGTTTATTTCCTGTTTTCTCTTTGCCAGTTCAGCTGCTGCATAAGCTCAGCGTTAGAGCAGCTGATGGGCCTCAGAAACTGCTCAAGGTAAATATTCTGTAATTGTTCACAGCTAATGTTGCAACGTTCTAACAGTGATGTCAGAGGGATTTTTTTTTGGCGGGGAGGGGGAGGTGGTTTAGTGCTTGGGGGTCCTGGTTGTGGGTGTGGCTGGTATTCTACCCCATCATGTCACTGCTGGGGGCCCTGGTTCCAGGGGGGCTCTCCCACATTTCCTGTGGGTAGCATGTGCTGTAGGAGCTGCTGCTGCAGGAAAGAAACCCCAACCGCTGCTGTCTTTTGAGCTGAGGGATTTGTTTCCTCACATGAGCCTGACTGCCATGTCTGGGCATTGATGCTTTTCGGGTACAGATTTTAAAATGGCAGAGAGAGGTGGAAATGAAGGCATGATTAACTTGAACGGCTTCTGCAGTCACAGAGGGAAAGATTGGATAAACCACAGGGACAAAGGGCTTACCATGATACTGGGTTCCTTGGATGAAGAACTACCCTTGTTGCTGGAAATGGCAGAAGAGCAGCAGCCTGAGGAAGGTGATGGTGATGTCATCTTGGCAGAGAACGCTCAGTCCCAGGCAGTGCATCCGCCCGAGGACACGGGTCAGCAGGCAGGGAGAGACAAGGAGCAGCCTTTCCAGCCTTTTCCATGCGGGGCTCTCAAACCCGGCTTGAGGAATGTGCCAGAACAAGGAGCTGCTGGGCTGGAGCAGGACCTCACTGCACTGCTCCTCGGACAGAAGCAAGATTCCCAGAGCCAAAGAATTAATTATCAAGAACTGATCAAGACTAAAATGTGTTTTGTAACTGTTTTCTGGAAAATCCAGATTCCCCAAAGAAGGAGAGTGGTTTTAAATCCCAGCAGCAGCCTGCTTTCCAGCCAAGATGAGACAAAGGTGCCCAAAGGGGACGATAGGCCCCCCATGCCCTCCTTCTGCGCCTCCTTCAAGAGCATCTTCCGGATACACACTGAGACTGGCAACATCTGGACACCTCTGCTTTGTTCAGCCCTTCTGCCTGGGGATCCTGACCATGCTGCAGCCCAATGTGTATTTCATGGCTCCTTTGCAGGAGAGGGTGGTGTTTGGGATGCTCTTCCTGGGAGCAGTGCTGTGCCTCAGCTTCTCCTGGCTTTTCCACACTGTCTACTGTCACTCAGAGAAGGTCTCGCGGACTTTTTCAATTTTGGATTATTCAGGAATTGCACTGCTGGTCATGGGGATCTCTACCACTCGTTCTGCTGCTCCCACAGCCAAGACTCATCTGCCTCTCCATCACCTGTATCCTGGGCACATCTGCCATCACTGAGCCTCAAGCAAAGGCCAACCCATCTGGGATTGGTTTTGCTCAAGGACCTGGGTGTACTTGGTGGGTAATGCAGGGGGACAGGGAAACAGGATCTGTACCTCAAGGGGATTTGATTTTTGGGTGAGGACAGTCTGTAACGTTGAATTGTGTACGTAATGTTGGTTGTGGAATGACACCACTGCTGTATTTTGTAAATACCGTGGACAATGAGGACGGACTGCTCCAGATGCACCAGTCACGAGCTCCTGAAGCAGCCTGCCACCAGCAGATGAATTTTTTTGTTTGTTTGTTGTTTTTAGCAAACAATGGATCTAGCTATGTGTCAGGGTCTGTTACCCTTGTACCCCTTTTAACTTTCTGCTTTCTGCAGGTGATTAAAAATCCAGTCAGCGGCCATCTGCCTGTGGGCTGTATGAAGATTGGCACCTCTTTTGCAGCGTCACAGGTGTCAGATCTGCGTGAGCTGGTTCCTGCAGCAGAGCCAGTTGTCATTGTGGTGGGAGCTTTTGCCCACGGGTCGGTAAGTGTGTGTATCCCTTATCTGGAGTCGTAAAAAGGTTCCAGTCTTGTTCTGAGTATGGAAGTTTTATCTGCCCTTTTTTTTGGCTTGGTTCCTGCCCCCCCACCCCAGCCCCCGGTTTTTCCCCGTAGGCTTGGTAAAAAAAGGCCCAAAACTGCAATGCTTGGGACTGTTCTTGCTCCCAAGGGAGGGCACTAGCGAAGGCCAGCAGTTTCTCTGCTGGAGAAATGCTGTACCTTGCACTGTTAGGGTTGGAAGGGACTCTGGAGATCATCCAGTCCAACCCCCTGCCAAGGCAGGGTCACCTGGAGCAGGTGACACAGGAATGTGTCCAGATAGGTTTTGAATATCTCTAGAGAGGGAGACTCCACAACCTCCCTGGACAGTCTGTTCCAGCGCTCTGCCACCCTCCGTGTAAAGGAGTTCTTCCTCCTGTTTTGGTGAAACTTCATGTGTTTTAGTTTGTTTAGGTGCTGCCGGGCACCAGAGGAAAGAGTCTGGCACCGTCTTCTTGGCACCCACCCTTGAGATATTTATGTGCGTTAATGAGATCCCCTCTCAGTCTTCTCTTCCCTAGACTAAACAGGCCCTGCAGTCTCTCCTCATAAGAGAGATGGTTCAGTGTCCTAATCATCTTTCTAACCCCTGCTGGACCCTCCCCAGTGGCTCCTTGTCTTTCCTGTGCCAATGGAAATGGGGCTCAGTGAAAACTTTTTTCAACTTGGTTATTTTGGTTTTTTTGTATTTCCCCCCTCTTCTCCCAGGTCAATGTTGACTATACAGAAAAGATGGTCTCCATCAGCAACTATCCCCTCTCTGCTGCCCTGACGTGTGCTAAAATTACTACTGCCTTTGAGGAAGTGTGGGGAGTAGTATGAGCTGCTGCTGCTTCTGCTGTCATGTTGGACTTGTATACAGTGACTTCACATTCTGGAAAGGCTCTTTAACTTGGGTATGGACCTGCTGCAACTTTGGGCTCCTGGAAAAGACTTCAGCTTCATCCTTGTAGCTTCTGAAGCAAAGAGACTTTAAACAGACTGCCCCAATGACCCTTTTTCCTCCTATTAAAAGGTACCTTTTTTTTGTTTAAAAAGCACTTGTGAATTTTACTTTCTCATTTTTCGTATGTGGGCAGGCTGGATCCCCTTATAGCAGGGACTTGGCCCCAATGTGTCACAGAACTGGAATTCTTAGCTGTGCCCTGCTCACCCTGGTGTCACTCAGTCCTGTAGCATCGCCTTGCTCGGTGGCATGTGACAGTTCACACTCCCACACCGAGGCACCCAAGAGGAAAGGAGCTGAAGCCGATGTTAAAAAGACCAGGAGCAATTTTTATCTTAGATGACAAACGTAGAAAAGTCAGAAGGTGGCTCCAATCCAACGCAGCACCTGCCGTGAGTGTGGTACAATCATCTGGTGTCAGCGGAGAGACGAGTGCCAGCCGCAGGGCGGCAGAGATAAGGCAACAGACAGAAGGTGGAGGGTCTCAAGGAGGCTCGCTTGGATCCCCTCCTTTTGGGTCTCTGACCCTGTGCTTTCTCCTTCCCCCTCCTCGCGTTGAAAAAAAGTCATACTTCAACACAGCAAACTTGGCAGGTGATGCTTTGCTTCCGGAGTGTTAAATCAACTCCTACGAATGCACAGGTGGTACAATCTGAAAAACAGAGGAGCCCTATATTTGCTTTGGTTGATTTGATGTTTGCCTTTCGCCTTGGGCTGCAGCATTGCTGCCCCACTTCACCTCCTGCTCTGTCCCTCATACAGCCTTACCTTTTGGCTGTTATTCTGCTCTTTTTAGCTTTTCTTTTCGTGGCACAATTAATCTGCGAATGTAAGGCAACACCAGCAGTAAGGTGAAGAACAAGACGTGGCCGAAGAAATAAATAGACCTGTACACCTGTAAAGAGAAAGGCAGGGTTGGGGATCAGCAACCAGCTTTAAGGCAGGAACACAGGAGAGGGGGGATGGAGGGAAGAGGGCTGATCGCGTGGGGTCATCTGTTTGTGGCTACTAAGTACCTTCATCCATTTGTCCCAGGTGAAAAGGCAGAATGGCACCAGGGAGTAACCCATAAACATCCAGTGATTAGTCTGCTGCAGCACGTAGAAGATGGGCCGCAAGACAGTGATGGAGGCCAAAGTGCTTAGGGGAGGACTGTCCCGGACAAGGTTCATGACCTAATTAAAAGAAATAAAACAACAGAATTCTCAACAGTTGGATGTCCTGTGGCTGTAGATGCAGGCCCTGGGGCCAAAGTTCTCTATCCAGCTGTGTAAAATGTGTTTTAGTAAGCAGCTAGTCTAAAAAAGTAGCTAAATACCCTGTCCTGGCGAGTTTTAATTAAGAAAATACATTTTAATAAGGAATATTGTTCTCTCAATACTGGGAGATTAACAGAGGCATTCAGCTCGTGTGCTTGTCCTCCAGTCTTTCCAGCTTCCAAGCACTTCAGCTGCCCTCCGGTCATATGCCAAGTTTTCCACTTCTCTCCCTGTCAGCTTCTGCAATATATTTATGGTTTGCCCATGCAGAAGGCAGCCACCTACTGAACTCTTGAGAACAAAACCCTGCCATGCTTGAAAACCAATTCCAAAGTGAGCAGCTATTTTTCATATTTAATCCAAGTAAATCCTTCAGCGTGGCAGTTTCCAGACTCAGGGGCAAAGGCTAACGCAGGCCCCTCCTCGTTCTGGTAAGGCAGACAAAGCGCACCTGTCTTTCCACGATGACTATAAGCAACTCCATCTGAAAGCACACCAGGTAGCCAGAGTGCAGCCCGTGCCAAATGGCCAGGAAGAACAGGGCCAGTGCCTGTGACAGCAGTTTGTTGCCCAGGAACTTCAGGCGCTTGAAGATGTAGCTAGAGCAGAAAAGAAACAAAGTGCTTCCAGGTCATTGTCTGCCCTCCCTTGGCTGTGTCAGGGATGCAGGACCCAGGGAACCCAATGCCTTTGTGCACCCTGAGGTGACAGGAACAGCATGACCAGGGCAAAACCCACATCAGAACAGTCTTGAAGAAATCCCAGCTATAAGGGCAAGAAGGGGGTTGTTACATACAATTTAGCCGTGTGTCCCAGCAAGTGCTGAACCAAAACCCATCCAAGTTTGGCATGGGGAGCACCAAGAGCCATGATGCAGGAAGCAGTTGTCAGAGCAGCTCTGTGGCTGGCTGAGCAGGCAGGCAGCCCCAAGGGCTTGCTGTAGTCCCTTTCTAAGTCTCTGCTGCCATCAACTGCTTGCCTTTATTAATGAACTGCCCTTCCAGGTGAACTAAAAGATCTCTCTAATCCAGTAACCCAATAACCTGTTTCTAAGGGCACAGCAGCAAAACATGGAAGAAGGTGCACAAATTGAAAACTGGCAGATTCTTCCTCTAATGCTCTTGCTCAGCCTAGGCTCTTGGTTCTGCTGACAGAACAGAACTGAGACATTACAGAAGGGGAATTTTTTCCTGCTCACCGGGCCACCCAAGCATTGGTGTTGATGTTGAAAGAAGCGATGGTCCCTGTGAACAAAGGTGTTGTCTCATACAGCCAGACCTTCATGTTGGCACAGGCATTCCACAAAGGCTTTCCATTCTGGTCTTTCCCATTGTACCCCAGGCCAACAAGGATGCAGACACCTTCCTATCAAAAAATGCACAAGAAAGATAAGATGAAAATACTGCCTTTTTTTGTTGGAGAAGCAGAGCTGAGGAAGTGCTGACTCTCACTGTGTTGAGAGCATCACTAGAGATAGAACAAATGGATTAAAAACTGCCTTTTAGACAGCTAGCCTTTGCTAACTTGGAGCAAGCTGAACTGACCTGCACTGATCTCCAGATATTTGGATTTCTTCCATTTAGTGCTAAGTCCAAGAGGCTTGGACCTTTATTCATTTGTCTTTTGCTTCTGGAACGACATCTAGACTCACCGTAACGAGCCAGCAAGTTACGTATTTGTAGAGTATTATTTTGCCCCAGATCAATATGTAACCACAACGGAACCAGAAAGGCTTCTCCTGCAGAGATAAGAGTGAAACAGAATAAAAATAAAACCTGGAGTTGAGTGGCCATAATGACACAAGGTAAATGGGAGCTCGTCACTGTCTTTTGTTTTAATCTGATGTGTATGTGTTAAGACATATGGACTGGGCTGCCAGGCTTATGCAAACTTACACATCATTCTCCTTCCTTTGGTAATATTTGGCTGTACTGAAATAGGTGAAGTTTGGGAAGACTCCAGGAGTAGCATAATCACTGTGGAATTTACACAGAAATGCTGATAATCTGCAGGTAGGAATTATTTGTTAGGAGTTTTCCAAGAACCTCAAAGATTCTGGTGAGCCTTACAAGTTACTCTAGTGAAGTTCTTTGCACATAATGGTTAAATGGAAGGTCATTAAAAGGTCATAAAATCCATTCTTTAGGTTTCCAAAACCAACAGTAGCATTTACGATCAATTATCTATTTCTAACAGTTTTGATTTGTTTCAGTTCTGCTTAACACATTCCTGTTCTGCATCAGATGGAATCCACAGGACAGGCAGTAAATTCAAATCAGCTGTGGAAAAGCTTATCACTAGTTGCTGACCTATTTTTAAATTGAGGCAAAAATAACAAATTAAAAAATAATTCCACTCTTGTAGATCCAGAGCCCACCAGAGCAGTGGAATTCTTCCACACCCCACAAGGCCAAGTGAATACATACCATATAGTCATCTGAGGTGAGGTATTCATCAGAGATGTACAGGCTGGACAAGGTGTAGGCTACTAGAAAAAAGAGACCCAGGCTCAGGCGCTTGAGAGCAGGCACGAAACTGAGAAAGAAAAATACAAAGGTCAAAGAAATGCCTTGGGAGGAGACCATCAAATTCATAGGTTTAAAAACAGGTGGAGAGGTGGAGGTAGGGGAGACAGTGATAGGGCGTCACCACATTCCACTGCAGCAGCTGCCTCCATTTGGAAGCTGGGATGCAAACATTACCGGGTTGGAACAGCGTCTCTACTAAAGATGTCAAATGGTTGTTGATGTTCATGCCCTGGAACAATGCTGCGACATTAAGCAGAGTTACGAGCAACTTTTGAAAGATTGCTTTGTCTCATAAATCACTTCTGGTCACAGTAGTTCTGTGTCCAGGTAAGAAGGCAGTCTGCTGCAGGGAACGTGGAGGATTCAGCATTCTAGGATCATAGGAAGGGGAGAAGCTAAGCAGCTTTGTATTACCTATTGGGTCTCTGGCCTGGAACATCAGTCATCTCACCCCTTGCCAGTTTCTGATAGTCTGTCATGGAGAACTGAGGCCCAACCATGAAGGCACCATAGAAATAGGAGAATCCTGAGACCTCCAGCAAGGTAGGAACTCCCCGGACAGCAAATCGCCGCTGCTCAGGGGTCAGGAACTCCTGCACCAAAGGGAGTGGCATTAACATCATCCCAGGGGTTTCATACTAGCTCTGGATGTTATGTCCTCAGCCTGCTTCCTTACTGGTCTCAGTCCTTGCACCCCATGGACATGGGACTTTACACTTTGTACTTTATGTCCATTCCTCTCCCCAGCCCTCTCTATCCCCACCCCCTCTAAACAGCAACAAGATCCAGGGTTGAGACCATTGCACAGATTGCTATTCCCAGATAAGCTCCAAACATGGAAGGGATCTACTGGATCCCTGGACATGCATCCCTGGCAGCAGAGTAGGCATAATAGAAGCACTGTATCTGACCTATTCCAGTCCCTGACTGCAATTTCATGTACTCTCCCAAGACCTTATCGTGCTACAATTCCTACTTCTTGATGCAAAAATTGTCTTTTAAGTACTTGAAGCTTCATCTTAGGAAGTTTCAGCTTGAAACCTCATTCTCTTGCAGTCAGCAGTGATTCCATGGATTCTACAGACTTGGTCAGGCCTCAAACAGGAGATGGGGAATGCAGGTACTTGAAGCAGGATGGAGAGACTGTAGCAAGTGTAGTGCCCTCTCCCACACGCTGTGCAGTGCAATTTCTGTTTCATCTGCTCCAAAAACAGGGCCCTACCAAATGGTAAAGGGCAACCACTGATAAGGACGTGGTAAGACTCATCAAAGGAAAGGAAGATGGGAACTGACGCCCAGTACTGATGGTCTGCAAGTTAAAGGTACACTACCCACAAGACACAGAGCATCGGGGATTGGGAATCTAAAGCAATAGATTTGGGGGAAGGAGATGGTGGGGAATTTGGAAGGGGGCAGAGTAATATTCTGACATAACTGAAACAACTTCTGTCCACCTCTAATCACTACTGTCTCTGTTCCAAATTATTTTGTTCCACTGTAGAATTCAGTGGCCTCCGACACTCACAGAGGCTCCCCTCTCAGCTGTGGCTTTTACCTAACAATGCAGCTTGCTAACTCACATCCTTTGAACTTGATTTTCTGATCTCTAGCTCACTGGGACAGCATGGAATGACGGAGAAATGGTGTCTAACTCACCGGATCTTTTCCTCCATCATAGTAATCGATGGCCAGACCTAGAGGTGAGAAACAGTGACGTGAAGCCCTGGGACGGGCACAGCTTACAGAGTGCAAGAGAGAGAAGAGAGGTGTCACTCACCAATCAACTTAAGTGTCAAGACACAATGTGGCATTGTCCACTTGATGTCATAATGCTCTGTGGCTGTGAAGTAATATCCAGCCATAAGGTATATCTGAAAGAAACCATTGTTTTGGTTATTCAAACTAATTCCTCCAGCTGGTTTTGATCTGCCTCCACTTTTCCACCCACAGTTGCTACTGAAGTGCAAAACTGAACAAAGGCCTCCCTTCTACAAACCCAGGGAGTAGGAAAGAGGGTTTACCATCTGAAAGAGGAACGTAGTGACAACGGCAGTGATTGTGCGACCCATTAGTCTCAGTATGAGGAACTGGATTAGGACACATATCAGGGAATGAAAAAACTGCATCCCTGTGGGCAGGAAAAAGAAAGAGATAAGAAATAGAAATTACATTTATAGGTCCTTCCAAATTGCAGCACGCCCTGGGCCAGGCAGCTCTCTCTTCCCAAACTCATCTTACCAAAATTGAAGTAAGCAATTGAGAGTCCCGTGAACACATTGTAGAGGTGAACGAGGTAGGCCTCCTTCTGGAAGAGGAAATAGCGCTGGAACAAGGCAAAAGGATATCCTGAGTAGCGGGGAAAAAAAAAAAAGGAAGAGTTGTAAATAAGTTTAGACAAGTATTTGTCAGGAACCAAACTATAGCCTTGAACATGTCATTAGGAATATGTACTTTACATGATACATGCTCAACACAGGCCATGGTGTTAATTCTTGATACTGCATTTGCCTCTTGGGAGACAGACTCCAGATGAATTACTCTGTACAGAAGAAAATACTTTAACAGGAACATAATTACAGTAAAACTGACATTGAAGTGCAAAAAATTACAGGATTACAGTTTCTGGCCTCATTCAATATATGAGAAGGATAGCGCTGAAATACATGAATCAGACTTTAGCCTCTGATTCATTTCCAAAATCTGTGAGAAATACAATGAATATGGCAAGAAGCTAGATTAAAAAAAAAAAAGTGGGGGGAGAGGGAGAAACTTTATGGTTAATACCATTAAAATGTCAAAAAAAAATTTAGTCCCACTCCCACCTCAATGAGTTTTTTCAGCTTTAATTTCAGAGCTCCTCAGGTGATCTCCAGTAAGATACTCTGGCTTTTCTAACTCTGCAACTTCAGATTTGCATCTGATTTGTGAACTGCTGCATACACAAAGCTGTAACTAAAATCCACTGGTACTACGCATGTAGTATTTTTGGAAAAAAAAACCAGTCAGAAGCATTTCATATGGAGCAGCTAAGAAAAGTGGAAGGGGTTTTTCCTTGCAGTTTCTGTGAGGTAACTCCTAGTCTAAGTTAGGAATGCCTCCAGATTATTCATCTGTGGCTCAAGTGAGAAGCAAACATTTGTGAAGGACTCTGGTAGCAGAGTAAGAAGCGTCACACAGAACATCATGATTCAATTAAATTCTGTTGTCTAGGTGAGGTTCACAAAACATGCAATAAACATTGCCACATATTAGACAGTAAATATTATATGTCTTAATACACAGTGGCACGGGAAGTGTTGCCCACCTCATGTCTGCACATGCAATTAGTGTTTCTAAAGGCATGTGCACAAGGTGCTGAGCTGGGACACGAGAAGCCACTTTAATTCTGGCATTTTGTAGCTTTACTGCTTTACTTTGCAATCCTGTCTCTTACCCTGCTCAGAAAAGGGGGAAATTGATCACATGCCACAGTACTGGCATCCACACTACTTATCATCCTAGCTGAAATCAGGAGCAGTGGATAGAGCTCTGCTACCTGCACTAATGGAGCAGTAGTGGCAGGAGGTGGTCATGTTTTATATGGAGCAGTAATAAAAGGTGATGAAATGCACATTCTGCCGAGAAGTGTATGATGGATGGAAGGCTTCCAATAAGCAAGGCCAAGTCTAGTCACTACTGTGAGAGGAAAGGAGAAACTCTTTAACATTATGTAAAGTACATATCTGGCAGTCTGTCAGCGCTAACAGGCTGGAACCATTTTAAGGCCCTCTCTGTCCCTGCAAATCCCTTGGGAGGGAGCCCTGGAGTTGGGGACTTTTGGGCTCCTTTCTAGATCCCAGAGGGCACCACGTTCTGCTGCGTCCAGATGTGTACCTGCTCCTTCCTGAAACCCAGCTGCTGCTCCCCATTTCCTCAGCCTCCTGCCACTCCTCTTTCGGTTTTCCCTGCCTCCTCGTTGCTGTTCCTTCCTCCTTTTCTGTCCCATGCCGGTTTCCATGCCACAGGCTGCTTTCTGGCCAGCCCCACATACCATGGCCCTCTGCTCCCAGAGCCTGGCAACCTCCCTCCTGCACATCCAGCCTGCTCTCCCCTTCCAAAACAGCAGCTCCAAACTCCCCTACAAAATGCCTTACCCAAGCCATCCCTCTCCCTTCCTGCTCTTCCATGCTTTTGACACAGCGCACTTCTGTCCCATTCCCCACCATTGCTGCCCTGAACACCAGCTGAGGGGAAAGAGGGAACTGGCAAAGAGAGTTCATCACATGGGCTCTCTGGGGATACGGGAGTAACTCTAAGAATTAGAGCAATTCACATGATTTAGAAAAAAAATAGTATTTTCTACTGGCCTTTTACTCAGAAACATACAAATGGGGATTCTTTGTTCACGAGCCAATTTTCCTGCTGAAGTTTAATAAACATAGGAAGAACTGGCTTTGAGAAATGGAAAGTGGTAAAAAAATACGAAGTTTTACTACCAGATTAGGTCGAAGATTAAAAAGCTGAGGTTTACTGTGGAAAAATGTTTCCCCCTTCTGAGCAAAGGGGAGAAAAATCAGATCAGAAATACGGGCAAAGCACAATTTATTGCTGTTCATCAACATGCATGGTTTTAAACCTACATTTTAAAGGGTCTCCCACTCTCTCAAAAATCACTAATATTTTGCAATTTCTAGTCAATTTCTATCGATCTTTTTCCCTCTAGCCATTTCTATAGACATAATTAAAGTATGACTGAATACTATAATGTAACTGTGTTCCTACTCTTCCAGAGACCTGTCTCACTTGTCAGCCGTGCTCCTTTTTAGCTCTACACAGGAGATCATGTCATAGTTTGGGTAACGCTGCTCTGAAGGAAAAAGAATTATGAACCCTTGCAAATAAAAAGCTACTAATACACACTGAATCTATGATTTTAGAAACCACAAACTTAAAGCCTGGTCTTGCACTGCGTGGTTGCTGTTCCAGTTCAAAAGTTACAACATCAGCCTAAATTCTTCTGATATCCAGAGTAACTTGTTAGTACTCTGGACTGCAATTTACCTACAGTTTTGCTGCATGCGATAATTTTCTCAGTTTTACAGCTGGGCCAGCTGTATGCTGCAGATACAAACTTTAACCCCCCAATGGAAGTGAATACCGAGTAGCAATGGTCAATCTGATGTGGCCTGTGCCCTTCTGAACACTCATAAACTATCTATTTAATAACGAACAATTTCTACTGATAACAACAGCAGTACTCCTGCCCCACTACCATGTCCCTGAAGCAGCCTGAATTAGCACGGCAGCTTTTGGAGTTACGGTTGCCTTCTGGCAAGCTTGATGTCACCTTTGGATATGCCAGCAGCAGGACGCTGCGCTGCTTTGCTTCTGCCATTCAGAGCAACAGGACAAGAGTCCCTGCTCCCTGCTGCCAAGAGGCTCTGCCCAGCAGCTCCCACTCTGCCAAACTCCCCTTTCACAGCTCCCTAAGCAGAGTGGACCGAGGCGCGAAGGCGGCTGTAATACTCCTGGAGAAAACAGCAGGGAACCTCTGATCCAAGCTCATTCTTCCCTACGCACCATGGAGCTGAAAAACAGCCTGCACACAGAGCTGGAGTTTGTCTCTAGACAGACTTTCTATAGAAGGGAATTGGCAATTGGGATTATTTTTATTTTTACTTCACCAGCACAAGAGGATGATCTCTGGTTAAGAGAACCACAGTGATGGAAGCAAAGGACAAGCTCAGCTTCTTGGCCACCGCCATTTGGGAGAGTAATGGGCCACTGCACAAAGCCCAGGCTGTCCACAGATACAAGAATCTAACTGGGCAAAAGAAGTTAAATCATCAGGAAGGTGGATTAGGCAGGAGAAAAGATCTACTAATCCCAAGCAAAAATAGTGCTGTCAAGTTTGCCATCTTCTGGACTGGGTGATTAGGATGCCTCTCTTTTTCCAGAGATAAAGCTGCAAATAAGAACACCAGAAAGATTCCTTTTCATCTCTGCTCCCTTTTTTCCCCCTTTTATATGCATTAGCTCTGTTTCATCTTCAAGCCACTACCTCTATTTTTCCTCTTCTCCCTTTTGCTGAACAGTTAACTCCTCCTTTGTTAACATCCAGGAGTTCAATTGTCTCAATTTTTTTAATAGAATGCTAAAACTAAAAGGAAGGGGACAATGGGAAAAAAAATGTGTTAAAATATCAGCCTTACCTAATATTTTGACTTCAAAGTTATTCCTTTATGTTTCTACCACTGCAAAATGCCACACCTTGTTTAACACTGGGTGCATAAACATGAGTATTTTAATTCAGCTCAGGAGTTTACTTTGCAAGTTCACTTATGGTGCTTTACTTTGCATAACAGAACTGTCTCAAAGCACGTGAACAGGGCTCTCTTCACATGAAGCTGAGCCAAAAACACACTCCAATCAATGGGTGCTCAGTGCGTATGACCTGACTGAGGCAAATCCAAAGTAAATGCTCAAAACCCACAGACAAGTCTGCTCTATAGGTCTGCTCCTACTGCAGTTTTCCTTGCTAATGTAGACACAGGCAGTGTGCAGCATTATGCAACTCCCTCTATTTTTTCATTATTTAAGGAATAAGATGTATTTGAAGTTAGGAATTTAAGCAAGGCAGCACAAGTGTTCTGTGACAGGGCTGGTTTTATGACAGGAGAGTGCTGCCTCTTAAAACTTTTCCCATCTCTTATCCACCAGAATCAGTTGTTCACGGGCCCTGCAGTAAGGTTCTTGCTTGGCTTACCAGCTGGGAACTTGATCTGGGATAAGCCAGCAGCTTTGGGTGACCACAGGAAGAATTTCACTGAGCCTAAAAACCTTGAGGATGCAGGGAGCATGAAGCAGAGCATGTAAAAAAATTGATGAGAGGTAGAAGAGGAGGAGATAAGACAACCTGAGAGTGAAGCAGAAGGTCTCTGGCACCTATTGAGTATGAATGTGTTACTTTCTGCAGGTCCCTGCTATGTCTGTGGGTGAGGGAACACTTTCCCAATGCTTTTCCTGGCAGGTCTGGGCAAACCAGCAGGGTTTTCTGGCTCAGGGCTGCAAACAGCATGTTGGCCCCCCTCCATAAAATGCAGGTAGCTCACAAGGCACTGTGTAATATTATGGTCAGATAAATAGCTTTAATTCTTTGGGATCATACAGCCAGGCAAGAAACAAAAGCAACATAAAGTATTACATATACAGCGCCATAAGGCCTCCTGTATCCTGGCTTATGCTTTGAGCGGTGACAGCAGGGGAGAAATCTGTCCCCTCTCATGTGAGGACAGGAGCAGCAGCACAGAAACCCTGTTATCTCCTTCACACCAGCAGAGCAGCTCCAGTGGGAATGCTGGGCCCTGGACCTACTGAAGAATGCACGCTAGAGTTCATCTCTCAAAGACATTCTCATATGACTGACAGACATTAGTGTACTGACATACCACAATTTTTATAGTGGCAGGGTCCAGAACTGGGCTTCAGGTATTCCTGCTGTTGATACTGCTGCCAAATTGAAGACTAATTTCTTCAAGGGCTGTTTGTGCAAATTTGTACGTAGGGGAAGTCTGCAGTAAGTTTTTCATCTTGTACAATACGGGTAAGGGACTCTATTCTAGTTGTAGTCTCTGCTTCAAAACTGCAGCATGTATAAACCTGTCTCTGATTTAAATACAAAGCTGTGACGAAAATCCCCATAATTTGCTCAGCAATGTGCCGTTACTTGTTCACTGAAACAACGTGGTGCTCTTTAGGACTACTCCAGTTTTAGTTCTTGGGTGTTCTTCCTTCCTCCTTCCTCATTTTCTTGTTCTCTCCTGTATTTAGGGTTTTTTTCAGTTATGTCAGAATGCCAACAGTTTTAAATGACCTCTTTTGGTTATTTCAGATCATTACTAAGTGAACACTTATTCTGAATCAAGAGAGTAAATTCAGACTGTTTTTTCAACAATAATTCAGCTTTCTCCAGAAATTAATGTAAGAAGTCGAAAAGTCCTTTGTGATTCTTCCTGTTTTTCAGAAGACTATTTTTACCGGTTTGTGGTGATCTGAAAGTGAAACCCTAGAAACTGTTGTCACAGTAAAACTGCACAGTGTAGATGGGAAACGGCATCACAGAGGAAGAAATAAGCAACAACTTTTTAGTCCATCTTTGGAACCATGCTTCATCCTCATGGCCTTTTTCTGAAATAATTCAGCAGTATTAGCTGCAGCCAACAAAAATAGTTTTCTTCCAGAATCTGTGTAAACACCTGAAATGCAGGAAGTGAAGGAAAAGCCATGCTTTGTCTGTCCTAATGCCACTTCCAGCTTTTGGAAATGCCTTTTATTTATACCCCATGCCATCCTACAAAGTGGTCATCGGCACTAGTTGCATTACCAATGAGCTTAAAAGGGCTGTAAACTAAGCTGCAATTAAATGAACATTTCTTTCTGCTGGGCTAAGGAACTCCTCTCACTCTCCTCTCATGATGCTCTGGAGCAGTGTTTGGCCCTTCCTTTTAAAGTAATGGTATAATGCTTTACCACCCATCCATTAAGCAGGAGAGCTGGAGTCAGTCCCCCTGCCTGAGTGGTTCAACCTACAGGACCTGCAAGAGTGCCAAACTACAGGCAAGGCTGTTTTGCATGCCCTGAAGCCTTCTGTCTGAAGTTATACCTTCCACTGCATGTAATTAAAAGATCTTGAGCTAGGGAGGAAGGACAGGGAAATGTGCAGCTCCAGCCTCCTGGTTTGGTATATCCATTTGAGGTATGCAGGGGACAGATGTGCGTGGTTTTCTAGCACCTGATCCCCAGAATTTGAATACAAGTTCTAAAGATCCACTGAGACTATGCAAAACAGATAGTGGCCTACCTCGGGCAGGGACACTGCGGCATCCCGGTGCCTTATTGCCAACACTGCACATGGAACATTTGTTACAGCACACAGGGGTCTCACGCTTCCTTAATCTACCGACTGCAGCAGGCAGCTCTTATCCCCATTAGGACAATAATTATCTGCTGTTCATTTCAAAGAAGTGGCGTTGTTCGCCCATAAGACACTGAGTAGGAAACAACCTTCCAATGTCATGTCCCAACTTACTGCTAGCAAGAAGCAACTCAGAGAGAATGATCAAGATGCATTCTGCAGAGCCACCTCTCTGCTGTGTCTGCCTCCATACACACTTTCTAGGACCTTTTCTGCATCAGCACTTGTTAGACTGGTCCCTTGGCTGATCTGGGTGACTAACCTCGTAGCGAGCGATCTGCTTTTTCTGGTTTAGGTTTCTGCCAAGCAAGTAAATTCAATCAGATCGCAATTAAAGGACCAGAGGGAGACGTGGGAGAAAGAAAAGCAGGACTTTTCCCGTTCAGCAGTGGGGAGCTGCTAGACTAATTAATGCTGACTTGTGTGCATGTCCTGTGTGTTTCCTATTACTTTGTTCTTTTCTTTACAGAAGTTTGGTTTAACTAACTTCTACATTGAGTTCAGAACAATAGTTCAGTCTCCTGTATCTACCCTTCACGGGAAGAATGTTTTGCTCAGTTTGATCTCACACATCATAAACTAAATCAGGCAGAAATAAGTCTGGTGCAGACCATGGTTATGAAGTGACACAGTTTTTCTTGCTCGCATTTCCTTTAAAAATACTATACTTCTAGTTAGCCAAAGCAACTTTATTTTGACAGATGACACAGTAGTGGCTGTATCACTCCAAATATACTTTCAGGTTCAGAGGAAAGCGTGTATTTCTTTTCTGCTAGGTGACTACACCACCAAATGCTTTCACAACCCAAAGTTTCCCTGAGCATCTGCAGAGATTTACGCAGATAGCATGTGTACATACACTTGAATTAATGTTTTGGGAGCTACAACCTCCCCCTCAATCGCCAGCCCACATCACAACTCTAGCCCTGCTTTAACTATTTCGCATGGGACTCAAGTACCTCATGTTTACATAAGCGCAGGCACCGTGTGTTTTGCAACACACTTCGCGCTGCAGGTGGAGCACAGGACATCACCCCAGTTCTCCTGGCACTGAGCCGGAAGGTTTTGCTCACCCCACCTGGTAGTGCCCGTGATGACACGCCACTCCCTCACGGTTCCACCACTGCCGCAGACACCGGGGATGTCCCCGGGCAGTGACGTCCCTGCACGCGCACGGGGCAACACGTGAGGGGCTGTGGGGATTCCCGGGGGGACACCCCTCCGGACACCCCTCCGGACACACGCTCCCGGGGCACTGGATGCACACGCATCACCGCGCACTCACGGGACAATCGCAAACAAAGTTCTCGAGCCCGGGACACGGACCCAAATCGGGGTCTTTCGCAGGCACCCCGGGCTTCTCCTTGCCCCGCTTCCACAGGCGGCCTGCCAGGACCGCACCCCGACCTCCTGCGGGGAAACCGAGCGGGCTCCCCCTCTGAACCGGGACGGCCGGGGGCTCGCCCCGGGCAGCTGCTGCGGGGCACTTCCCGAGCTGCCGGGGCGGTGCCGGTGCCGGCGGGACCT
>WEIT01014215.1:62208-91315 GCA_013389985.1 Dryoscopus gambensis
GGGCGGGCCGGGGGTTATTCGCGGACACGAGGCGCGCGCGGGGAGGGCGGGAGCGCGGGCGGCGCCTGGGCCGTGGCCAAAGTCTGGGTCTGGGTCTAGGTCGAGGTCTAGGTCTAGGTCGAGGTCGAGGTCTAGGTCTAGGTCTGAGTCTAACTGTGCTTGCTGGCTTTAGCTTTGGGTCTGGGTCCTGGTACTGGCTGTGGCTCTTGCCTTGACCTCAGTCGTGGCCTCGGCCACAGCCCCGTACCCGCTCTTGGCCTCAGCCTCGGCCTCAGCTTCAGCTCAGGGCGCAGCTTGAGCTTCCCCAACACTGCCAGGTCCCACTGTCGCACTGGCTCCCAGAGGACAGAACCCCGGTGCTCGGCTCGTGTGGCCCGAAGGGATCTGCTTCCCATACCGGCGTTATGGCAGCACCTGTGCCTTCCCCGGCGCTGTGGCACCCGGCTCTGTGTGCCACAGCGGCAGGCACAGTATCAGTGGTGCCCAGCAACAGGGCGGGGAGCAGTGGCCATAAACTAAACCACAAGAAGTTCCACCTCCACGAGGAAGCGCTGCTTTACACGGAGGGTGGCAGAGCACTGAACATGCTGCCCGGGGAGAGGTGGAGTCTCCCTCTCTGGAGGCATTCAAAACCCGCGTGGATGCATTCCTGTGTCACCTGTTCTATGTGACCCTGTCTCGGCAGAGGGGTTGGACTCCATAACTGGAGGTTCCTTCCAATCCCTAACCCGGGATTCTGTGACTCTAGTCGCTCAGCAGCTGGGCCCACGCAGACTCTCTCGAGCAGGTGATGGGGATTCCCTTGACTCGGAATAGAGAGAGAAAGAGAAGAGGCTGCTTTGCTCTTAATATTTCATCTTAAGGCGGCATCCGAGGGTGAACAGTCTGAGCAGAAGCAGCAAAGCAGCCTTAGCAGCAAAGTTCCACAGCGACAGCATTCCTATTCTATACGAAAAAACTAACACACCAGGGTATACATTATATTCATTAATTAACCAATCAGTATAGAACACGATTCTAATTCTACTTCTCCTAACCTATCAAAACTTAATTCTATTTTATGAAAATAGTCGTAACTCTTACACAAATCCTACATAGATTTTACGCATATGATCTCTATCTGTTCTTTTTGTTTAGGTACACAACTTATCTAAAAAATACTAGTAATTTAACAATGTTTATATTTTGTCTAAAACAGGGTACTCTGTGAAACATAGCACTGCTGTACTAAAGAACTCGGTTTAAGGTCTTTTTAACTCGAGTTTGTCAATGTTTAAGGCATTTAAAATATATTTCTACTGAAAACTAAAGTTTATACTTCTATTTTATATTTGTGTGACTCAGCTTCTAAAGCCATTTTAATTCAAACCCCATGTTCTGATTTGTTTCTGGCCTGCAGAACAGAGACCCAGAGGGGCTCACATTCCAACAAGACTCCTCATAACTCAGCTGCTGGTTAGCCTTCTCTTAGGTGTGCCCCTTCATGCAGCTGTCCGTGAGTGCACCCCAAGTTCTCTTCAGCTGAAGTTTCAGGTGCAAGCGATGTGATCCTCTTCCTTTGCTTGTGTTACCGTTTTCCTGCTGGGTCACTTGGCTGGACAAACTCAACTGAGGGGGCAAACACAGGCTCACACAAAGGTTCACATAGAAAGGGATGTCTGGAGTTCTCTGATCCAAACTGCAGCTCACAAGCAGGACTCAAAGCTGGAGCCATTTGCTCAGGGCATTGCCTGGGTGATTGCTGTACATTTTCATAGTTGGAGAGCTCTCAGCCCTCCTGGACTCCTGAACCAGTGCTGAATCATCATCTTTATCCTGGTCCGTCCTACTTATCACCACACTTGAAGTAGCAGCACCAGCACCTATAAGATCCCATTTCTTGTCAAATCTGACTGGGAGAGGGACTGACTGGCAGCATGGCCTCATAGACCTCATTTACTTAGGAGACAAGGCTAAAACCCTTGCCTCTCCCTGCCCTTCTCTTTCCAGGTTAAACAAATCCAGATTTCTCGGTATCTAAGCTCTAGTCACCTATCCACCGGGCCCTTTCCAGCTGGTTCACATCTTTCTTGTGCTAGGGAGTAAGGAAGTGCTTGAAGAAGGGGAGATCCTGGCCTTCCCCTCCAGAAGTCCCCCAGAGGCAGTGTAAAGTGCAGAGTGGCAGGCCAGGATGTATAGCAAGGAAATATTTTATATATAGATATAGATATAGATATAGATATAGATATAGATATAGATATAGATATAGATATAGATATAGATATAGATATAGATATAGATATAGATATAGATATAGATATAGATATAGATATAGATATAGATATAGATATAGATATAGATATAGATATAGATATAGATATAGATATAGATATAGATATAGATATAGATATAGATATAGATATAGATATAGGGTATATATACCTATATCTATATATATATCTCCTGGATATCTAACCCCATCAGGTTAGACTTTACAAACAGGTTACTGTATTTGTCACCTTCTCTAGTGGACAAATTTGCCAAATTTTTTGCAAAGTCCAAGAACTGACTTTCCACGGAATATCTATCTCTCATTTCCAAGTTCAGTTGTGTGTTTATGGTGTTTAGGCCACTTTCCTAAGTAAATGAGTTCTATGTGAGCATGACGACTGTCTGCCCCTCCTCAAGTCATGCTTGACAAGAAATGATCCACCGAATTCTGTAATTTTCTGTTGTCAGAGAAGAGTTTCAGAGGCAGAATCTGTTCCTGAGATTGACTAACACTTTCCATTGCAAGATTGTTTCCAGTTGCTTGAAATGTTGCTATATTTGACCCGTTTAGATTATGCTTGATAGCCACTTGGAGCTAGAACACAGTAGCTCTGAGAGTAGGTTTTGAGACTCAGAACATGACGAGCGGACCAGTATTTTTCAGTAGTATTATTATTTCAATAATCAGGGCAGGGTTATGCTTGAGAGGTGTGGGTGTAGCCAAAAATCCTGATTTACTGTCCTTTAGCTATACCATGATTTCATAACATTACATGGGTGTTCATGTGAAACTTGAGGTTCACATGAGCTCGGTGTGGCAAGATGGGAATGCAGCTGCTGCAGCTTCTGCAAATCCATTTCCACTGACTGTGTTCCAGTGGTTCTTGCAGCTTTGCCACATGCCACGGCCGCACAAGACCGCAGATGCTTCTTCAAGAGCTCCTGCTGGACTTTCCTTCCAGGACCAGTTCTTGCGTGCTGAGGAACTGAAACAGGAATGTTGTGCCCTGCCTCCCCAGTGCCTCTTCTCCCAGGCAGGCACAGGAGCCTATCCTGGTTGAAATGGCCATGGGAGAGGAGCTGGCTGCTTGGGGCAAGGTATCTGGGCAGCAGGCTTACGGTTGAACACTGATGGGGAGGAGGAAGATACTGGAAAAGCCAGAGTCAGAATAAAATTAAATATGACAGAAGCCTGCTGCTGTCAATAACCACGTCAAGGGAAAAGCACAGAGAGGGTGGGGAGAGATGGAGTATAGAGGGAGAAGAGAGACTGCCTAGAATAAAAGGGGCTTATTTTCTAATGAAAATAAGTTTTCATTAGAAGGGTGAATAGGTGGCCTTGGAGCCAGCAGGGAAAAAAGCCAGGAATGGGTGAATGACAAACCAGAGAGACAGAGAAACTGGGATTTGGTGGATGTTGGAGGTGGGAAGGGAATAGAGTACTTGAAATCATGCCACCTTTTCGGTGTGAAGATTACTGAACAAATAAATCATAGAATCATTGGGGCTGGAAAAAGCCTCTAAGAACATCGAGTCCAACAATTAACCCAGCACTGCCAGGTTCACTGCTAAACCATGTCCCTAAGCACCACATCTACACATTTTCTGAACACTTCCAGGGATGGCGATCCCACCATTTCCCCGGGCAGCCTGTTCCAGTGCTCGACCACTCCCTCGGAGAAGAAATTTCTCCTAATATCCAGCCTAAACCTTGGCAGCTCGAGGCCATCTCCTCTTGTCCTGTGCGATGTCAGACCCCGTTTCTCAGGCACCGCTGGCTGCGTTCCCCCACCGGCGCTCGGGGGAGCGGGGGAGCTGCAGTTCGCGGCCCCGGGTCGCGGCGGGTGGGCTCGGACGCGCCGTGCCGGGACCGGGAGGTGTCACCCACGGTGGATCAGGGGACTCACCCCCGACATTCATTCTGGGGCCGGGCGCGGCACTCCCGGGGCCGGGACTTCACGGAGCCCGTCGGTCTCTGCTGCCGCCTCCCGGTGCCGCCGGGACCGGCCAGCTGGGACTTCAAGTCCGGGAGAACCGGAGCGTTCTCCTGCCGCGGAAATGTCGCCACGGCATTTTACAGCCAAGCGGTTTAGAGGCTGAGAGAATTGGGGTTGCTCAGCCTGAAGAAGAGAAGGGTCCTTCCTAATCATAGCACCTTCCGGTGCCTAAAGGGGCTACAGGAGAGCTGGAGAGGGACTTCTTACAAGGGCAAGTAGTGATAGGACAAGATAGAATGGCCTTAACCTGAAGAAAAGTAGGTTTACAATGGATATTAGGAGAAAATTCTTTACAGTGAGGGTGGTGAGGCACTGGCACAGGTTGCCTAGAGAAGCTACGGATGCCCCATCCCTGGAAGTGTTCAAGGACAGGTTGGATGGGGCTCTGAGCCCCCACGGTCCAGTGGAAGATGTCCCTGCCTATAGCAAGGGGGTTGGAATGAGGTGACCCCAATGGTCCCCTCCAACCCAAGCCATTCCATAATTCAGTGAAAATAAGCTCAAGTATTTAGGAATATTTTACTGTACTGGATGAAACACCCATGGGTGTAGGGGAAGGAGCTCAGAAGGCAGCAGGCATCTCAGTGTGGTACAGTGCACTGAGCAGTGTTCCCAAGTCCCAGGTTTTACTGGGAGATGGTGGAAGCTTTGCAATGAGACTCAGTGATGGAGGGAATAGGTGAACAGACTCTGGTGAAAATGCCCCTGGCACAGTTTGCAGAGGTGGAAATCAGTGAATTGTATTGAACAGTTCTCAGCCAGAACACACCTGCACTGCCAGGTTTTTCTGGGTTTTATCCAAGGCTCCCAATTTAATGACTGGCAACAAAACTGGCCTGGGTCACAAGAGGGGGGTGGGAAGTGCCGTGTGCAAGAAACCCGCAGAACCCTCTCATCGGCAGAATGGGAAACAGGCAAATTACTGCCAAAGTCTTTGTAGATTGAGGATATTTTACTTCTTATCTCTATATCCTTGATTCCCTGCTACTTGTATTCCCTCGATTCACTTAGTTAATGTTGTTTTCTCTTTTGATGTTTATGCCCTTTTTTTAAGGCATTGACTCAGTGTTTCCAGATGGAGATGTGTGTGGCTTTTCTTAAGAACTTGGGAAAAGCGTTTTTTTCCCAACTTCCTGAGGGAAGACAAGCCAGTCAAGCCTGTTTTAAATGGTAATTTTATGAAACCTGGAACACTACTGTAGTTCATAACATCTGGCAGAAAGGTTACAGCTACACAACTCTGAGTCATTTTAAGAAAAGGGTTGTCCTATGCAATTTGAGAAAAGTAGTATGTGGTCATGTAATTTAGGAATTTAAGAGAATATGTGGGCCTCTGAGCAGAATTATATTGCATTGATGAATTTAGTGTTATCACTTATTAACCTTATTGGCATGATTTTGCCTCTTTTAAATTGTTATCTGACATAGTTGCAGTGAATTGTGAAATATATTACCTAGCTGCTTCATCTTACAAGCTGTAAAAACAATACAAACTTAAGAAAATGCAATAAAATGTTGTACATGTATTCAGTGTAAATATATATCAGTATTACCGGTCTTCTGCATAAATAGTTAGCATTATGTGGATATGTGACCAGATAAAATGCAGCTACTTCTTTATGTAACTATCTTCAGCAATCTTTTTCTTAATTAATAGAAATTAATTGATCAATAATAAATATGTCTTAATTAATTTCTAAAGAATTATCAATATTAATACACATATTCATCTACCAGTGCTACAGACAAGTTGAGTCAGATTTATATGAAAATATAGAATTCCCTTGTGATAAAATGACATGCATAATATATCAGTTCACAGTCATTTTATTTCCACCATGCCCATTTTAAAATATGATTGTGGCTTGAAGAGTCACTGACAGGGTTTTTACATTGCACAGCTCAGAGGAGAAAACATCTCCCTGTGATTTGCTGTGTATCTTTCATCACTGTTTTCCTGGTTCTCAAAATTCCAGTTCAAAACATCAAGCTGTGCTCTCAAGAGACATCAGAAGTGAGATGACATTCTGTTTTCTTTCTCCTTCCATTCTCATTTTGACAAAGAAAACAGACTAGGCATGTTCTTCAAGCAAAGCCTTTATTCTGACTACAATGAAGTCAGTTATGAGTCATCTGGAGGTGTTTCTCTCCCTTGACAATATAAAGAACTCTTTCAGATGGGCTTTGCTAATGCACTTTGCCTATGGCCTGTTGAAACTTGAAGCACTTTTTTTCCTGTCTAAAACAAGCTCTGGAGTCTGCTGTGCTGGCTCTAAAGAGTGGAGGCTGTAATGGGGTTTTAGATTTTCATTTATAGTCCAGTCCCAGTGCAGCTGGTTTGTGAGGAGGATGGGGTTTCTAGAGTACTAATGACAGATATTTTAGCTTATATTTTGGTCTTGGCTTGTGGGGACTGGCTGGGCTAAGAGTCCTGTCTGGTGTAAGGCTTTGAGCTCCTTCCTGCAAGGGTCTTAGACCTACCTTGCTCCAGGGCTGAGTCTGATGAACATGAACATGATGAACATGCTCTCATATGAAGCTCACTTGGTAAATAAAAACACAGTTATGTGCTCCTAGTCCTAAATGTGTCCCCATACTGAACCCAGCAAAACCATGTACTCCTACTCCTGAGTGTAGCCTCAGAGAGGCACAGCATTGAACAGGTCACTATTTTTCCTTTTATTTTTCCCCTAAAAAAGGGTCTCTGAAGTGTCCAGTGAGGAGCAGTAGCAGCAGCCCTCTGGCCATCAGGTTGCAGTAAGACTGAACTCCACCAAAATGATCTCTGGACACGATGATCAAACAGAGTTTTCTATGCAGAAGCATTGGACTCCCTTTTCTACACCCTTTGGATGTTGCTTCCAGCTTTTAAAAGGGAGGGGAAAGAAGAGGAGAGGGACGGCAGCCGAAAACTCTATTCCCCTCCCTTTTCCCCAAAGTCATCTGATTTCTCGAAAATACAACCAGACCGGTGCATGTCCCCACAGCAACTTCAGCCAACAGGATTGTGCAACTCTTTCTGGGAATTCCCCTTCCTGCCGAGCGCTTTCAAAGCCAGCATCTCGCGCTAGAGGGAAGGCTGGGAAGCCGCATCCCACCGATAGAGGGTGCTGCGATATTGGGAATTAGAGGTCCCTTCCCCAGACCTCGGCTGTGGGTGCGTTTGGAGGAGGGTGTACGCAGGAAGAAAAAGAGAAAGAAAGAAAACCGAAGGGGAGAGAGAAGAAAACCAGACGTGAGCTATGGAGAGAAGGTAAATATTGGAGGCATTAGAAATGAGAAAGGAGAATATTCCCCAGCGTCGCTGTCTGACAGCTGGAAGAGTCAGGACAAGCTGCTCCCAACCCCAGGGTCTCAGAATGATTTTTGAGGTGCTGGGAAGAGTGGATTGGGTACCTGTGGGGGACGTGTTCTCTGTCTTAATTTGCTGTGCACCAGCGTGGTGTCTGGATTCACTGATGGTCATAAGGTGAGAGTATGAGCACTGGTGAGTACCAAGACAGAGATTTTGTCCGTATGGATCTTAGCCTTCTTTCTTGATGCTTGGGTTTGCTCTGTGCAGGAAGGGACAGAGATATGAACTTGCATTTCAGGCAAAACCTTAATCTAGTTTCCCCAGGCTGGGGTTTGATGATCTTTGACCTACTTAGCAGACATGCAGACACACAGGCAACATTAACCAATCACAGTTTTTTTGTCCCAGATCATAACTTCAAAGTCCAGTTCCTGAAGGTTTTCAGAAAGGACGAACTGCTTTTCCCAGATGTGGTGAGTTAATAAATCTCGAGGTTTATTAGTACATGTGATCTATAAATCATGTGTTTTCCCTGCAAGACTGTACTGATTTTCAAATCTGAAAATAGCCCAACTAGCCTCCAGAACAGGGCAATTAGTAGGGAACAGCACTTACGATCCCTGTGTTCAGCTCCTGCAGCCTTACCAGTTCTCACAGAGACTGAGGGAAGCAGAGAGCATGACTGAGGTTGTCCTCCTGTGTGAAAAGCTACAGGAGAAGGACAAGCCCCACACAGCCACAACAGTGGCCATTGAAACTCCAGAGCCAGGAGCTCTGTTGCATGCTACGTGCAGCCAAAGTCTGGCTTGTTCGCTGGGGATTGTGCACATGTGAAAATGGAAAACGCTACTGCAATCTCATCTTCCCTTCTCTTTTCTCAGGTCCCTGATCTTCTTCTGTCTCCCCGTCTGGGCTGACGCAGCCTCCATGTATGGAGAGATCTTGTCACCCAATTATCCCCAGGGGTATCCCAATGATGTGAACGAAACTTGGGAAATCCAGGTCCCTTCGGGATATGGAATTCATCTTTATTTCACACATCTGGATCTTGAACCATCGCAGGACTGCGAATATGACTTTGTGAAGGTACTGTCCGTGTGCTCGAGTGAGAAAAGCTCAAGAAGGCAGGTTAGAGCACAGCACAACAAAACTGTTCACAAAGCTCAGGGCTGGAAGAGGAGTTAAGCACAGCCTTCCTGTTCTGAGCTCCAAGAAGTCCAAATGACTGAGTGTATCTCCATTAGCAGTCATGAAATCAGTTCAAGTTTGCTTTATAATCGTGTGAGTGTTGTCTGCCAACTGAGTGTCCCATTTATGCCCCCATCCCATGTTTCTCCTATATTCTTAGGAAAAGTCTTCTTAGGCGTCACTGACACCCCTCTATTGCAAGGCATATTCCTAGCCATAGAAGTGCAGGTGTAAAAAGGCTATTTTCTTAGCGAAATAGTTGTCTGTGCCTGAAATTATTTGAAATTAATCGATGAGTAGGCATAGACAATTTATTGCAAACAGAAATTGATTGGAAAGGATGGAGGTTAAAAACAATCCATCTGTGTAGGGATAGTGGCCACTCAGATAAAGTGCTGTGGTCCCTTGTACCACAGTTTTTTATGATCTGTGCACCACAGATTTCTTTAAACTAGCCCTGCTCCACCTTGCCCTACAAGGCACAAAAGATCAAGCACTTCCACACAAACAGACAGAAACCAGACCATCCTATCCTGCCATAGCTCTTTGTGAAAAGGGGCAGTAAGGTCAAGTGCAGTACAGGACACCTTTGAGGAGGACCAAGGTGGGACAGAAGGATGAGTGTGCTCTGTAATAACCTGTGTCTTTCTGCAACAAACCAGTGAGCCTGTTAGGCTGCTCTGTGGACTGTCATGTTTGGTTTTGCTGCTTTGAAACACAGCGGCTGTTTGTTTGTTTTTTTTTTGTACAAGTGGGCCTGAAGAAAGGGTGTTAACAGCAAACTGTGTGGATTAATTTGTATCTGAGAAATTAAGACAAGTATTTCACTGGGAAGTCAGTAGGAGGGAGCACTCCTCATGTGTCTTATGAATATCATGAAACTAGTTGTCCAGGGGCCCCATTCAGCTTCACCTGAGCACCTAAAAGCTGAAAGACTCAAGTGTTGGTAATTCCATATGTTGCAGTAGCGAGGTGAGGTGTCTCTGAATTCTTCTGCAGATCCTGTCAGGTGGCTATGTTGAAAGTGTGCTTTGCGGGCGGAAGAAACCTCGTGCCCCTGGCTCCCGGATTGTGGAGGAATTTCATGTGCCTTACAACAGCCTCACTATGATGTTCCAATCAGACTTTTCCAACGAGGAGCGTTTCACTGGTTTTGCTGCCTACTACGTTGCTGTGGGTAAGGTTAAAACAGCCTCCTCTGAATCTCTGTAGTGTCCATGCTGGGAGGAAAGCTGACAGAAGGGTTTTCCTCACAGAAATGCCTTTTTTAAAGAGATCCCAGCAAACAGAATGGCATTCCAGTACGGCCAGAACAAATATTGTCTTAGATATACCTTTTCCTTATTGTCCACTAGTGTTTGCTTCACTTTCTGCTGCCCTCAGGGCCCTCTCCTAATTTGGCTGATTCATCTTTTCACACTTGCAGACTTGGATGAGTGCATGGATTTTGTGGATGAACCTTGCAGTCATTACTGTAATAATTATATTGGAGGCTACTTCTGTAGCTGTCCACCAGATTATTTCCTCTATGAAGATAACAAAACTTGTGGAGGTAAGAGATGTGCATGAGCTGTGGTCAACAGCAAGAGTTAATTTAGGCCAAGTGAGATATTGCACTTGGAAGACTTTATCAACCTTCTCAGCCATTTTTGACAGGTATATTTTGGGGGAAAGAACCCATCCCAGTGCAAATCTGAACTGCAGTAGACCATGGTTTGGGGAATTTCTATTAACATATTCTTAACAATTTTATTTTTATTTCTGTGTCAAGAGAATTAAGAAACTACTCAACGAAATTCTTTAACAACTATGGTGGAAATCCCTTCTTAGTATACTGATATCTGTGAATCTTTAAATCTCTGACAAAACAGGGAAGTTCCTTAAGGACACAAAAATCGCCAAGGGCCTGCTTGGCTTGAATCAAAAAGTTGCAAGATCACAAATGGTGCATGTTGAAAGGAGTATAATATGAGGACCTGAGCATGAGGAAAGGAAGCCTAAATTGCAGGTGGAGGGTAAAAAGGAGTTTAAGTCCCTGGCTGACTGGATAGAGAGTGGCCCTGGCTTCAGTTTCTTGGGAAAATGCAATGCTGTGACATGGTTATTGCAGGTAGCTGGGCAGACTGGGGATGTGGTGGAAGAGGGGGAGCTTGTCAGGTGCACACATGGACCATTTCCTTTCTGAATCCTACTTGTGCTCCTTCCTTAATCCTAGTGAACTGCAGTGGAAATGTCTTCACTGAGCCAACAGGGGAGATTGCCAGCCCCAACTATCCCAACCAGTACCCAGAGAACTCTCGGTGTGAC
This sequence comes from Dryoscopus gambensis, assembly GCA_013389985.1. Lineage (NCBI taxonomy): Eukaryota > Metazoa > Chordata > Aves > Passeriformes > Malaconotidae > Dryoscopus > Dryoscopus gambensis. Next base: position 73,246 of record WEIT01014215.1, read on the forward strand.
TACCGAGTGGCTCTGAGCCCAGGCTACTTTGTGGTGCTGAGCATACGCAGCGGGGACTTCGATGTGGAACCGGCCGACTCCAGCGGGACCTGCCACGACAGCTTAACAGTAGGTGTGCAGCTTAGGGAGCGTAGGAGTCAGGGTGCTCTGAATCTCCCATCAATCTCCTCATATTCCAGAGACTTTAGGACTGCTTAACTTTATTTTCAATTACATTGCCTTTTGAAATTTGTGGGAACACATTTGAATATGTATATATTGAGTGCGTATTTTAACAGCTTTCTCAGTGCATTTGGCATTTCTCACTTATTCTTGTTTGTTATTTTCTCAGATTGTCTCTGGAAAACAGCGTTTTGGTCCCTATTGTGGCAGCAAATTCCCAGGTCCTCCTGAAATCAAAACCAGAAACAACGTTCTTGACATAATCTTCCAGACGGACCACGGCACACAGCACAAAGGCTGGAAAATACGCTACTATGGGGACCGTGAGTAAACGCTTGGGAATGTGTTCACTCTGCTGCTGAGTTAGGGACAGGGCTTGTCACAGGCCACATTCATGGCACAACAGCATGTTAACATGTTCACAGCAGCTGGTGTTGAGTAAGAGTATGCCCGCTTACTAGGGGAAAAAAATCACTGGGGAGAAAGAAGGTGGGAGCTGTAAGGAGAGTAAATCTTGAACCAGTTCATCACTGATTTCCACCTATCTTTTCAAAGCTGTGACCTGTCCCATGAGTGTCATCCCCAGCTCTGTTCTTGACCCAAAGAAGGATAGATATATCTTAAAGGACATTGTGAAGGTGACCTGTGTGGAAGGCTACGAAATTGTGAGGGTAAGTGAAATAAAAAAGCATATGTCCCCTCTGGCCTGCTCAGCAACGTCTTGAGGCCATTCCCATCAGGGGTCCTGAGTACCTTTGGGAACTCAAAATTTTCAACACAGCAGTAGTAAGAGGAAACCTCTTCCAGCCACTGCAGTATTTTGAGGGCCCTCCAGCAGAGCACGTGTGTCAGATGTATTTCAAATCCAGAGACTTACATGGATCATGTGTTCTTTTTCCTAGCAACGCGATAGCATCACAAGTTTTCTCTCCGTCTGTCAGGAAAACGGTGAATGGAGCAACTCCCATTTGAGATGTGTTCGTAAGTGACCTGTGTTTGTATTGTGGGAAGGGAACTGGAATGGAGTGTTTAGGCTCTAGATCCACTATATCTCCAGATTAGGAGGATGCTGAAAGACTGGGTTGTGAGCATGCTGAAGGGATAGAGAAAGTGTGCCCCCATGACTGTACAGGGATTAGAGAAGCTGGGTGGTTCTCTGTCATACAGAATAATCGTACTGTTGAGTGAGGGTGCCCCTTTGATGGTATTTGATCCTTTTTTTTCTTCTCTACAGCTGTGAACTGTGGTGATCCTCCTGCTGTTGACAATGCCCGAGCCTTGTACGTCTCCGAACTCCGCGAGCCTCTGTACACAGCTGCCGTCCGGTATCAGTGTGAGGCACCCTACTACACCCTAGAAAACAAAGGCGATGGTGAGCATTGCCTCTGCTACACACTTGTATTCCTTTGGTTAAAGGCCTAAGAAATGGTTCTGGCACCGTCATGGGGCCATAAGGTCGTAAGGTCAAGACTGGCGTGGGGTTGCAGGCAGTAGTTTTGTGTTGCCTCTGTGTTTAATACACTCTAACAATGCTTGGGCTGTTGACCTTAAATGCATTAGCAAGTCCTCTATCCATTTGCCTTGTGGGTGACCCATGGAGGTTTTTGCCACACGTAGCACAGAGCTCTGGTGGAAAAGTAAAGGACTCAAGAAACCTGTGAGATGAGGTGTCTCCGAAAAAGGAATAGAAGCGCTCTGGTAGGGAGATAACAGCAGTGTTTACCAAGCTGTGCTTACTTTGGAAATGAGAAGGCGGATATATCATACAGAGTAGTGTTATTTACCCTGTGTTCATCTTGATTGTATCCTTATGGAACTCTTTTTTCTCTCGTGTTTTCCAAGTGATATATCGGTGCTCAGCCAGTGGAGAATGGGTCAATGAAGAGATGGGAACAAAGCTACCAAAATGTGTCCCAGGTACTACCAAAAACTGTATGTGCACGCAGCGTATGAAGAACACTGCTTCTTTTGTCTCTGTGTTTTTCTTCTCTTAACTTCCAGCTGATAGGGAGAATTTTAAAACCTGTGTACTGTTCAGTTTACCCTCATAGAGGAGGCAGCGTGACTTGGCCTAGTTGTACATGATGCTTGTTCACTCCTTCAAAGCCCCAGATCCTCATTGCCAAAGTGCAAGATCCAGGTGGAGGAGATTCAACTCTCTTAAGGGTTCAGTCACAGCTCAGACAGTGACTTGGACTATACAAGTACACGGTGAAAAAGGCAAATTTTAAGATAAAGCTCAGGGAATTTACTACCCAAGAGGAGGCTACAAAGAATATGGAGACATATTCCTCTCAGTGGGACACAGCAATAAAAGGCAATGACAGGCTCAAGTTGCAACAAAGGAAATTCTGGTTGCATTTAAGGAAAAATGCTCCCCCAGAGTACTGGAACTACTGTCCAGAGAGGCTGGCTAATCACCCCCCTGGGAGATGAGCACAAGTTACCCTGTCAAAGCCTCTGAATAACCTGGCTTTGGAGTTAGGAGGGCAAGGGGGACGGCAGTTAGGGAGGAAAAGGTTGAACTAGAGGCACTGAGAGGTACCTTCCAGCCTAAATCTTCCCATGATCATGTGAAATTCTTTAACAAATTCTGCTTCATGCAAGTTTGAAGCTATCTGCTGTCTACAGTTTCTTATCTCTGATTTTCTGACTACGGATTCAATGCAAACAAGGCAATGTGGTAAGAAATCAATTTCCTAGCTATGTCAGAGTGACCAGCCTTATTTATGTCCTTAGCATTAACATTCTGCAAAATGTTACCCAACATTTTACTCAAAAAGCATGGAGCATCTCTGCACCCAGAAGATCCTCAGATAAGATCTTCCACTGCTTAAGATTTTACATACTAGTAGAATGGAGAGGAAAAATGGTAAAACATCAACGACAAACCTGAACTCTTAACCTGAGACTATCTGGAGTTCACACAAAAAAAAAATTAAAATTTAAAGAGCAGTGTCATATTTCTAAGAAATCAAACAAGTATTTTTTCAAAGACAATCCCTTCATCTAAAGGGCATAATTCAGCAAAGGAAAAATGCCAACTAGAAGGCAATTAAATGGTGAGCTTTGACATACCTAACACGGTTGGGATGACAACTGCTTTCCAGAAAAGTGAATTTGAGAATGAGCATTTTCAGTCTAAATTGAGTGTTGATAGAAGTTTTGCTAGAATTTTCTTTGATTCCTCTGTAAATACTAATTGCAAGCTCTGTGGCATAAAATATAAACCTGGTTACTCAGATTCAAAAATTATTTTGAAGGAAGGAGGGGACTATGGGCTTTTCAGCAGTACCAAAGAAGCCCCTGTTTGTAACTGTTAATTCTCCCATCTGGTTCCTCTTTTTTTCTTTTCTTTCTAGTCTGTGGGGTGCCTAGCAATCCCATCCGAGACACAGGAAGGATTTTTGGAGGCACCCGTGCAGAAAAGGGCAACTTTCCCTGGCAGGTGTATTTCAATGACCCCAGAGCAAGTGGTGTGCTCATCTCCGACAGATGGGTGATGACTGCAGCTCACGTGCTGGAGGGATATGACAAGCCCACAATGTATGCTGGGGTAATCGATGTTCGTAGAGAATCTCTGAAGTGGGAAGCCGAAAAGCTGATCCCAGAAGCTTCATTCATCCATCCTGGTTGGAAGGAGGAGCCCACAGAAACCAGGGTCGATTTTGATAATGATATTGCACTGCTGAAGCTGAGGGATCCTGTGAAGATGGGTCCAAACATCTCACCCATCTGTCTTCCTGGTAAATCACCTGATTATGAGCTGCAAGAAGGGACTCTGGGCTATATTGCTGGATGGGGCCAGAGAGAGAGAGGAAGACTCCCTGCTGATCTTTGGAAGGCCCAGATTCCCGTGGTGAGCATGGACAAGTGCCGATCTGTGAAACCAGAGGGCTCTGATGATTCCATCGTTTACATATTCACCGACAATATGATCTGTGCTGGTGGTGGCAAGGACAGCTGTCAGGGGGATAGTGGTGGAGCCTATGCCATCCAGGATCCTCTGAATGCCACCCAGTACTATGTCGCGGGGCTGATCTCCTGGGGGCCAAAATGCGGCACCTTTGGTCTTTACACCAAGGTGGTGCGTTACTTGGACTGGATTAGAGAGACCATGAGTGAGCACGAGGATGAGGAAGCTTGGCAGAAATAGCTGTTTCTCCTTTCAGCACAGTCACCCTTTCTAAATGGATGGCTGCATGTTTGGGCTGGCTGTGGCCCTGTTCACTCTGTATATATAATAGGCAATATATAACACAATATAACTCATCGTGTCTGTGCTGAGTGGAGAGTCAGGAGTATGGATCGGTTTCTCCCACTGTCATCATGTCTGGGAAGGGAAATTCTCTTTCTTCCACTCGTAGTAGTGTGAAAGGAAGACATTATTCTGAATAAAGAGACTCCTTCCGCTTCCTTTCACTATTTTCTATCCTGTTTTTTCCCACTTGGAGAAGACCTAGCCGTGCCCCATTGAAACCTGACAGGGAGGTTTCAATGAAGACAGGAGAGAATAATTGTTGGTTGCCAGGGACGGTTCAGAGCCTGGTTTCTGATTTATGTATTGCCTGTACTGTTCAGAATATCTAACAGCATTAAACAATGTCCAAACTGCCTTTTGTGCAATGTGCTATTGTATCTGTAATGCCTTTCTTCTTTTCAGTCTAGACCTAGTTCTCCTTGAAACTCCCTAAATCAAGTATCTAATCATATTCTGACCCTGCCAGCTTTCATCAAGCTGGAACTTGTAGTACCTCACCTCTCTACCTAAGAGTCTGTATAGAGTTCTTCTGAGATGGTTGCATCTCACTGATCAACCATTACCAGCAATGAGGACTTCAGACTTCTGAATTAATCTGAACAGAACAGACATTTTGAAAATAATTTCATTCACCTGTCCTCAGGCTTTATTTTTTTTTCAAATTTTATTGAGTTAGAAAAGAAATAAAGCTTGGTTTTTCTCCCAAAACACTACCTTCTCTTGTTTTAGGGAAGGAATAGTACCTGATATGTGGGTAGGGGTTAGGGGTTTTTTGTGCTCTGGAAGGTCCTATACCACTCACAGACATCCTTCCACTGAGATGATCAGGGAACTGGTGCAGATGGCATATACTGAAAGACTGAATTTGCTCAGCTCGAAGAGGAGGAAGCGAAGAGGGGGAATCTAACTGCTGTGTTCAGATACCTAAATTTCCAGTTGGGTTTTTTCCTAGCATGTGGGTCAGCATTGGAAAAAGTGCCACAACAGACTGGGGAATCTCTGTCCCTAGATCTCTTGATAACTTGCCCAGGCAAGGCCCTGAAGCTCTGAAGTAATCCCCGCTGTCAGCAGTGGACTGGACAGAGACATCTTCTTCCAGCCTAAGTTTTTCTGGGCGTTTAGGAAATGGTGAGGGGGATGTGTATGGCTCTTGGAAGATTTAATTTGGAATCCTGCACTCAGCTCAAGCACCTTCAGTTTTGTGTAACAAGCAAAACATTATTGGATTGTTGGACTAGTAACCAAGGATCTTATATCTTGTTTCTCTCAGTGACTCATGAGAACACAGTAGGTTATTTTGCAGTAGAAAATCTAGTCAAGAAGACAACTCCAGAGAATACCCACAACACAAGAGAGGTCACCTTTTCTCTGAGCCAGCATCATTTTAGAGCTGCTGTCCTGCAGTTATAGCTTTATTTCATATAGTATAAAAAAAATCCATCCTCAAATTCTGATCAGTAAAGGTTCCTGGGCTCTCTTCTCCGTGAGATTGGTTGTTGTCTTCCCTGTTTTTGGAATGTGGCACCACACAGGCAAGCTATTTTTGCCTCCTTTGAAGCCACCTGGGGTTTCAGGCCGGGTAATCTAATGGTAATTTTGGGACAGATAAGCAGCTACCACAGGCCACTGCAGAACTGGAATTTAAGTGGTAGGTAAAGCAATCTCTATAAGTCCGTAAGTTGCTTTCAGTGGTGAGAAATACCCAGTTGTTGTTAAAAACAGAGACAAAAAACTATAAAACACCTGGTTTATCCAGCAAGTATTTTAATATTCATAGAATCTCACTGATGCCAATGGGCTTCCGCACACCGTACTCAGCAGAAACCACCCCATCCTTCAAGGAAGTCTCCTTCCCTGCAGCCTTCCCACCAAATAGAGTACAAAAGTAGACTGCAGTAGTCTTATGATATCATCAGCATTTCAAACCATAACATGTTTGCTGTCATGAGATTTCCTGACATGATTAAGGCTTCACCCCGTTATAAGATTTGTATGAAGAACATCCACAAAGGCATCCCACAAGCTGCCAATGGTACAATCAAACAGCATGGCAGCTTTCAGAAGTGCTCATGATGAAGGTTACATGCTTTGTGTGTTTGAAAAGCCTTTGGGACATCATCCAAAGCTTTGGATATGATTTGCTGTGTATGGAAATTGATATGCTACCAACGATGCTTCAGTTAGTAGGACAGCAGTACCTAGGGCCTGTCCTCCTTTACTATCCCATTGATCCAGTCCATGTAGCTGAGGATCTTGGTGTAGAAGCCATAGCCTGTGGCACAGCCAATTCCCCAAGAAACTATGCCGGTAGCCACCCAGCGACCGCTTTCCCTGTCTAACACCGTGAAGATGCTCCCACTATCCCCCTGGCAGGTATCCTGCTTGCCTTCTAGGAAGCCAGCACAGAACATGCTCTCAGAGAAAACCATAGGGATACCTCTCTTATTACTGTCCAGCCAACTCTGACACTTCTCTCGAGAAACTGCTGGTAGGCTCACGTACTTCAAATCACTTGAGATGCGGTTTTTATCCACACCAAAGCCGCTCACGTAGCCCATGTGCCCATGTGCATAGAATGAGGTGTTGGTGGTATCTGGGAGACAGATGGGCAGTAGGGTAGGGCCCAGGGTTACTGGGTTTTTCAGCTCCAGCAGGGCTATGTCCCCATTGAAATTGTGCTCATCCTTAGGGTTGTAATCTGGATGGATAAAGATCCTACGGATGGGGTGGTTACCCATCTTGTGGAGCTCATCTACATTGGTGTGGCCGAGGAAAATGTCAGCCTCCTCTGCCAGCTGCTCCAGGCTCACATTGTTCCGTATTCCTCCTTTGGGGAAGATGGTATGGGCAGCAGTCAGGATCCAGCGATCGCCCAGGAGTGCACCACCCCCTCGTCCATTGATGCCAGTCAGAGCCTGCCAAGGAAAATTGCCTCTCCCCGCTGATTTGCCACCCAGGATCCGCTGGACTTCAATAACGGGATTGACCGGCTTCCCACACACTGTGGAGAAACACAAGAACATGACACCCTCTGTTGTCCCAGCTTTTCTCTCTCTTTCCTCACCATCACTGTTTGATTTCACTTTATTTTGACTTTCTGGATAGTGTTCCCTGATGTCCCTCACTGATACCATTATCCTCACTCCCCTCCCTGCATGTTGTCCCAGTTTTGTACTGATTGTAAGCGTGAGTCAAAAAATACCAGACAAAGTCAGAGTTTTTACTGACCTGGCAAGCAGGATGGAATTCTCTTCTGGCCATCCTGATCCAGCCAGGTTCCTTCAGGAGAACAGGTGAATCTCTCTGTAGGATGAGAGGGAAGGGAATGAGAGCCAGGCCTGCAGCCATGGGGTGGGAAAATAGAGTAGAATAGAAATAGAATAGAATAGAATAGAATAGAATAGAATAGAATAGAATAGAATAGAATAGAATAGAATAGAATGGAATATTTTCAAGAGGTTCCTCAGCCCTTCCATCCCAAAGCACTCTCTCCTGGGAAAAGGTGCCTGTGGTACGGTATGGAATGTTCCCATCTGTACATCTTGAAGCACCTCATTTCCAGGGGAGAAGTAAAGCTCAGGCACTGCTCCTGTAGAAGAAAAGCCTGAAGGGCCATCTGTGTGAAGTCTTATCTTCACTGAGTCCACAGGTGTACAGAGCACTGTTTGACCTTATTTAGCCCAAAGAAGGGAGGGAAGCAGTAAAAGCATGGATTTTAGATTCAAGCTTCTGGCATTGGTAGTTTGCAGAGAGTAGGACAAGGTGGTTTGTTCCAGAAATGGGAACCAGATGAGTCAGTTACTGTACATGCTCAGTATCTATTTCTGAGCCTAAGTTGCAGGTCAGCTAAACTCACATGTCACCTCTCAACACAAACTCCACTACCTCCAACACTCTTGCTTTTCTTAGAAAGTTTGTGCTGGTGACTAAAAATAATTTTTATACAATTTGTCTTAGCACTGAAGTAAATGCTTCTAAGAAAGTGTTTGCTATTCTCTTAAAAAATTGACTAAATTATGATGACTCCCCACCAGAATTTGGCTGGAACTGATATTTACTTTCTCCTGACTTTTTTTTTCTGATGAGACTGAGCTCTGACTCTATATGAAGGAGTTAAACTCAGATGCAAGAATAATCAAATAGAACATTAGTACCAACTAAAAGAACTCTTTAGCTGCTTGCTCCTGGCCTCAGTTATAGCCTGTTACCCTTCTCCAGCATGCAGCACAACCATGTGTCCATGCTGGCAATTCAACTGTATCCAGAAACTGATTCAGACTAGAAATCTAGCTTTTTTTTTCTTTTGGTGGAGGCTAAATGAACAGCCAAGGCAAGGAAACCATGAACTCCTCATGCTTTTCTTGGAATCAAAGGTCCTGCGTCATCAAGTAATGTCTCAGGTGTAAAAAGAGGGCATGTGAATGGTTTTGAATGATGACTTAATTTTTCTGACCTGCTGCGTTGAAATAGATTTTTCTGTAAGTATGTTATTTGGTTCTTAGATACCTCTGCAGCTGAACAACATTCCAAAGAGCTAAACAGCATTACAGTGGAGCGGAGTGTGTGTTTAGTTTTTTGCATCTGTAGCAACTTGGACTGATGCAGTGAGTTTTTTGAATTTTGGTGATTCCCAGACACCATGCCTCAAATTTCAGCGAAAGAATGAACTCCATTAGAAAAGAATGAAATCCACTAGAAAAGAATGAACCATGACTACAGCTAAGAGAATAAGACCTTCTGCAAAAGGTAAGGGGAGCATGGAAGAGGGATGTGATGGACTCTGGGAATGAAGCAGGGTGGGATTAGGCTGAGACAAGAAGACTCCAGAGATACACTGCAGGTCAAGGAAAGAATGGAGAGTCTTCCAGGAGGAAAGCACGAGCCCTAAGCCTGGGGAGAAGAGACAATTCTAATTGGAAACGTGGGAGGGCTTTCCAGGCACAGGTTTCAGTGTCTGTGTGGGATTAGGACTCACCACCGCCAGTTCCAGTGACGATGTGGTAATAGGGCTCATTGCACTGGTATGAGATCACTGACTGGTACTCGTTGTTTGCAGGTTCATTAACGTAGCTGAATACACCATTGGTCAGGTTTTTAGGGCTGCCACAGTTCACAACTACAACAAAGAAAAGAAAAGAAGACATGAATCAAAGACAGACTGCCTGTAAGTCTGGGAACTGGGGCCATGATGTGAAGGACCAGTTGGGACAGTGGGCAAAGAGAGGTTGTTCCAAAATAGATCCCAGATTAGGGTCTTTTGCTTTTAGATGTAGCAATAGCATAGCAATTTTTGAATGATATTTTATGCATTTTTGTAAGGGAGGAAAAACACTTGAATTTTTGCAAGAGGAAAAATGTGAAGCAATGGTGGACCTCCACAGGTCCTTCCAGACAGCACATCCATGAGGCTATGGCATGGACAAATTGAGTCAGAGAGGCTGAACCTCCCATGTTTCTGGAGGAAGAAAGCCATGGCAGGGGATGTTATCCCCGTTCTCAGATCACTCACTTTCACAGTGGGGCATAGGTTGGTGCCATGTGCCATCAGCCTGGCAGACAGCTGTGAAGGACACCAGCTTTCGGTCACCCTGCACGGGAAAGAAAAACACTTGTTGGTTGTACAGAGCCCTTCATTCCTTCCCCACATTAAAATATGTGCCCATCTTTTCACTGCTGTCCAATATTTGCCCCTCTGCAGCTTATTCCAGTTGCTGTCTCCTCCTGCCTTCCCTCTTTCCTGCATTTGCCACAGGCTACACATTCTTCATAGCAGGCCAGGATACCAGCAGCCAGCAACTATAAAACCATGACAAGTCAGAGGTGCTACCCAGCCCTGGCAATAGGATGGCAAGGGAGGCAGGTAACATCTTCTGCTTTGAGTCTGATTTCGTGTCCTTCCAAAGAGGAGTTCTTGTTTACCAGCTTTTCCTGGGATCTTTGTCTTTCGTCTTCTACCAGGGCTGCATGAAGGAGTAAATGTGTAAGGAAGAGAGCTAGGAAAAGAGAAACCATGAGAAGAAAGCTGAGAGAAGCAAAGGAGAAACAGAAATTACAAGAGGTTGCCACAAGTGAAATCTCCAAAGTTTAACCGAAAGGTGAAAGACACAAATTGAAGACAAAATAGAATATGGCTGAAGGGAGTGGAGAAAGGATCTCACCTCCATCAGGTTATACCCAGTCTTGCAACTGACAACAAAGTAGTCCTGAAATTGATACACAGGTTGCAGGTCTCTGATGATGGTGAACTGATCCCGTGGGACAGGCTGTGGGCACCGTATTTCTGTTAGAGAGTGGGACAGATTAAGATGGGATTAGCAAACAGTGTCAACAGGCTGTAGTAGCCTCTGGGGGAGGAATCTCTTACTCTCAGAGGTGTAGTGGATCTTCCAGCCACGGCTGAACCCTGACTCATCGGTGAGGAAGAGTATGTCCACCTCATTGCTGTTGGTTTCAATGATGCCAGGTGGTTCCATGCCACAGAATTCACCAATCTCTCTCCCTCGTGCTTGGATCTGATGAGGAAAACATGTATCACAGGGACAGAAACACACATGCCTCTCTGCCTCAGAGTGCCTGTTTCAATCCAGACCAAGTTTACCAGAGAGCCTGTGACCATGAATAGGGCTGGTTGTTTGACCCACCTTTGCTGATGCCTACACTGACAGATCAGAACAACAGACTGACCTACCACAAGCTCTGCTTCTCCCTAATCTGGGAATCAGAGCTATCAACCCCTGAGACTAAATCAAAGGGAGATTAAACTGGAAGAAGGATGGGGTTTTTTTTCTTTGCTCACAGGGGCCTATGACCCAGAGCCTCTGATCTCGGGACAGTGGTAATTAATTGCACTGACAGAGAGACAGGGGCTCAGTCCTTTGTGCTAGGGAATTCTGCTTGTGCTGAACCCATATTTCTCATCTGAACAGTGGTATCCCCACGATTCCTGTCCGGGTCTGGCAGCAGAGTTGGGAGGAGAGTTTGCAAATCTCAGTACCTTGAGCTGGTCATAAGGGCAGTGGACTTGCTGGTGATCATCAATCTCAAAGGGTTCCAAGAACTTGAGGGTGATAGAGAGGCCCTTTTGCAGACGGATGCTGTAGTTACACCGGAGGTCTTCGGGATAGGGCTGGGGGTACTCGGGGCTGCTCAGGTACCCAGATGCCTCTGTGAACAACTCACTGCTGCACTCCACTGGTGAAGAGGAAGAAAGTAGAGGTCACATCGTGGGGCTGTGCCCTCTGCAGCCCCATCATCTGCTTCCTAAGTCACTTCTCCCACCCTTCCTGGATGAAGGGCTCCTTCTCTGGAACCCTCTGATCTTTTAAAATCTCTCTTTACCTTTGCAGGAGTGGCGGTCACTCTGAAGCTGATAGCCAATCCGGCAAGAACAGAAGTAGCCACCCACATAGTTGTGACAGAAGTGCTGGCACTGAGGCCTTTCATCGTTCTCGGCAGCATTGTTAGGATCACACTCATCCAGATCTGAAGACACAGGAAGTGAAGGGGCAAGGGGAGGAAAGTGTTAAACATCCCTGCTCTAGACTGAAAGTACTTAGAGATCCACATCCTTGCCTAAAGCTTCTCTTTATCTGCCTGGCAAGGAGGAAAATTGGTTGGAGCCACACAGGCTTTTCCTTCTGCATGCTGAGGGTATTTCCTACTCACCCACAGCTTTGTAATACGCCAGGAAGCCCCTGTAGGGAATCACTGTGCCGTTGTCTTCATTGGAGAAATCAGAGTGAAATGCTAGGTGCATCTTGTTCCCCTTAGATACAAACTCCTTTCTTCCTGGGTGATTGCCTGTGGTTGACCCAAGCCGGCCACAATATCGGCCCAAGTCCTTCTTGTCTGCTTTGATCTGTCAAAGTTAAGGTGAAATCAGTGCAGCCTTATAAGATTGAGTCTGCTCCATGCATTGATATTACCCAACCATGAGTTGTCAGTGCTTGCTCCTCCCATTTCTATCTTTAACTCCTTCCCTTTCCTTCGTGGGAAGCATCAGAGGAGCCCTGGTGAATGAAGAGCCATTGCACGTGGTGGCCACTGGACTCCCACCTCCAGGCACCCCTTGGCCACGTATCTGTGCACGTACCTTAACATAGTCATAGAAGCAGGACTCAGACGGCTCCAGGTCAAAGTACTGGAAGGTCAGCTTCACCACATAGCCTTTTGGGACCTGGATATCCCAGCTGCTGATGTTATTGTTGGGATATGGCTTGGGGTAACTGGGGGATCTGATCTCCCCAAAAAGGGGAGACCTTCTTGGCACTGGACTGGAACTGATCACCCCAAAAAAGAGGAAGGCCCACGGGAGACAAGGAACATGCCTGTGAACATGACAAACAAATGATGACATTGCACAAAATTAGGTCATTCAAAATCAGGGGAGACTTCACTACTGACTTGTGCACTGTCTAAAGGAATGCAAACACAGGAGGCCTGGCTGCAGGACCAACTCCTGGCTCCGATCACTCAGGAACAAGAAGGGCAGCTGAAATGAAGACACCAGCACCAACAAGGTTCCAGCAAGCCATTGTGACCCGGCCAGAGAAATTAGTCAACCCAGGAAGCAGTGTGAAGGGGCATGGGTGAATTCCCTGAGTATGGTCTACACATTCCCAGAAGTTGTAGGGCTGATTCTTATAGAACTAGGAGAAGTTTGGTCCCCCTTGGCCCTGGGCCAGCAGGTCATTTCGGCTTATTGCTAGTTTAGGATCCTTGGTGAGGATCTGAAGATCTCAAGCTCGGTTTGCTGTGGAGCAATCCTGCTAGTGTCTCCTGGGCAGCCCTCTACCCAGTCATGCCTCCATCTCTGTCCTCCAAAAGTTGGCACTCACATTTTTTTCCCCCTCATTCTGCACATCTCCCCTCTTGCCCTCTGTTCCTCCGAAACAAGCTCACTGTCCCGATCTCAGGCAAACTTCACCCAGGAGGACCCTTCTACGTGCTAGCAAGGATTTAGCAGAGCGACAGCGAGCAGCAGCTTAGCCCCGTTGACCTCTTCTCCTCTCTGGAAGGGTCTAAGCCCCCCGAACGCGCCCCTCAAGGCTGTGCCGGCGCGTCCCCCTCCCCAGAGCCCCGACTCACATCTCCGTGCGCTCGCCCCTGCCCGTGCTGCCCGGCGGAGCTCNCCGCCAACACCGACCCGGGGGAGCCCCGGGGGCGCCCCGGCCTGGCCGCGCAGAGCCGAGCTCCTTCCTTTGGCCCAGGAGGCAGGAAGGCGATTGCCAGAGACCCCTCCGAGGGCTTGGTCTGCAATCCAGAAGCTGCTCCGAGTTTGTTCCCCCCAAAAATGTTCTCCTAAGAAGTCCCTCCCTGTCCTTCTGGGCTGTTTTCTGGTATAGAAAGATGAGAAAACTCATAGTCTTCACAAGTTAATTTAAACTTTAAAAAATCAAGCTGTTAAAAAAGATAAGTTTTCTCAATTCTGACCTGCTGAAGAGGACTTCTGAGATTTTTTGTGGGGGGAGATGGGAACTGGGATCATCTTCAAGGAAAGCAAGAAACCTCAGGCACTTGAGTGAAAGAGATATTAAGAAAAATGAAGAAGTCTACAGAATTAAAGGCATTCTCAGAACAAATCCCTTTTCAAGGACCCTTCTTGATGTTTCTTCTGCAAGCATTTTTAGGAGAAACAAGATAGATAGATAAGGCCCTCCATTTAATGGAGAAATGAGAAAATACAGCAACTTAAAACTCCCTTTCAGACTTCTAACAACATAGTGCCCAAGACATATATTTGTGTCCCCAACTTTATGAAGTTTAAAATTTCTTGGCTTTCAGGCTTTGGTGTTAGAGATAAAACACCATTTTAATGTTTTTCCTTAGAATTATGAGTGGCTCTGGAGAGGTTAGGAAGTATCTTGCATCGAAATCACAGGAAGTAATTCACAGCTACAAAAACATGTTGAATAAAGACGATAATAGTGCTAAAAAGAAAACATATTTGGGATATTTATGGAAGTGTATTAGAGAACCTGCTCATCAAACATCTTTGAATTGTTATCCAAAAAAGATCACATAAACATATAATAAATGCCACTGTAGTACCACCATATAGCCCCACTTATCAGATTTAAGATTAAACAGGGGACATTATCCCAGTACTTCCTGATGTCCAAGTACGTCCTCCGCATGAGGAACACACTGGGCACGCTCACTGCTGTGCTGTGCCATGCCACAGTGGTTTCTTATTCAGAAACCACACCTGGAAAGTAGCTGGGAAGTAGTGGACACTTCTCTCGGAGAGATCAGTTATGAGCAGGGCACTGGTGGGAAGAGTGTTCCCTGGCAAAGCACAGATAGACAGAGGCCCCTGGGGATCATTTGTAAGGAAGCGGATAATTTCGCTGTGTCCGTGACAAGCAATCTTCTATCCAGAGGGCACCCACTGAGAATGTCCCACGACACTTTCAGAACATATCTCCCGCACCTTCATTTCCTTCTCCTGCCCCGGTAACATCATCTGGGATACTCGGAGAGCACTTCAGCTGGTGAAGCAGGGGTGGTTAGCTGGGGATAAATCTCACCCGAGCAGCCCACCTCTAACACATATCCCAGAGACCCGCCTGATTTGGACAACACAGCGACGTCCTCAGTCCTGCTTCAGTGCTCCCACTGGTGGCGTTCCCCTTCAGATGCTCTGCGCAACCCTCTTCGTGTCAGGCTGAAGCCAGGAAATACCATGGTACCAGCTTTTCCTTGGAAGGACGTTATGTGCCTGTCTTTTCTCAGTGGCAGAGTTCCTGTAGGACCACGGAACACATGTAGGAACACAGAATGCCCAAACTATCACCTGTTTGCTGCCTGCTTGCCTCAGCTGCATTGCAAGTGGTCTGGACGATATATCCAGGCAGTATCAGAGCAAAATACAGAATCTGTAGATCTTCAGCATGGTCAGAGATGCCAACATCCTCTCGTGGAGCAAGAACCCTTCTTTGAATAGTGTCTTGCAGGAAGTCATTGGAAAGAAACCTGCTCTACAACCTCAGAAGCTGTAAAATTATCCTTTGACATGTGGACCAGACCCTCTCACCCACAGAGAAGGAGGAGTTGGATACTTCATCCTCAAACATGAGGCAAGGAAGAAAGAGAAGTACCTCTGTTAGGCCTCCTACAGCTACACCACCTACCCTACAGCACAGCAGGGCTGCAGACCCAGGATCATCTGCCAACACTGAGCTGCTTTCCCAGGGCACTCTACCTTCAACCCCCTTGATTCGACTATCCAAAGTACCCAAAGGCTTGGTTTGAGCCTTCTGGGACACTCTGCCATTGGGCTTGGCCTTCACACAGTCAGGCCCATGCTATCCAATGGCTCAGCACTCTTTCAGACAAATCATGCCTCTCCTGCAGCTCTGGCTGATAGGGAGAGGATGACAGAGACCAAAAGAAGGTTCAGAACTCTAAGAGTGGGTTTTTCCCTGGTATGAGATGGTGAGTAACAGCAGCATCTTGGCAGCCTGTTTCTGTGTCGTCTAAATCAAGGAGTAAAGCCAAGTGTGATACCCTGAGGGGTACACAGTTCTGCAGCACTAGCCACTCACCAGTGTCACACCTCCTCCCACTTGTGTCCTCCCAGTATCACACCTTTCAGGGGAAAGGCCTTACAGTGGCATCCTCACTTCCCATAGCCTCGTGTCTCAGCAATACAGCACTGTTGGGTGAAGTCACCATCTGACTTAGGCATTACACTTGTAGCATGATTACGAAAGAAAAAACGGAATTGTCAGTGCTGGAAATTACTACCTGAAGCCCTAGAATAGGTTGCAGTACTATCCCCTATGATTATCATTAGTGTGGACCACATCAAGTGAGTATGATTCTTATCTATGGTTCTGGCACAATCAGATGCTTCCTGAAGAAGAGAGGCTGTTGTGGATATATGATGGCTGGCAATGAGTCAGCAGCAATCTAGTTGGCCTATCACCTCACAGGCTTACAGGAAAATTATGTGGATGGCTGGCAGGCCAGTAGAAGAGTCTGGCTAATCACCTGAAGGCAATAGTGTCTGCCATCCAACCGGAATGTAGGCTCAGAAGAGGAGAGTCTGTATCAGCTTGTGGTGCAGGGCCTGGACTGAGCTGATTAGTTGTTGATCACACAGTCTGGAAGACACCAGCCTGCACATGGTGAGGTGAGCTTGGTGCTGGGCATCAGAAGCAGCTCAGAGGGTGTTCTTGTGGCATGGAAGAGTGAGAAGAGGGCAAGAGTGGAAACAGCTCCAGCTGCTGTCAGTCAAAGCTCTGCCTTTTGCAACTTCATGACACAAGAAAGATCATGCAGACGTTCCATATACTAGAAGGAGTGATGGGTTGAGGAGGTCAGCACAGAGCAGACATGCTGGATGGCGTGGCTCTGACTGCTCACTGGGTTTGGTTGTGACACTCAAATTGCGGATGGTGGATACTGACAGGGTACTGCTGCTTCGTACATCCTCAGATACAACTGTAAAGAGTCAGAGGTTGACACTATAGGCACAGCTGCAGCTCCCCAACCCTTTGCTTATCACATGTTCTGAAGTAATGCTTTTCTCATGGCATTCATTTCTGCAGTTCCCTGAAAAGAAGCTCTCCAGAAAACACTATTTTTAAATGAGCTGCTGGCAGAAAAAATGCATTTTTTCAGCTTAAAAAGGGCATATATTTTCAAAATCTGCCAATCTCTTGGTTCTCTGTGGCGCCAGTAGTTGCACATTTTTGTGTGACCTGCCCTTCAACCTTTTGTTGGGGGCCAACCACAAACATTTTTCAGAAGTAACTGCCTGTGGGCTCGTGCCCATCCCATCAGGCATCATCATTAAAGAACACCTCTCTTTGGGGCATGGGTCTGGATTTTCAGGGGCCCTCACCTCCTTTGGTTCCGCCCCTTGGTCTCTGGTTGCAGATAGGTATGAACCAGTGGAGCTATGATGGTCATGAGGAGACCCTGCCAAGAATGCCAGAAGGAGTGCTGGGGCTAGAGGTGGTGGCTGTGGTTTCCTACCCAAGGAAGAGATCCTGACCCTTCCTCACCCATAGGACCTTCGCAGGAACACAGTGAACATGGGGCTGGTTACTCCAGCCCCCACACTTCACACCATCACATGAGAATCCTGGACTGTGAAGGACAAGTTCTGTTTTTTACCCATCCTCCTTGAGGATCCCAAGAAGCTGTGGCTTCCCCATACCTGGAAGTGTTCAAGGTCAGGTTGGATGAGGCTTTAAGCAACTTGATCTAGGTGAAATACGTCACAGAATTACAGAGTCACTTAGACTCGAAAAGACCTCCAACATCATCAAGTCCAACCTTTGACCGATCATCAACCTTTCTAACTAGAGCATGGCACTAAGTGCCATGTCCAATCATTTCATGAACACTTCCGGGGATGGTGACTCCACCACCTCCTTGGGCAGCCCATTCCAACGCTTGAAAATGCTTTCCCTGAAGAAGTTCTTCCTGAATTCCATGGCGGGGGGGAAGGAAAGGGGAGGCCTGGAACTAAATGATCTTTAACGTCCTTACAACCCAAACCATTCCACGATTCTATGATGCCAGCATCCCCGGAAGAATGTAGCATCCCCAGAGGACCAGAAAAGACAGCAGGTGTTGGTAGCTGCAGAAGAAGGGGCAGCCTGAGCTACCCTTGCCCACTCGGGCACTGACCCC